>OZ038492.1:60751278-60888778 GCA_964036315.1 Acanthosepion esculentum | reverse complement strand
TAGGTAAGTGTATATTGAAATAATGGTAGCATTTTATACTGATACGATGACAACGACACAACCGCCTATAATATCTGACGAGAAAAACACCACTTAAACTAACCATCGATACCACAATACTAGCCAATGTCAAGCGTGACATCATCAGGAAAAAAGAATACCTGATATAGAACTCGGAAGCACCCGAGAAAACATCAAAAATAGAGTAAAAATCGAGCGGCTAAATGCCAACAACCAAGAGTAGACACATGAAGCGGAACCAAGCAAAACCAGATGTAATAATCCCCCTGAGGTACACGAGCATATAGAGGAAGATAATGACGAATATGAGAGAGAAACAGAGATGACAAAAGCACCCGTTATAAATGAGAGAATGTAAAGGAAATGGCTTTCCAGGAAAGGCCAACAATTCCAAAAATAAGAAACAACCGTCAAGTGAAGGAAACCATCAAACTCGCTAACCAAGCAATTAGAAAAATAAAGGGCGAAATAGAAAGACCGATTAACCTGAAAGAATTTAATCATCTTATATACGTGGCCTTGGCAACAATCGCAGTAAGAATAGGCGAAAAATAAAAACACAGCGTAACCGAAAAAGTAAAATGAAAGGCTGATGAAACTATCGACCACATTATCTCAGGATGCTCGAAACTAGCAAAAAAATAATATACTCACAGACACAACATGGTAGCGACATATGTGCACTGGAAGATATGCAATCAAATCGCAACCACTGAGAGATGGTATGAGCACCAACCAGACAGAATTACCAGAAATAAGGATGTAACTATCCAATTCAAACTGACAGGGAAATAAAAGCCAACAGACCTGATATTATCATAAAAGACAAGAAAGTCAGGAAGTGTATGCTTATTGACATAATAAGTAGTACTATCTGAGAGAAACACCTCCAAGAACATTATCGAGAAATTGTCCAAATACAAGAACCTGGAGATCGAGATTAACAGGATATGGAGAATGAAGACTGGGACTGTCCCCTTAGTATTCGGAGCCCTGGGCCTCGTGAGAAAACTATTGTACAATTTTACTAAGTGTCCCAGTTAATATCAACATACAAGTTGCCGAAAAGATTGCCCTACTAGGAACATCACATATGCTGAGAAAAGTGCTATCAATTAAATGACAATTCTCCTACAGAGCCTAAGGACTATAGTTTGGGCCCGGGTCTACAGGATACAAAGCAGGAAACATAACACAAAATAATAATAATATACACAAACATACATTTATGGTGGCAGTCGACTCGCAAAACAAGTATGGACATCACTGACATGCCCAGCACTTCACTTAAACTCCCAACCATTTCTTGCATGTCTTGTCACATAGGTCGAATATCAAATCATCTCCGGGTGATGGAAGGAGACTTTGGTCATCATCACTTCCAATATGCCCTGTCATATGCCTTGTCAGGCTACGTCTGGACTTTCACACCCTAGTGCAGATCGGACATTCAAAGCATGCCATTACGAAATCAATAGCTGGTGACTGAGCAGACCCGCCCTTGACAGACATACCTTATTGCATTGGGATCATGGCCAGGTTGGCACCTCATGTCAATTCAGGGATCCCTTCCAAACTCCCCACTTAAGTTCTGCATATTTTTGTGAGGCTTCATGGAAGATCTTGACGCCGTCAGCAATACCAGCTCTCCAAGAAACACGGTCTTCAGCTAGGGTCTCCCATACCAATATTTCACTTGTATAGTGACACTTTAAGGCAATCTTTGTAACGAAGTTTGGGCTTGTGCTGCGGTATTTTTGCCATTTCCAATTCTCCGTACATTATTTTTTGGGGGAATTTTGTCATCCATCATACGGACAACATGGTTCGTCCATCGCAGTCTGTGCTTGTGTATAAGTGCTTTCACAGAGAGTGAATTTTTCCTTCCTATACAACAGTATCAGAGGTGTGAGACATCCAGTGATATTTCAAGCACAGACCGAATGCAGCTTTGATGATAATGTTCCAGTATAATCAGATGTCTGCGATAGACTACCCTTGTCTCACATGAATATATCAGAGATGACATAATGCAGGCATTATATATTTTAATTTTTCTCTGATTTTTCTTATGCCGTTCTAATTCCAGACACAGACCTTGAGTGCTGCAAATGCATCAGAAGCATTCCTAATCCGTAGAGCTATCTCCTCGTCAAGAGAGCATTGCCGGTTGAGGGTGTTACCAAGGTATACAAATTTGTATACTACCCCAAGTCGACTACCCTCAACATAAATTGATGGTTCTATATACTGAATGGCTCGGACATATTGTCATGACTGATGGAGAGTCCAAAAGCCTTACATGACCCTGGCAGTCGATCCATAAACACCCGTGCGTGCTGAATTGTCTGTGCGACCAAGTTACTGTCATAAAGAAGGTTGCTGCAAACCGACGTATGTTAAAAAGCTTTCCAGTTGACCATACATACATACAGACATAATAATAATAAAGCCGGTCACTCGTATTCGAGGATACCCGTCTGCTACAGTGATTAGCCAATACCTAGATTTGTGTTTGTTCACCACCCATAGAGCCCAACTGTGGTTTATACTGCAACTACATTGAGCAGACGTTAGTTAAAGTTTATGCGAGATAGCGTGTTATCTAGCGTGATCAACAATATGAACAAGGCCAGCACACTAAAAACCTCGGTCACGATGACTTGTGACTTCGTGCTAGCAAGCTATCGACGACCCCAAGTGTTCCGTCTATCCAATTTCACTCACAAGTCTTAGGTCAACTCGTGGTATGGTTTTCAGGTACTTTCCAAAGGTACCTCACGCTGGGATCGCTCCCACCATATCGATAGCATCAGGAAGCGTCCTTCCTGACAAATCAACCGTGGTGAGATTCGAACCCGGGTCTCATGTCAGAAAGCGAACGTTCTAACCACTCGGCCAGACATACATACCTACCTACATGGAAAACAACAAAGAACTGGATGATACAATAGTCAAACAAGATGAAAACAGAATGAAAAATATTCAATCATGAACGAAAATTGTAAATACAAACGACATTTACATTTGGTAGATTCAGTAGAAAACCGAAACCAGCCAACTTTAATCTTCAAACAATTGATTGCAATGTCAGTCTCTTGCCTTCTTACTCTTTGTTCTTTGATTGTTCTCACTCTTTAATAAGGCTTTTCTTTTTCTTATATTCTCTAATACTTATTAACCCTTTGCTTCTTAGTGGCTTTATTACCTTGCTTGGGTGTAGTCATTAAATATAATAATAATTTAATAATAATAATAATAATAATAATAATAATAATAATAATAATAATAATCGTGTGAACGTAGAAATACCAGATTTGTCTATCAAAACTGCTGGGAGACAGAGACCTTTCGTTTTGTTATGATATCTATAAGGAGAGGTTGCCTCTATGAGCCTTGGCTGGCAATGCACCTATCGTTATTTTCATGAAAAAAATACACTAGAAAAAGGAATAAACAAACACATCAATGCAATGATGGAATTAAATTATGAAACAATAAATTGTCATGGATGTTTAGTCCATTTAATGAAAGTTTGGATTTGAAAGCCAGGATTTGTGGTAATCCTGCTACTGTAAAATTACAGAATAAAGCTAATCTTTGTTCAAGCAGACATTGCGACACCAAGCCTGACACGACCGCTGTTTACAAAGAATCATTCCTACGCTTGATATTTTTATTTATTGCGGTGATACTTATTTCTATGATACACAGGACATTCAGAATGGAACCTGTTTCTATGGTACATAAGACATTCAGAATGGCACCTATTTCTAAGGTACACAGGACACAGGACATTCAGAATGGTGCCTTTTTCTATGGTACACAGGACATTCAGAATTCTACATATTTCTATGGTACACAGGACATTCAGGATGACACATATTTCTAAGGTACACAGGACGTTCAGAATGGTACCTATTTCTATGGTAGGCCATTCAGAATGGTACCTATTTCTATGGTACACAGGACATTCAGAATGGTACTTATTTCTATGGTACACAGGACATTCAGAATGGTACTTATTTCTATGGTACACAGGACATTCAGAATGGTACTTATTTCTATGGTACACAGGACATTCAGAATGGTACTTATTTCTATGGTACACAGGACATTCAGAATGGTACTTATTTCTATGGTACACAGGACATTCAGAATGGTACTTATTTATATGGTACACAGGACATTCAGAATGGTACTTATTTATATGGTACACAGGACATTCAGAATGGTACTTATTTATATGGTACACAGGACATTCAGAATGGTACTTATTTATATGGTACACAGGACATTCAGAATGGTACTTATTTATATGGTACACAGGACATTCAGAATGGTACTTATTTATATGGTACACAGGACATTCAGAATGGTACTTATTTATATGGTACACAGGACATTCAGAATGGTACTTATTTATATGGTACACAGGACATTCAGAATGGTACTTATTTATATGGTACACAGGACATTCAGAATGGTACTTATTTATATGGTACACAGGACATTCAGAATGGTAGTTATTTATATGGTACACAGGACATTCAGAATGGTACTTATTTATATGGTACACAGGACATTCAGAATGGTACTTATTTATATGGTACATAGGCCATCCAGAATGGTACCTATTTCTATGGTACACAGGCCATTCAGAATGGTACCTATTTATATGGTTCACAGGACATTCAAAATGGTACATAATTATAGATATATTTATAGATAGAGTTCAAAACAGTCTCCGAATCCTTTTTGGATGACGAATTATTTTCTCCCTCCAACTTACCCTCTCTCTCTCTCTCTCTTAAAGGCGGGTTGTGGCTAGCTTCTCATTGCTCTATCGCTAATTCCATGGAAAATGTTCGGACAAACTACATTCCTTGGTTCCGTTAATCCTAACCTACACGTCTAGGACCCGCTCACATTGTAGCAAACCACCCACATTCCCTCCGTATTCCATCAATGAGAAGTGAATTCCAGTCGAACAGCTTCTTTGCGCGAATCAACCGGACCCTAAAAGGATGTTTCCACGATCGCTACAATCTTAGGGTTAACCGTTCTCTCACCTTCCTATCCGAATGAACTGCATCTTAACGTGACCCTCTAACGGGACTTGTACAAAATGAAAATTCCAGTAAAGATATTATTCGGCATTTCCAAGTGTGCTTTTTTGACTATGAAGAGATGGAGGAAGGCGCTTTTTTGTATCATTAAACTACCACCCGAAAAATGACGGTGCCAAATGGAAGCTAATTCAAATACGTTGGGAGTTACGAAATCGATGGCATAAATACTTAGAGATATGAAAAACAGATTTGGGGATATCTGAAACACGTCAAACTTGTGCTCGAATCAAAATCCCACGACCGGAAGCTGATTGCACCAGTCAACACATGGGCAGTGACTATAGTTAGGTAGAGTGCTGTTATTTTGAACTAGAGAGGGCTCGAAATTTTCAGACTTGATAGTAAACCCGGTAAGATGCATTGCTTAGTGCGATTCACCCAAAATCTAACATCAGCAGACTTCACAGGAAAAGATTCGATTGAGTGTTATTGGCGATGAAGGTGAACAAATGCCTCTGGTACATTACTTGGTGAACAGTGAAGAGCAACACAAATCTGTATTGATGCAGGTGTAGAGAAAAGAAAGGAATAATTTAAGAAGAGAAAGGCGATGGAGAAACGTAACTATTGGATATTCAGTTGCATGGCCAATTTGAAAAGCATTGGAAGGATTGAAGGACCGAGAAGCCTTATATGAATCGTTGAAGCACGGTAACCTAAAATGAGGTATTAAACTCTAATCATGGCTGCGCAGGAAGAAGCCTTACATACAAAAGCCGTAGCCTGTAACGTGTACAACACTACAGATGATCCAATACGTTGGCTTTTTGAAGAGAAACAACGGAGCATCACACACTTAATCAGTGTCTGTAATATGCTGTCAATAGCTGAGCACAAAAGACGACATGGCCATGTTTGAATCAACTTGCCGTGGTGTGTGTGAAAAAATATATATTTACAAAATGTCCAAGAAATGGTGTGATTACGTTCCTTTCGGAGTAGTGGAAGGAGAGGGCAGCCAAAGATAATCTGGGGCTATGACTTTCAATAAGATCGAATTATTGAACACTGAAGACTAGATGTAGGTACCCTCAAGAGAATTTAAAGTGAATGCCAAATATTTGATGTGGCTCTACCTGCCGATTGAAGCAAATTCAATAGAAAAAGATGGAAAATTCCGGATAAAAATGTGAAATAATCCCGGTAGCCATTGACCGTCTCTAGTCTTAAGCAACCTCGAGCCTGGTCAGTACATAGATGTGCTGTAAGCATGGATGTGTTGTTGGTGTAATGGATAACGTCTCCGGATGAGACATCGAAGAGACAATTTAGAATTCCAGTTGGCTCCGTTATAATCACTTATGTAACGCTTCATAAGGTGATGACCCCACATCTTAACCTCCCAGCCATGGGTAAATAATAGGACGTCTAACAGAAAATAATTAATAATTGAAATACAAATCATACAATGCCAAAATATGTTTCGGCTCTAAATAAGCATACAGCGTTTGATAACCAGTAAAAATAATTCAATACACACACACACATATATATATATATATATATATATATATATATATATATATATATATATATATTGTGTATATTTCGTCAGCAATTTTTCATTAATGCATGTTTCATTAAATAATATAGACAAGTTTTGTCTATTTATTTTAAGTAAGTTCCTTTCGTATTGTCTGATAAGCTTAATCACATTATCGTTGAAAGACGAAAGGAAAACACCATATTGACACATGTTTGAATCCAATCTAAGCTTTCGGCTTACATAAGCCATTATCAAAGATGACAATTTTAATAAATCAAACAACACATATACGAAACCACAATAATGGCCCGCCGTTGCTCTTTGAATAACGACAATCTCTTATTTACGAGCCAAGGAAGCAAAGAAAGCGTCGTAGCTCGTGACGTCACACATGATCACGGGAGAGTGAAAACGAGAAGTATTAAGTATGGGAAGACATTGGTATAAACCAACTTCTTCTGCAATAGATTATAGGCATTTAAGAATGTTTGTGGAGATTTCATAGTTTATTCTGTTCAGGTTAAGTCTCAACTGTTTTATATATATATATATATATATATAAAAGCATACACACATTTCTATATTAATGGGGGAAATGAGCTCAAAATAAGGTGCAACGTATACCTCTATCTAAACAGTGTTAATATATAGTTCAGCCCTGTTAGGAGATGGCGACAGAAACAGAAACATACACACACACGTACGCACGCGCGCGTACACACACACGCAGATATATATATATATATATATATATATATATATATATTAATAATTTTGGTGAGTAAAAAATTTGTATATTGTATTAATATAACTTACAACTCCGTTATTATACATATACTTTTTTAATAGCTGCATCACTATACAATATATACATGCGATGAAATATATATATATATATATATATATATATATATATATGTGATACCATATATATATATATATATATATATATATATATAAAGATAGGTTTTATCAAAAGACTTTGTTTAAAATAATTAGTTAAAAAACAAAGGATTTGCGTACATACATTTATATGGACTTCTTTTTTTGGTGGAACACACGTTCAATGTCTGTAAAATTATATTTGATGCACCATATATGTATGTATTTATATATTAGGTGAGCATTTATTTTATCAAGGTTTCTGACGTTAGAGGAGAAAAAAAAAATCCAAAGAAGAAAATCTATGTTAGTTAGAAAAAAAGTTCTTCACGTTAGGATTTAAAATGTTGATTTCATTGATTTGTTTTTCACTGTCTTAACACTTTGTAAGTGTTTTTATTTTTTAAGACGGAACACATTTTTATATTGAAAGATTAATTATCTTCTTGTCAGTGAATATTGCATTAGCACATAATTGAGTATAGAGATTAGTTCTAGTATTTACCCCGTAACCGGGGAACAGATTGATTATTACGTCTCGCGAGGGTATTTGTTCTTCTCAGACCCGCTATCCATTTCACCACCAACACATCTACAAGTGCTAACGAAACGTACAAGGATACTCTTAATCCGAAAAGAAACATTTCAAATTACGAAGAAATATGGCTTAGAGAATTAGATACTCACAGGATATACTAAAATCAAAATGAATGTCGGAACACGGACTGGGAAGGATATTAATGTTAAATACATGGCTTAGAATTACAAATGATAGGTAATCGTGGAAAGCAAGGGCAGCCTGTGTCCAGATGGGATGCGACACTACAAAGAAGAAGAAACGTGAACTTGAATTTAGATTTAACATATTAATTCCCAACCACCGGCTAGGAGTTATCTTGTGTTGACATTTCTGACAAGTTATTATCTGTGGGCGTCAACAACTTGTTTACTCGCGGTGATACTTCAGTGTGAAAACAAAGTTAAGACTTCAGTTTATGCTATAAATCAACTCATAAAAAGGCTTTATTGCCGATGTTGGCGATTATACAGTTGTCGTTTGAAGTCAGATCGTAATTGACCTCTGACAGTCAACGTGTTTTAACTTTTTACATGCATGGCTATAGAAATTGATGAAATAGCAATTTTCTTTTTTAATAGACATTGAATATATAAATTGCTCCAAAGAAAATACATTGATAGTGATAGGATTTACGAGTCCTCTGTGAATTATATACGGATGGGCTGTTTCAGTTTATCACCTGTTTTAATTCTTTTCTTTTTGATTTTGTCGACTGCACAATTTAGTAGAAAAAGAGTACCATGACGCAATTCATTCCGCCAGAAATTTGGAAATGGCATACTGTACTTCTTGGCATTCGCACTGGAAGTTCTAATACGAACGCGTCAGAGTGTTTGTGTGTCAATCTGAAAACAGTGAAGAGGGTTCGCAAAGAGTCGGATGAGTCTAGTGATGATTACGAAGGTGTTTGAAGTAATTAATCAGGACAGAATAATAATATAATAAAAAAGTTCAAACACTAATATTCCATGATTATAAATTATTACATTGGAATCGTAATCACGACCCAATTCATCAGACCTACAAATTCAAAAAGAAATCGGAAAATATAACTGCGGGTATAAAAGAACAAATTTTTAATGTATATGTATGCATGAGAGAATGTGTATTGATATATATATATATATATATATATATATATATATATATATATATATATATATATATATAGTCATTCACAGACTGTTTCACTTTATCACAGCTCTTCAGTGTGACTAGACGTCCGATTGCTTCAAGCCAGGATCGAAACTCGACCGATTTGGCATCAGTCAGATATCCTACCCCTAAGCTATCGGCGCTTGGTAGAGTGAAAGTGAAATTTTAGCGTTTTCTATACTAAATACGCCAATAGCCAGGAGAGCTCACTAATATTAAAGAGCAATGCGTTAATAAGAGTATCAGCCATTTTTTTTAAATGACCCTTTTCTCCAGAGAGCTCAACAGAATTTCCCGAGAGCACACACACACACACACACACACACACACACACACACACACACACACACACACACACATATATATATATATATATATATATATATAAAATGGACTTCACTATTATGACTGTTGGCTGGAGCAGCTATCACACTCCTACTGTAAAAGCTTACTCACTTTTTAAAACAATAAACATTGCTGAAAAGTGAACTTATTTAAAATAAAAGCGGTGAAAATGGAAAAAAACCTTCATTTTGACAGTCCGTTTTTTATGGGTACAAATGTCTAAGTTTGTAAAAATTGGTACTAACCAACCAGTGTTACTGAAATTTTAAGTATATACTGTAATTTATATGAGCAATATATCATGCAAATTTCAACTTAGAAAACTGTTTTTATCAGAAATATTTACAATAACTTATTTGATGATTTGAGATTATGCAACTTGTGGGTTGTTTATCATACTGCAAATGAATATGTAATAGTACAGTGATCTGTATTTATTTGTTTCATTTCAGATATGTAAAGATTGCCATAGGTCATAAGAAAGATATAACCCCAAAAGAGAAACAAGATATTGTAAAGTTACCAAGCAATGGGAACACAACTTTGGAAATTGTGAGAACTTTTAATAGAAATCAGGGAACAATAAAAAAAAAAGATTTGAAAACAATTACAAAATTTAGAACAAGCAAAAAAAAAATAAATAAATAAATAAAATAAAACACTGGCTTTATGAATGTGATAAAAAAAGATCTGAGAATAAATAAAATAAGAAAAGTGTACAAATCAGCAAGAAAATAATATTTGGAGAAACTAATGTTGCAAATACAAAAGAGAGGAAAAATACAGAACCTTTAGCACTCTGCATTATTAATATTACTTCCCTTTCCATGGCCTTTCAATTTCAGTATTATTAATTTCACTCAAAGTTGTTTTTTGTTGCCATAACAGGATATGACAACACAGCTATGGAATTTAAACATATTATTGTTCAGGAATCAGTCACCTTCAGTGGCAGGATAAACTTTTTTTACAACAAATGAAGCCAATGAAGTTTAAACACTCTGTGTTTGTTCAACGCCCACGGATTCAACCAGTTATTTATACTGAAACTATGCGGAGTGGAACTTAATTACAGTTTCTGGGAGAGATCGCATGAACCCTTTAAACAAGAAAGTAATAAAGGAAAGCGAGAAGAAAAGACTAAACTTCAAATGTAGCAGCCCAATATGCAAATTACAAACTGGAGAATCCAAAATCAAACAATTGCAAGCGTTGAAATATATAGAAAGCGTTTTAATACAGGAAGGGAAATCCGAAATTGGATAGCGAAGGATGCCATCCAAAAGCTAGCTAATAGGAAACAAGTGTTATGTAATATCTGTACTCTTATATGGCAGTGAACACTAAACAAATTCCTCTCAGATGAAGAAGACATGTGAAGAAACAAAAACGTGGATCTACAGAAGGATGCTGAGAATATCATCGACAGAACATGTGAGCAAATAAATTAATAGAGAAAATGGAAATAAAATAGATACTTATACTTACACCCAGAAAGAGTTGTCATTTCTACGAATTGCAGGAAGTTGTTTTCTGTATGTAATTGTATACTAATTCTAGTTTGTCTATGTGGATTTCAGATGATAATATATATTCGCTTACATACATAAAGCAACATATACGTTTTTTCAGTCAAGTTCGAACACATTTATTTCTTGGAACTTCGAATGTACGCATTGTCTCTCATTGAATTCGTAACGCTAGAAAATATACTAACGTTGGTTCAAAAAGTGAAATGCATGTGAAACATGATTAACCGACAAAACGAAAGTAAAAATACCAGAATGTCTCTTAATTTGATGAAGCTTTAATAAAAGGGAAACATGTTAGATAGATTGATAAACGATTACGATGTTTTCATTATATTATCATTCTGCCGCATTCCGATCCATATATATCTGTATTTGATCCTAACACCCCACCCCACATATATATATATATATATATATATATATATATACACAATGAGTTAAAGATAAAATGCAGATCAAATATTGATTGAAATCTGACAAGGTGATAGCGAAGCTTTAATAAAAGTGAAATATGTTAGATTGATATACATCTCTTATTTATTTATTCATATATATATATATATATACATATATATATATATATATATATATATATATATATATATATATATAATATCTGGATAAAATAAATGAAACAAAATTGGGTGTTTTTTTTATGAAAGTATTTATTTCTGTGTTTTTGTATATATTTGTATATAAATAAATATATACAAAAACACAGAAATAAATACTTTCATAAAAAAAACACCCAATTTTGTTTCATTTATTTTATCCAGATATTATATACATATCAAGAAAGTATACGTGGCCATTCATTATGCTATATATATATATATATATATATATATATATATATATATATATATATATATAGTATGTATATGGGGGGGTGCGTGTGTGTGTAGTGACACGAGGGCGTGCTTAATAATGCTCGATCTGACACAGAACCCCTTCCCGCAAATTTATGCAAATTCTTAGGTCATTTGATCAGATCTTGGCAAGTGAGTCGGGGAGAGAAAATTACCTTACTGCGTCGTTTTACGAAAAGAAGCAATTTCACACGCTGCCCTCACATTTTTTTCTTTGGCATTGGCACAGACCAGATCACCTGTACTCCTTGGGCTCACCCCAATGGCCTGCGGGGTGATAGGTTGATCCCCTACTTCTACTTGTCAAATAAAGTTCGAAATCCAATAAATAAATTATTTTCAACTGTTCGACGGAATATTTTGGAAATATCCGAATCTTATCGTTAAATCGTAACAAAAACACTGCAAATGTCAATACTAGCTTACTTTTTCGCAATGAATTTAATCTATCTATCTATCTATATATATATATATATATATATATATATATATATATATATATATGTCTATCTATCTATATATATATATGAATATATATATATATGAATATATATATATATATATATATATATATTCTAGTTTATTGATATCTATCTCAAACTGTTCGGATCTATCTATATGTTTCTTAATATATATATTTATATATGTATGTATATCTCAGTTTATTCATATCGATCTCAGTCTGTTCATATATATTTCTCTCTATATATCGTTATATAGACATATATATCAGTTTATTCATGTCTATCTCGATCTCTTCATATATGATTCTGTTCATATCTATCTACCTTTTACTGTCTGTTCATATCTGCCTATTTACCACAATCTGTTCCTATTTATCCATCACAGTCTGATCATCTCTTCTCTCTCTCTCTCTCTATATATATATATATATATACTTATCGGTTGTGTGTCTATCTATCTATCTATCTATCTATCTATACAGCGGGATAATAAAGAGAGAGATCGATGTCATATGGCAATGTTATTGATGAGAATTACCGTTTCGTAATATTCCGCTTTCATTTTCCGAATACTTAATATTTCTATCGTTTGAAAATTTTCAATTTTTTCTCTTTAACGTTTTTTTTTTCAGGAAAATATTTTTCTCAATTACACGAACTGTTATCGCTATTTCGAATACTGAATGAAGTTTCCTTCCTTTAAGCTCGTGTCGATAGTCAGCATTATGTGATTATTTTTTCTCCCTATTATTTCTGCTCGTCCTTTAATTGTGTGTGACTGGTTTCATGTGATGAGGATATTCTTTTTTATTTGATAGATTACGTTGTTTGCGATTCTTTAGTGTCGGTCTTCATGATCCGAAGAGGAAAATCCTCTCCGAGAGCGACATCTGAATTCACTTCAATCCACATGTAATCATCTCTGAGAAAACATCTGCATTCAACTGGTAATTTAGACCTTTCTGAACGATCCATGACAACCCCAGGCAAATCAGGAACTGACATGTCTCGAGTTCTTATATTAAATTTTGGCAGCATCTCTTGTGTAGCCTATCCTTTTTCAATTTCTTTCTCGCCTCTAAATTTGCCAGAATTGATTCATAATCCGAAGTATTTGAATTCTTTAACGTTTATTAATTACACATTCTGAATTTTTATGATGGATTCGGGGTATGTGCTATCACTGCTTTTATACCAAATTGCAGGCACTAGTTTCTGTCTATGTCTTAATTGCAATGATTGATAGAGAATATTGATCTTTTTGTTCAATATCTATCTTACTCCAGCTAGGAATAGCCATGTCGTCTAAATGGCTACGTCAACATAACTGCACTGGTCTCCGGAAATAAAACATCAACACTATTTTTTTATCAATAGTTTCGGTTGGAATCAGTAAAAAATGTTTTTAATGAGTAGTGACCATTTCTTCAGACCTGTACTTGTACACGCGGAGAGCACAGTCTAAGAAGATTAAGATAGGGATCTCGTTTCCTTCTTGCCGATCAGGTTTGAAATGGTTCGCATTTTTACGTATTCACATACGACATACTTCCTTTGTAAGATAAAGACTTGTCGACATATGCTACTGTGAGATCAACAAAGCAGGTATACATTTTTCTATAAGATATATATGTGATTTTCTGCAGTTGATTGATGGTCTATATTCAGTCACTTACCCCTTATAAGAAGGAAATCCAAACTGGTTCGTTAGTAGGTGACATTTATAGAACGGTGATAGTTTAGTTATTAAAATATTAATTAGTACATTCACCATAATGAATTCAACTGAGAAACCGCTGTACGTATGAATGTCTTGAGCCCAGTCTTTTTGATAGGGCATTAATATATATATATATATATATATATATATATATGGTATATACCAGATTGCTTTGGGTATAGTTTTGTTTCTAGCCAACCTTCATAGACTCCACATGATATCCTCTACCGTTACAAGAGCCAGGTCAGATCGAAAATCAAGTAATGTGGTCAAAAAGTTATAACTGATAACTATTCATTATTGCAATGCTAAAAAAGGAAAAAATGTAAGAATTTACTTCAACACAGATTGATTCTTGAGATAATATGAAGATTACATCAAAATCTGAAATAGTAAGACAATATCGATGCTAATAAAAATAAATATGGATACTAGTTTTAAAAGAGAAAAATGACCTAAAAATATTAAATAATATACTTTAAAGACATTGAAAAACCTTTTCTTTTCCACTGAAAGTCTATAGTAATTTTATTCATAAAATATATACTAAGCGTATTAACTGCACAGTTAAGCAAACGGTTTATAAAAACATTTTTATAAACACTAATAAAAGACATATTGAAGTTAGGAAAGTCATGATGATCATATATATAAGAAGATATTTCCTACCTCACATCACGATCCCAAAGAAGCATTTTAATTGTCTTAATGATGGTTGTCCCAGCTTGACGACAATCAACTAATTGCCGAATCAAGAATTTCTACCAACCGCCCCACGCGGTTAGAAGTGGCACAAGTCCGAATTTAATGTGGGGTACCCGAGCCCATAGGCTCGGCCAAAAATTCCCCGTAGACCCCGTATAAAATGGGGTCGGGTAGCTGTTTCCTGAGACAAGACTCTGCCCTTCGACATAGCCTCGTCTGGGGACCCTGTCCGCCCAGATGCAGAGTGTTTGACCAGCACAGCTTGAGACGAATCACCAACTAATTCCCGAAGTAAGTCAGATGTGGCACAAGGCTGAATTTAATGTCGGGAAATCTGAGCCCGTAGAATCGGCCAAACATTCCCTGTATAAAACGGGGTCGGGTAGCTGTCAACCAACCCAGACGAGACTCTGCCCGAAGACAAAGAGTTCGACCAGCACAGTTGGAGAAGAATCTCCAATTAATTGTCGAAGCAAGTCCTCCCAGGTATATCCGGTGCAAACTATATATATATCTACTGATATAGTCAGTTTACAATAGGAGATACACCAGTTCTACTGCGGGTCACGGAATAAAAAAAAATAATGATGTATATTTGGGTAGCAACCCTTCTTTCAAACATATTTCATTAAATACGGCAAACAAGGAAGATTTAATTAAGTTTTTCCCGCATCCTTGCATTTTTCTGTTTTGTAGGAGTAAGTGAGTAAAGCTAATTCCATCGTTGTCTCTTTCCCAAGCGCTTTCGGCCACTTCTCGAGCCATTTTCAAGGGTGTTGTGTCTCTGGTGAAAACACATTAAGGCTCGGAATAAACTCGGAAAGAACGCTTCTATTCAAACCGACACAAAAATAAATTTAAGCGTTATAGACAAAACACGAGGAAAAATAACCAGTGACGACACTATTTAAGTTCTTCTAAGCTTGTAGAAAAAGGAGGATATAGACCTCTTCTTTCACATATCCCTATACAAAAGAAAAAAAAATTACAAGGTGTCAAGTCACGTGAACGTGGTGGCCATTTCAACAGTATCATTATCACTGGCAGGTCCGATCCAACTTCCTGCTAGATAAGTCCACATAGTTAACTTAATTTTTACATCCATTATTTTTTAAATTTGAGATCATTTGAGCGAGAATTGGCTATGTTATTAGACTACAAAGTTAATTTAATTTTTCGGGGGCTCTCTCTCTCTCTATATATATATATATATATAATATATATATATATATATAAAATTGAACATACGGAGGATACAGTCTGTTTCATGCTAAACTCAAGCGTCAGGCCATGTGCGTTGTCAGAACAACGCACCTACCCTAACAATTGTTTTTAGCATGAAACAGACTGTCACCTCTGGGTGTTGACTTCAATGTCCACTTTTATATTGACATACGCTCTATCTCTTAAAACTCTCTCTCTCTATATATATATATATATATATATGTTTGTGTAATTTGGCAGCAACTTTTCTTTTAAACATGTTGTGTTGAATGAATATGCAGGACGATGTTGTCTTTAACATTCAACACAACATGTTTAAAATATATATATATATATATATATATATATATATATATATATATATATATATATGCTGAACACTTCCATCGTATTCAACGTATGAGGATCAAGCAACTCAGTTCCATGAACCGACAGCCAGACACATGTACGTATAATCTGATTATAGTGGTGCACAACCAACCATGCTTTTTGAGGAGCCAAATACAGAGACCTGTTGCACTACTTACCACAAGTTTCACAAACTTCCTTTGAATTCAGAGTTGTCCTTCTCCTAGACTAGTTGCCATCCAATTTTATTGGACCCAGTCTACCCTGCTATTTACCTATTTTGATTAATCGACTTACTTAGAACTATTACTTCGTTACTTATATAAATGTAAATACAAATCATAGCAATAATATAAGTGGCCGGTGGCTATAGAAAGGCATTGCCTATTATTTACAGCAAAATTCTTTAAACAATGCACTATTATTTACGTCACTTGGCAATAATTTTAAGTAAAAGCTATGCAAGAGAATAAGTAACCTAGCAATCGTTTTAAGTTCTCTAAATGCCTGTTGTCCTGCTTTCATTTCTGTCATTATATATTTCTGTCAGTCTATGCTCTCCTCCCCAAGGGAAATTATTAGTTATAAACGATGGTTTCTGAAGTGCGTGTTCTTTAAATACAATAGTATTAATAGAATCACGCAAAATATACCAAAGGTAAGACAGAAGTCTCATAAATTCCAAATCTAGGTCTCACTATATATTTCCTACTCAATGGCAGTATTCCATCTTTGAATAGGGGTAATTCAGTATATCCGATTCACAGATGTTCCTTGGGTGCATTTTTAACTATTAACCCGTTTCCTCGTCATCTCTCGTGTACCGTTCCTCCCTGAATGCTATCCATTTTGCTCAGGTCTGTAACCACTTGAGCAGCCACTACATTTGGTTACTTCATATAATCTGTCAGCATTCTGGGAACGCATTTGGCACTGAACTTTGAGTAGTCGAGTGACGGTACATTAGCTTGGAGACACTACCAGACTGAGGCGGTAGTTTTACGGTCGGCGACTCGGAACGAAAAATTGTCTCACCTCTCTCTACGACTTTTCTATGTTTCTCCAGCTTTACTTTTAGGGTGCGGTCTCTTCCACCTTTATATTATCTGGCACAACTGCAAGGAATCGAGTACACGTAATTCTTGGTAATATTCTTCCGCGATTCTACACTTTAGTTGGCAGGGATTTCTCCGTAGAATGTAACTACTTTTGTATTCCCTGATGTTTTATGGATCGCAGATCGTTTGAATAGTTTCCGATAGACCCTTGACTTAAGGTAATCAGACCTTTGGAAATTTTCTGGTCACCACCCTTGTCTCTTCCGTTTTCACAAGCTTATACTGATGCTCCATTTATTGCGTACTTGTTATTGTGAAGAATACGTTTGATGCTGATATTTCTTGCTGGTGTGTATCTGAGTCGCCACTTATGATTTTTGTCCGGTGTTGTAGACATCGAACGATTCTTTTCTTCACACTCTATGGATGGTGGTAATTGATTTCGTGTCCGTTGAAGGTTGGCTTGTGATATATGATTTTTTATTTGTGCGGGTTATTAGTACATCCTGTAAGACAAGCTGATTATTATTTTCTTCTTCCATTATGAACAGGATCGAAGGTCTTATTGAATTCACAAGGCCCAGCAGTATTTGTACATCTACTTGGGGTGCCCGAACTATGAAGGTGTCACCCACGTATCTCGGACATGGTTGTCGGCTTCAGTGGTACCATTTCTAAAGGCATTTCCTCGAAGTAATCAGTGTATATGTCTACGATCACTGCTGACAATGGCGAACCAATAGCCAAGCCTTCCACATGTTGGTATATGTCAGAATGGAATAATATTCTCTGTAGATAGAACGTCAACGTTCTCTCAGAGAGACATCTGATTGCAATCGGTTTTGAAACACTGACAGGGCCTCATCTGTAGGAATTCTGGTGAACCGGCTTACCAGATCCAAGCTTATAATCCGATTATTATGGATAGGACCGGTTTCAGTAAGTGTTTTTTAGTTTCTAACCTATTATGAGGACTTCCCTGTTTCTGGGTTGACTATATCCACTACGAATCTCAGCAGGTAGCATACTAAGCCCAAGCACCTGACTATAGTTTTCAGTGGAATACGAACGTTGGGTATATTGGGGAGCCCATGGATATTATGGCAGAATAGTATAACGTTGAGTCAGCTGTCTATACATATTCAAAGTATAAACGTGTGAAGTAGTCCTTGTTATTCTTTAGGATCTGTGACAGCTTCTCATTCTTTAGTGTCGAATCCTTTTACACCTTGATAGCATCATCCAACTTGGCTTGCCAATTTTTAGGAGTATTCCAAATTGTCCTCTGTCAGCTATGATGATACTAGTCTCACTAACATTTCTCCACTTGTGATGTTTCATGGAGGCAGATGAACATTTTCTTGTGTTTGTCTCACTTTCTATCTTAGCTCATCTACTTTACCCTTTGGAATATTGTCTTCATCTTTGTTGTCATATTTACCACAACGTTTCGGTCGTTGTACGCTCCGGCCTTCTTCAGGTGGTTGGACTGCCGAACTAAAATAAAAGGTTCAGTTCAAAATTCCAACCACCTGAAGAAGGCCGGAGCGTACAACGACCGAAACGGTGTGATAAATATGGCAAAAAAGATGAGGACAATAGCCTGAATAATGTAAATAGTGTACCTAATACCTCATCTCAGAAATATAGACATACTTTAGCCTTTAGGATTTTCAAGGCCACCTCCTTTAAGTCTGAGTTTAGCGGGTATCTTTTCAACATGTCCCCTTAAACTATACATCTTTTCGCCTCCCCTTCCGTGTAAAAACAGAATTCAGTAACCTTCTACATAAGTTGCTCACCTACCTTGTATTGAGCAAACAATTAATAAAATAAACAAAAAATACCTCTTTCTTTCTCTCTCACTCTCTCGCATATATATATATATATATATATATATATATATAAACAATCCTAATCTGAAGAAGACTTAAAGAATGAAACGCGTCACAAAAACATGTTTCCAATTTGCCATATATCTTTTCTTTCATTATTTATAAAAAACCTATAAAAAAGATATACATCGCTATTCCATATATATATATATATATATATATATATATATATATATATATATATATATGTGAAGAATCACCTCTCAGGTTTACACAGTCTATCCATTATTATAAGTTTGATGCCTTTATGCAATCTTCAGGTGATCGGCAGCTGTAATGCAAAAATTGTAGCTTTTATACCCGCAAGAAGAAGATGGAAAAATTTGGACAGTATTCGCGGACTATTCACAAACCAACCAGTCTAAACTGCGTATGGGGGGGGGGGCACAGATCACACCATGACTAAAATAATGGCGCAAATACACAATTAAATCACTCCACACCAAACAAATAGGAAAAAAAAATATCTCGATGTGCTTCAAAAAAGTGCTCATTGCCACAGAGATCCACATGGCAGACTTTCACACACACACATACATATATATATATATGTTTCATCCTGATGATTTTGGTTACATGAAACGCTGAGTTGCCGACATTGATATTAATGAATTAATAATATTATTATATTGTGTTAAGGTTCTGTCGACTTTGGGATTGTGCACTCGGGTTATTTGATATATATATATGATTTTGGCTCATTTTAAGTTTAAAGTCTTTCTTACTATGTATGTATATATTTAAGCATTTCACCTCAAGCAAGGCGGGAGTGCCCCCAGCACGCAAAGGGTTACAGAGAGCGGAAGTAAGAGTAAAGATGGGTGTTTGATGAAAGGATAAAGAGGAGGATTAGGGATCAAGATCAAGGCATCGGAAAATGTCGATTGACATTACATTTCAATATTTGAAGAATCAGCTCTTCATCAGGGGAGTAAGTAAGAAACAGGGATTTCTGCAGTCCGGAAGCACATGTGAAGCTTTTGGTGTATAAGAGACGGTTACCTTTCACTATTTCGACAGTAAAAAGGTAGGACCGAGATGTCAACTTAGTAGCACGCTTAAATTTATGCAGTTGGGTCACCAGTGAAAATAGCTCTTCCGAGCATTTGCCATGGGAAGCTATATATATATATATATATATATATATATATATATATATATATATATATATATATACTCTTTCTGATGGAGAAAATAGTAATAATTAATTTCCCAGATCAACGCAAATTATTAAATAAATAATCAGAACGTATTTCAAAATGCAGTCACGAAAACAAATATTTACTACGTCACGTAAAAATTGAAAACTACAAAAGAATACATTCTAATATGGCGTCATAAAAATGCAAATATATGCTCTATACATGACATAGTTAATGTAGTGCCCATTAGAGAAACCCAGTACTTTATACTAAACAAATAACGACGAAGAAAAAAATAATAAAATAACAAATACACAAAAATAAAATAAAAAAGTAAGTAAATAATCAACAAATTAACAAAGTATGATATATACACAAACACAATAATCACGAGCAAATAATTAAGTTTTGTGACGTACGCTGACTAATAATGATTAAGTATAATTCAAGACTTCAATGCTAAAATGAAACAGTATTTAATTATAACTGCAAATAAATACTTTACAAGAAGAAATAAGTAAACGATAACCAAAGATAAAAAATTTAGTGACTACCTTGTTAGTAGCTCGGCTCGGCTTAACGTCCGTTAAATCCTAAAGCAAAACTCAAATCATCGACGCACACTAAATCGACTGGATAGTTCCATTCAAAAGTCACTCAATAATTACTGCAGTAAGCAACCTGATATCGCTATTTATACACCTGGCGGAAAACATATATTCATAAGTCCAGAGTGTCACGCTCGAACCTCGGTGTTGGTAGTTATTCATTTTCCTCCTATATGACATGAAGTAATCAATAATGAGTAAAGCTTACTAAACAGCCGGATGTACTATTATTTCTGCTCAATAGACTCTAGAATAATTTGGACTATAAGTGTTGCCGCCTATTAACCTGTTAACCGTGATGTTAATACAATAGACCTTGCTACGCATAATGCACCACATCAGAAAATATAAATATTTGCGCCAACGCACAACACTTATGGCCTGAAGATTTCCTCGATGAATGGCGCAGTATTTATACACTCATGATTTCTGCATTTGTTATATTATTGAAGAGACGTGATAGATTGTGGTTGGTTGTTTCCCACGATTAGGGTTGTAGAGCGTTTGTAGAAGGCTTCCTGTGGACACTGTGTTCATTAACAAGGCCTGAATTTCTGTTTAATTCTGGGTTTAAATAGGAATTTAGGCATTAGAAATGCAAAAGTATATATAGAGTAATGCTGCCTAAATACATAGCTGATACCCACTGAAGAGGGGACAGAGTGATTCCCGAAGTGTTCGTCTACGAAACTCTGGAATCGGGATGCTGAAAGTAGCAGTAATCAGCTAAGAGACAAACCTTTTACTTGTATTAATATATATATATATATATATATATATATATATAATCATTTATTTAAATATTATAACATAAATATGTTATAAAATCACTACAAAAATAGCCATTTCGTTTCGACACATCCAGTGTCTTATCAAGTGATGGTGTTGAATGTAGAATAAATGGTATAACATATTTATGTTATAATATTTAAATAAATGATTATATCTGCTCTACTCTGTATTGAGCACTCTTTAAAGAATAATAATTGTTGGTTATTGGAACTTACTCCGTATATACCAATCCCACACTTGTATATATATATATATATATATATATATATATATATATATATATATATATATATATATATATATATATATATACGTGTGTGTGTGTTTCATTGAATAATATAGACATATTTATCTTTTTTTGTAATGATCCTTTCCAGTTCTCTCACCATTTTCTTCATACGTCTATATTATGCAGTGAAACATCTTTGATAGAAGATATCTTGCCTAAATATACAAACACACACACTCAAAACCCACATACACTCACACATATAGATAGATAGATAGATAGATAGATAGATAGATAGATAGATAGATAGAGTCAGACTGAGATTATTATACACTTAGAAATGGAGGACTATGATCTTTCTGAGGCAGATACATGGCTACATATATTAATAGAATTTTTCACATTTTAATCACCAAAACTACAATTTATTATTTATGATATAGCATCGAAAAATAAAGAAAATGAATAGGCGTTCTACTCGAGAAATATAAATTTTTACGCAATCACACGCTGAAAGAAAGGGTTTATATATTTGTTCGTAAAATATTAGTTACGTATCGAACATGCTCGGCGCCATCTTTCAAAGAAAGACTGGATTAAATCATTCGCTTGCATTCGTTCCGCGTAGTATTTTTTCCCATTATTCGGTGGCACGATCCAGAAGAAAAGTGGAATCACTGCATCTTAAAAGATAGAAGAAATGCACAAAGAAATAAGTTAACAATAGCAAAAGGCAACTACCAACGTTTTTTTTCTTCTAATCCGTTACAAAAATAAAACGAATAAAAAAAAATTCTGTAAGAGATAGACAATGAAAAAGAAAACGTACAGACCATGATGGGATAGCTTCTTGTAAAATCATCGGACAAGAAACGATAAATTATTTTCTGTTCGGATTTGTTCGAGAATGTTGTTCGATTAATCCCGTATATGGTTTTAGGGTTGTGAATGGAAGTGGTTGTATTATGTTTTAGCGCGCAAAATTTAAAATGCCATGGAGCTCCAAATAATAAAGTATATTATGTGGAATAACATGTAAATTACTTGGGAATTTGTAGGATTATTATTTTAGATTTTATTATAGATTTTCACTTGGTCAGGAATTGATGACGTCGTCAGACGGGAGAGTTTGAAAAAAATAATAATGGTTCAAAGCAATAACTTCATTTACACTGTAAAGAATTCATGTGAATTTATTTGAAATATTTGTAAAGTTCTTTTAATGAAAGGTTAAAATATTTTTTTCAGCGCCTCGACGTTGATTCCGAATGTGGCACACGGTCGAGATTTAAATGTGTTTAACGCCAATATCGTAGAAAAATTGCTCTAGGCCCATCCCGAAGATGATGTATTGCCCGTGGAAAGGCCCCCTGGAGCTTGGACATACTATTTATTTTTTTTTATTCTTCCCCGGCGTAATGGATGGTTAAAGTAATCTGTATGTAAATTTCCAAAATATTACAAAAATACTCACGTCAGCAAAAATAGGCTGGAGTCAACAATCATGAAACAAACGGAGTATTCGCTAAATTCACAGTTACTTTTTCGTTTCTTTTAATCAATTCACCTCCAAGCAAGACAATGATCCCACTGAGATGCAATGGGCTACTGGAAGTAAAAGAAAATGATAAGACTTTAGAAGGAACCGGAAAACCGAATTCTAAACAGGAACCAAAGGATAAATCCCTACTCCTGTTCAAAAGACAGGGGAGGAGTCTACATCGGACAATAGGGGAACCTATCTACTCCTATTGAATAATTCTTTATTTAGTTTACGACATTTTATTTTTATGTCTGTCTATATCGGGAGTTTTAAATCAATACCTCAATCCCAAAACGAGTGGTATCATTTGAAAATTGTGTATAACCCCGTTTTCCGTTGGAATTTTCATAGATATAAGTAATGATGTATATCTAGCCTATCGAATACAAGTGCCGACAGGATTAAATTAGTTCTCTCAGTTTATTGAACTCATACCATAAGACCTGAAAAGTTCTTAGCGGCATGATTAATTGATTGAATAGATTTTTGCAGCTTATCAACCTTTTGTAGATTATTAAAAGCCGAAACACACTTTTGAATGTAAGAATTTTTGCAAGTAAAAATTGCATTAACGATATTTCTTGGTGATTACAATGAATTATCTTCATGCAACACATACTATTTAACCCATAGCACGGGAAGAAGACTGTTTTGGGGCAGACCCCTTTTACACAAGATGGAATCGTCCAATGTATATTTATACTGACAGAGAGAATACCTGCGGGTTGAGATACGTTGGGTCAGGGTGAGAGATACGGAGACAGTACACAGGGTGTTCACAGAGACTTATACGAGAGTCCAGCGAGAGAGATAATTACGGCTTCACTTACAGAGACTTGTACATATACTTTCTACTAACCCGCATTTCTGGACTACTAATCTTCACTTCAAGTCTGTATTCTTACGTTTAATTCACTTATTTTTCTATCTCAATTACTGGCGTTGTTTATTTATGTGTGCAGGATTCCATTCCCGGAATCCACAACAACTTGGCGACGAGGATTTCGGACACACACGAAAAACAAAAAAATTCTCTCTCGTCAACACAACAACTTGACGACGAAGAGTACGGACGTACGAAAAAAAAAACATTTCGCTCGACAACACAAAAACTGGCGACGGAAATTTGAGAGCCGCGTCGATCACAACAACTTGGCGACAAGACTCGAAAGAAGCTCACACTGAGAACAACAAATTAACGACGAATATAAAAGAACGTACATAAGAGATAGAAAGAAAAATTTCGTCACTCCCTAAAAAATGGAAGATTTTTAAAAGCAATGCTTGAGTTTATAAGAAGAAGTGAAGAAAGACAAATGCAACTCCAGGAATTAATATTAAAAGTAACGGTTAACGCACAACAAAAGAATACCGAAAAAGAGGCAACTTTTTCTCAAGACGCAGTTTGGAACACAATAGAAACATTTAAATACTCTTTAGAAGATGATAACAATTTCGGGGACTACTACAGACGTCATGAAGACATTTTCAACATTGATTGACAAAATTGGACAGAAGCTAAGATGCAACGTTTATTACACAGGAAATTGGGAACAGAGGAGTACACAAAATTTGTGGACAATATTCTACTGAAAAGGACAAACGATTTGACGTTTGACGAGGCAGTTACATGCCTTACGGAGCTCTTCAGTCCAAAGACTTCACTTTTTCACAAAAGGTTGAAATGTATCAACCTCGTAAAAAGCGAAAATGAATACTACTCCACGTTCGCCGCAATTGTGAACAAACATTGCAATAATTTTAAATTGTCAGAATTGACTCCGGACAATTTTAAGTATCTTATATTCGTACAGGGATTAGTCTCAGCCAAAGACAGTGAAATGAGAAAAAGAATGCTCACGAAGCTTCAAAACGAATCTGGATTAACGCTAAAAAATTGTCAGAAGACTGCCAAAAATGCTTGAGCATAAAAAAAGATACTAAGTGATATCGAGGAATCGGTATTAGCACACATACGTAAGTTGAACAAAAAGTTACCCCCCCCCCCGAAAGAAAAACACATATTTTATGATAAAGAAAAAATTGCAAGGTATAAGGCGATTAATGACAGAGATCAAAGCCGCCCCCATCTGCATGTTACAGATGTCATGGATTCCACTGGAATAAAAACAGTCAATTTAAATGCAAGAACTGATTAGCTTGTGGAAAAATCGGACATAAGGCATCTAAATGCAGAAACAAAACACACTAGTAGGGTAAGAACTACTAGAATGGACTACGAAGACAAACTAATCACTAGTAAATACGTGGAACTCGAGATCTTGAATAAGAAGGTAAAATTACAGTTAGACTCAGGATCGGATCTAACTATAATTAATTTACAAACATGGAGGAAGCTAAATAGACCGACCATGATGCATACACAGGAAATAGCCAAGTCTGTTACAGGGAAGCGTATCAATTTTGAAGGAGAAGTAATTCTAAACGTAAAATTCCATGGAAAAACGAAAAAATTGAAGATATTTGTAAAGAAAGACACAGAAGATTTGGTGGGCACAGACTGGATGTAAAAATTTGACGTATGGGATTTACCCATTCGCTCATTTTATAAAAAAATAGAGTGCGAGTCGTCAGAACCTACAAAATTAAAAGAACTACACAGTCAATTTCCCGGAGTATTCTCGAGCGGTTTGGGACGATGTAATAAGGTCGCAAATAAAATTGAACTAAAGGAAAATGTTCAGCCAGTATTCAAGAAAAAGCGAAACGTGCCTTTCGCAACCGTAGAAAAAATTGACTAGGAGTTAGATAGATTGGTACAAACTGGAATCCTTTCACAAATCGGTTTCAGTGGACTTGTAAAGATAAAATCCGGAGAAACCCGTATTTGCGCAGATTTCTCTACTGGGTTAAACAAGGCTATCAAGGATTATCACTACTCATTGCCAAGCCCGGAGAAAATATTTACCAATCTTAACGGTGGTAAGGTATTTTCTAAGATTGATTTAAGTGAAGCTTGTATTCAGATTCCAGGAGATGAAGAAAATACAAACATTTTATGTATCAATACTCACAAACGATTTTACAAATTTAACAGATTGCTATCTGGGATAAAAGTAGCACCGTCAATCTTCTAACAGACAATGGATACCATGCTCCTAGGACAGTACTTTGGTACTGCTTACTTAGACGACATTTTAATCAAAAGCGATGATGTAGAAGAACACGCAACACATATTAAAGAAGTTTTTAAAAGAATTCAGGATTTTGGTTTTAAAGTGAAGGAGAAAAATGCGATTTTATTTCTAAAAGAAATCAAGTATTTAGGCCATAAGTGGCAGAAAACCAGATCCAGACAGGGCATCTTCAAAAAGATATGCCTGAGTGGCAAAGCTTTCTTGGTCTAGCGAACTATTACGGTGAATTCATTGAAAACATGCACAAATTGAGGGCTCCCCTCAATGAATTATTGAAAAAAGATAACAAATGGAACTGGACGAAAGATTGTCAGAAAGCTTTTAAGGAGATCATAAAGAAATTAACGTCTGATCTAGTACTGACGCATTTTGATCCCAAACTGGAAATTATCATTGCTAGTGACGCAAGCTCACACGTTGTGGGAGCTTGTATATTACAAAAGATGCAGGATGGCACAAGGAAACCTATAGCTCGCGCATCTAGATCGTTCTTACCAGCAGAGAGGAATTATTCCCAAATTGAGAAAGAAGCGTTAGGCATAATATTCGCCATAACTCGCTTCCACAGATACATATATGGAAGAGAGTTTACTCTTCAAACTGACCATAAACCTCTTCTCACTATATTCGGATCGAAAAAAGGACTACCAATTTACACAGCCAACAGACTTCTGAGATGGGGAATTATATTATTGAATTATAGTTTCAAACTAGAGTTCCTACCAACGAAGAAAATTGGTCATGCGGATGGATTATCTAGATTGGTACCTGCGAAATGCGAACCTCTGGAAGACTGTAATAGCGGCTTTGCGAGCCGAAGACGAATTTAATAAAGTTATAAACAATACAGTAAGGGAATTACCAGTGACCTTGTTAGAAATCAGAAGAGAAGCTGAAATGGATGAATTCATATAAAGTACAAATAGAAAAATAGAAGAAAAAGAAATCTAGCGGAATGATTTTTAATTTGTGAACACGTATTACATTATAATGAAAGTAGGATACACAGGGAAAAATCGGATGAAAGCGTTAATAAGAAGTTTTGTGTATTGGCCTAATATGGATAACGACATTACTCAAATGGTAGAAAAATGTAGAGGCTGTGTTGTGGCAGCAAATACACCACCTATTATACAAAAACCATGGCCTAAGGTGAACAGACCTTGGTCTAGAATCCAAGCGGACTATGCAGTACCCATAGATGAATATTACTACTTGAAAACGGTAGATAGCTTTATCAAGTGACCAGAAGTTTTCAGATACAAAAACCCTCCGACGGAAAACACTATTAATTGTCTACACGAGTTATTCGCAAGATTTGGCGTTGTAGATTGCCTTGTAACGGATAATGGTACCCAATGCACCTCGAGCGATTTTCAAGAATTCTGTGCGACTTATCAAGTCAAACATATTAAAATAGCAGCATACCATCCACGATCTAACGGGCAAGCCGAAAGTTTTGTGGACACGCTTAAGAGAACCTTGAAAAAAAGCAGAGGACGTACCAACAGAAAGAGCCATACAACAGTTCCTACAAGTCTATAGAATCAGCCCGAACGGAAACACACCATCTGGCCTTTCGCCAGCTGAAGTTATGTTTGCCCTCAAAATACGGTCTGTTTTTGATAAACTATTACCCACAAAAAATAAAAACCGGCATACACCGATAGTGCCTAAAAGATCCTTCAAACCAGGCGACCGGGTCTGTTTCAGAATGTTTAAGAATAATATGGCATACGGGGAACCAGGTACGATAATAAACAGACTGGGAAATGTTCTGTACACGATCCAATGCGAAAAATACACTCACAGGAGACACATAAATCAGATACAGAAAAGACGGGTAGAGGAACCAAACTCGTAACCTTCCGAAAATGAAGACGCGATGGAAGCGATTTTCAAAACCTTCGAAATCCCAAAACCACAAGTATCCCCGGAGATCAGAAGAACAAACCGAAAAAGAAAATTCACGGAACCACTAATAATAGACCATAAGCGAAAAAATATTAATTCCCCAATAAAAAAGAATCTAGGGAGGGGTGTGCTGTGGGGGCAGATCCCTTTTAGACAAGATAGACTTATACTGACAGTGAGAATACCTGCAAGTAGAGATACGTTGAGTCAGATTGAGAGATACGGAGACAGTACACACGGTGTTCACAGAGAGTTATACGAGAGTCCAGAGAGAGAGAGATAATTACAGCTTCCCTTACAGAGACTTGTACATATACTTTCTACTAACCCGCATTCCTGGACTACTAATCTTCACTTCAAGTCTGTATTCTTACGTTTAATACACTTATTTTTCTATCTCAATTACTGGCGTTGTTTATTTGTGCAGGATTCCATTCCCGGAATCCACAACACTTACCTTTTCCAAGGGTATTTGTGCACCAGTGAATATAACGAACTAGACTGGACATCGAACTCGGCTCTTTCATTTCTCACTGCGGTTCCTCTACCTATGACTATTCCATGCATCACTTATATTTTGCACGAAAGGGGCACATGGACGTGGTGTGTTGGCTAACAATCCGTCTCGCTAGACCGATTACAACTGATTAGTGATTTTGATCCTCACTGAGTGCTTCATACTTGTGCCACCTACGTTTGCTCAATCGCTACATTTCACACGAAAAACACACCCTGAAAATATTTAATCTATCCCAAACATGTCCTTATCGGCTAAGGCGAATATTTACATAAAAAAAATGCGCAAAAATATATCTAAACAACTCACAATATACTGCATGATTCGATATTAGTCTTGGACGTATTGGATAAGTTAATTCTAATTGTTGCAGAAAGTCTATAGATGTAATCCGAGAACATTTTAATCAATTGTATGCGTCCTGAAATGTTCTGCTTGTACGAAGCATAACACATACTTTCAAGTAATTCTCAAATATATCAACTCATCTTCGATGTTCATTTCTCCAGTGCCAATTTTTTCTCACTCATAAAATACGGAAATCTCTCGTGACTTGGGTGAATACTATATGATTGTTTTGTTCAGCTCTTGTTTGCTCGCGAGAAACATTGCCTTTTTCGCTATAAATTCTTTTTCGGACACAGATTCTCTTTATAATGTCCGAACTTTTTGTGAAAGGGTCAAATCCTAAAATTCTCTGGAATACACCATGACTGAGGACTTTCTGATGTCTTCACATCCTGCCTAAGCCAAAAGAAAATCTGTAATTTTGTTCTCCGCGCCTGCGACCTTGTGCTCTTTTAATTTGGGTAGCAAAACAACGAATCCATGATTCTACAAAGTCCGGCTCATCCAACGGTATTAAAGATCCTATCGGTGACGCCATATTTTGTGATATCTTCTAGTCTGTGTCGTAGAACTTCTTCCGCTATACAGTGTGACAACCTACATTCGCTCGACTCTATCAAAAATCGAGCAAGTCTGTTTTGCCTATTTCACTACACTTCTAATTCCCATAGGATCATATCGTTGTATCAATCCATCCATCACCCTTGGGCCCAATACCCGCTGGCGCCAACAACATTCTGTATTATTGCCTTTCAATGGGATCATTTATAGTTGTTGAAATCTATTGTGCTTTTTTTCCACAAACGTACGTATAGTGTAACTCTCATTCAGATCTGGTGGCCTATCTCAAATTTCGTTCTTCCAAAGGGAGCAAAGATATGTAGTTTCGGTTCGGGTTTGCGGTAATTCAAAGTTGTAGAAAGTAGAAATTAAGTTCAGAATTAAAACCCCATTTCCGCCAATAATCTTAGGGGAAAACGTTTCACTTTCAGACGAATATATTTATTTGTTTTTAATATAGTAACTAAGGAACTGAGACATCTTGAAGTACCTGATAGTTGGCTAACACTTCTACCAGACGCATGAGTTTACAATTTGACTCGTTTCAATCTCAGAAGGACATAAAATTAATCAAAATTGATGTATAGAAACGTTTGTAACTGGTTTTTGCACGTTATGTTTTGAACGTGATTATTCGTCCGTGTCTGAAAAAAAAGTTTCGGTAAAATTGTATAAACACATCTACGACGAAGAAGGGGTTAGTTTTGGTCGTAAAGTTGGTCGCATTGATCGTGGTATATTTTTTATACTAAGGTCTTATCACAATAAATATATAATTTGGCAAATCTTCGTCTCTATTATTTGCATCATCGTTAACAAAGGTGTGAGGAATGTTATATGCATTTGAATTTTAAATATACATGTTAAAACTGTTATAACGAAACAAAAAACCGTATCGTCACTATGAAGCCTGGAACAACATGACATAAAACTAAATAAACATGAATTTAACTTTTTTATTTTATTATTTAGAAATAAAATAACTATAGATATATCTTATTTTTTCATTAATACATTTTTTAATGATTATAGAAGTGTCTAGAATAAAATGGCGCTTAAAAATGCATAGTTTTGCAGCAAGCTTAAATTTAACGGTTTGTAAGCTCGATTATAATATGTAAAAATATCGGATTATGTCTGTTGAATTTAGTTATGTGATTAGCTTTACATAAACAACGTTTTTAATAAATGATTTATCATTAACTTCGTACTATTATATATGATGTTTGCCCCTATATTTCTTAAGCGTATACTAAACATAATTTTATTTTATTTCTTTAAATAGATTTTAGAAAAAATAAACATAAATTACTCATAAAAAATTATTTTATCATGAATATATTCTTGTCATGAATAACAATATCACAGAGAAAAAATATTGAATTAAGTCTATGTAACAAATAATAAATAAACAATATCAAATACATAATTTGTTAAATAAATTTCTTAGTGTTAAAAAGAGACGGTTTTTGGAAAAAAAAGTCATTTAAAAATTAAACATAAAACATTATTAAAATGAACTTTCTTGAAAGAGTATTTGTAATCTTTGTAATAGAAAAGAGTAGGAAAATAGGTTTAATTATTTCTTTATATCAAGTATTACATTTCGGTATAGCAAGCGGTATAGGAACATTTCTACCTACTTTTTCATTTCTTAGAAACGGAAATACAGATTATATAACGTGACATAAAGTTGTTCCTTGTTGCTTTTGTGAGTAAAGATTTTATAGAGAAAAATATTTAATTAACTTCAAGTGAGAAATGTGAAATTGACTTCCAAGTAACAAGACCAAGTTTCCTAAATTATATTTATAAATGTTAGTTTTTGCAAGGAAAAGATAAAATAATATAGAAATACCTAAGTAAATAAAATAAGTAAAACTTATACTTACATTAACTTAATATGCTAAATGTAATATCAAAATTTTCTTAATACAACTACAGCAACGAACTACGACCCAAACAAAAAACCACCCAAAAATTATCGCTCCCACTAGAACGACGAGATTTGGGCTAGAGTTACACAATATATTGGCCTTTAGTAAACAACACCATGCTATGAGGCCACCTTCCAGGTCAATCCTCTGATGCATTTGTCTCTTCTGATGCCCTAGTGTGACATTTAAACCAAAGATTATTTTAGTATTTCTTACGGCGAGTACAGTATATACTAGGGTCACCACAGATTAACTTCTTTTAGAACAAAGTGTCCTTCTGGAAAATAAATTTTATTGAGATATCTGCTGTTTCTTGGCATGGATGTCATACGACAATAATATGTCAGGTTAGCTGACAGATGAGAGATCACTTGGGGCAAAACACTTTCCTCCATAACTTTCTTATTGTCCAGAATTTGCAGGCTGAATAGAAGATCGATATTTGATTTGTTGGAAAAAAATAACGCTAGAATTCTCAGCGCTACCACTGTTATCTATTATCACCTAGCCGATCACACGGTAGCAAATGTCACCGAGGTAATGCTACACAAATTTCCATTCCGAACCATTGACTACCAATTAGATCACTTAGCGAAAATAAGTGCAGCAACTAATGATATCGGTAGATGATCGCATCAGATGTGTCAGCGGATAATAGGACAAGTAATCGAATTCAATCACCGACGGATAAGCGCTCTTAACAATCGATCGTCATCAGAACAATTTTTTCCTCGAAAAAAAAAAGAAAATGAGAAGGTAAACACGAAGAATCTGTGAAAAAGAGTAATTTCTCCGAAGTTCCATTAGAATTGAGTAAAAATGCCCAGAAACACGGGAAACAAGATCACAATAGCGGTAAGTCGCTAAGCTATTAAGTACCTTTAATCGTCATATAGGTCAAACAGCAAAAAACAACAATAATTAATCGCGCATTCAACCTCCCTCGCGAAGGGGAAAAAGTAGTACGGAATGAAGTGATTACAGACTTTTCAGACTGCTAGCGAAATCCAGAGAATTACTGCCAGACGTAACTGCGAAAAATCGGGTTGTTAACACCTGCCTACTGATTTTTTAGATCCCGCCGACAAAAAAAAATGTTTGAAAACTTTTGAGAAACTAAGTAAATGTAAAGCCCAACAGATAAAAATCAGTAGAAAGTGGCACCTGAAGACGCCACATTGCCTACTGTTAATGGCGTTCAGGGAAGTATATCGAAAGAAGCAAGCAAATACGTTGATCAATTCTCTGGGAACATTAAAATATATGAATTGCCAAAAATCATACTCATGCGTATTTCTCACATCTTGCGTAGATTTCTCTCCATGCAGTGACCATAATTACTTCCCGCCCCTCTCTCTCTGTCTCTCCCTGATTGCATGACACCTCGTGTGTTAACACCGTCTAATACAACATTCTGTATCTTAGAATATATTACTACTACTACTACTACTACTACTACTATTACTGCTTCTGTTATTACTACTATTGCTAATAATAATAATAATAATTATAATAATAAAAATAAACAAATCCCCGTCTTACGAAGGTTTCTTTTAATGATATTTTTAATATAATTCCGCAGACCATATTTTATTTATGGTAACTGTTTTTTTTTTTCGTGATTACTTTGCTTGGTTTCCGTCGGTTGATATGGTGCACCTCAAAAATGCCGCTTTTGGTTTAGATCAACGAATAATATGTTTTTATTAGCTTAACCTGATCCTCTCTCTCTCTCCCCAATTCTGTCTTCCTCTTTCTGTCTTTTTTCTTTCTTTTCTCCTCTTTTCACGTTATCAAAATGGAATAGTCTATTATTTATTAGGAATTGGCAGGACGTAACGGTTGTGCGAACAAATGAAGGAAGGGACATGCACAATTATAAGAGGATATTATTATTATTATTATTATTATTAATAATAATAATAATAATAATAATAATAATAATAATAATGATAATAATAATAATAATAATAATAATAATAATAATAATAATAATAATAATCCAGTAGGCTGATTGAAGGGATCCCTGGAAGTCCATGCCTCAAAGCGATGCAAAAAATTGTTCTGACAAGTACAGCCCACACTTTACGAAGGGCTTTATCTATGTAATTATTTTTTTTAATTTTATTTATTTATTTTTATTATTTTTTTGCAGTGGAAAGTGTCATGATGCCATTTCTAACCTTAGGTCCCTGGGCGGGACACGGAAAGAAATGTGTAAACGCCAGATATCAAAGGAAATAAAAAAAAATAATAATAATAATAATAATAATAATAATAAGTGTATGCTTACTTACCTAGCAGTAACATCTGAGAGAAACACTTCCATGAAAATTATTGAGAAGTTTCCAAATAAAAGGACCTAGAGATCGAGATTAACAAGATTTGGGGAATGAAAATTGAGACTGTACCAATTGGAATCGCAAGTCTGGGCCTCGTGAGAAAAGGAATGGACAATTTTACTAACAGTGTTTCAGGTAACATCAACATACAAGATGCCCAGAAAATCGCCCTACTAGGAACATCTTATATACTAAGGAAAGTCCTATCAATTCTCCTATAGGGGCCAAGGATCATAGTTTGGATCTATATGTTACAATCCAAAAAAACATAATATTCACAAATAATAATAATAATAATCATAAAATTAAATAAAATGTTAGAGGGTAACATATTTACTAAATGGCCAGTCAGTTATGTGCCATGCGTGATACACGCTTAGGCGATCATGTATCTTTCGATATATGATTGATGAGGCAGATTTTTTCCCGCAGTAGGTTGCCATTTCTTTCTGCGGTAGACCAGTTGCCATCCAAGGCTATAGAACCCGGTATATCCTGCTAATTACCCGTAGCTGGGGGAGAAGAAGAAAATTCATACTTTTCCCCAGGGTATTAGCACCCAAGTGAATGCTATTGATTCGACTGGAATTCGAACTCGGTTCTCCGATTCCTCAATCCGAAATGGTATATATATATATATATATATATATATATATATATATTTTTTTAATTGACTCGAAACCTATTTAGATAGATTTTTACTCAGAACGTGTTATTAGGCGTATGTGTCGGAACCAAGAACATTCAGCGGTGTTAAACCTTCTGTGTGGATAATCTCTTCACAGACGAAAAGGGAATAAGACACAACAGAGTCATGGTTCCAAACAACAATTCTGAGGACAAACATTGATGGAAACCGTGAGCAACAAAGACATGGAAAATGGGAACAAAAGCCGCTTTCCTTTAATATCGTACAGAAATTGCACTTTCTTTCCTTCACCCATAGAAACCTGATTTTGAAATCTAAATCTTCCCAACTTATTCTTGAAACTCTTTTCTCTCTATCTTCTATCCTTTAACATACAGTGTAACCCGGATATAAGAGACCCGGATATAAGAGAAACCCGGATATAAGATACTTCTTCTCCGGTCCCGACAACTCTCTTATATCCGGGTTACACTGTTTATTTATAATCAGAAAGTGATAGGTAATAATTTTGGTATATCATAATAAGAAAAGAAGGTTTGTCGAATTTGGTACTAACAGCACACACTGAAGGAAGAATTTAAACAGCTTACGAGTTTTTGTAAACAAGTAGAAGAGAGACTGAAAGGGATAAAAGTCTAAATTTGCGTAGAAGGACAAAGAATAGGAATCAGTTGTGTTCAAATCCTGCAGGGACACGGCACATAAACATAGGTTTTGTGACGTTCATTAATAATTATTTATATCTCAAGACTTCAATGTTAAATAAACAGTATTTAATTACAACCACAAATGAATACCTAACAAGAACAAAGAAGTAAAAATCAACCAAAGATAAGCATTTCAGCGAATACTTTGTTAGTAGCGCGGTTTGGCTTAACGACCGGTAAATTCTAAAACAAAGCCCAATTCATCGACGCATAATAATTCACACTAATTCGACTTGATAGTTCCACTCAATAGTTACATAATAATCACACAGTAATTACTCAATAATCACTGCATTCAGTACCGCGACAACGCTGTTTATACAGCTGGCGGAAAACATATTTTTAAGTCTAGATTTCCACGATCGAACCATGGCGTAGGTAGTTAACCATTTTCGTCCTGTATGATAGTAGAAGAATATAATAATTGAAAAAATATATTTTGAACACTCAGATTTAAAACATTAATAATAGTAGATTAGTGAACGTTATGTCATCATTTTTATGGAAAACGAATGAATTCCCATACTGAGACATCGGTTTAATAGCAGGGTAAACCCTTTCCTCTAGCCTTGATTGGAAAACACTCAACGCGAAAGACGCCTCACAATTTAAATCCGGTTAGCTGTAGGGCTGACATACCACCGTTTAAATCGTCCTTGCTTCAGAAAACGTAGTAGAACAAACTAGGTGAGGGAGGTATATGTCCCACGAGGAGTTTATAGTGGAAGAGTTAAATTTAGTTATGTTGACTTTTATATTCAGAACGCTTTTATCATTCGACATGTCACCCTCCTGTCGTAATTGTTAATCTGGGAATTTAAAACCAAACTCCATTATTTAATCTGTTGGGATGTATTATATTCAATCCTCGGGTTATGGCAACTGATATCACGCATCGGTCAGTTCTTTCTTGCTATATTGACTTTAATTGGCTTTAGGTATTTATGCATGCCTTCTTTGATTTCATTGGTTTCTTGCTTAGCCAAGTCACAAAATTTCGACCAATCAAGTAAAGAGAAGACGGAATCCGTTGCCCCGACTCCATCAGAAGAGTGGCAAAATGAATTTCAGTTAGTCTCTCTATTCTCGATGAAATAAATAACTACTTACATAGCTTATAAAATTCCAATGGTGATTTCCCTCATTTTCGGAGGCTACATTACTAAGGATTATTATAAGTGTGTAGCAAACCTAGAGAAGAGTAAATTAGATGCATTGTTCTTGGAAACGTTTTTCATTAATTAATTTTATATTATTATATTATATATATCGTAAATATTATTGGTCCTGAACTGGCAGCTCATATTCAGTCACTTATTCATCACTGTAACATTGCCTCTCTGTGCCGTTTCTATAAATACTTTCAAGGTAATTGTTCGTTGGAGCTCTTCGCCGTGGTACCTAGATTTCATTAATTTAAGCGCAGTACAAGACTGGCGTCAAGATCTCATAAATTGACAGTTGAGCTGGTTAGATGTAACCATAAATTATATGCTAACAGTGTCTTGTTTTTCTAAGACAAATTAAAAAAAAATATTTAGACATATAAATAACATAGTTACCTACCTTGATGTTTTTTGTATGTTTACATCATAAAATTTATAAAACGTACAGAACATAACATTAGCGATTTTTACTTTACAAGTCAAAAAATACTTTACAGATGAACACAATTTTTGTCTTAGGGAAAACAAAACCCCGATGATGACATTGTGCTAATGTCGAAAGTACTCGAAATAAAATGAATATCCATCAACATTGTTATTTTCTTCCTTTCTTTAATAATTGCACTTTCTTTCCTTCTCTTACACTCTCCCCCCATGTCTACATATCTTTCTTTCACTTCACCGATAGAAACCTGATTTTGAAATTTAAATCTAACCAATTTATTCTTGAAACTCTTTTTTCCCTATGTTCTACACCTTTTTCTTTTTCAAATGTTCTTTTTTGAATATATTCAGTCATTTGTATTTGTCATGTCTCCTGAATAAGAAGAATATTCTAGGTCAAATCCTCGGCTGACTGCTTAACACTTTTTTTCCCTCTCTTACTCTCTCGTCCCATATATATATATATATATATATATATATATATATATATATATATATATCCCTTTCCCCATGAAAAAAACTTATTTTTAAATCTCTGTCTTCCCCTCTTATTTTCGAAACTCTTATTTTCCTCTATCTTCTTCTACCCCTGTCACGTTTTCTTTTTGTCTTTTTCTTTACTTTGTTTCATTTTTCTGTTTTCTTCTTTTGCTTGTGTCTAGATAAATTTAAAATCCATTTATTGTTGTAAAATGTTGAGGTCTGAAGAGATGGGCGTCTTATTCCATGAAATAAATTATTATCAATGGATTTCTAAGGACTCCGGTTTCATTTATATATATATATATATATATATATATATATATATATATATATATATATATATATATATATATATATATATATGTGTGTGTGTGTGTGTGTGTGTGCGCGCGCGCGCCTGTGTGTGTGAACAGATTGAGATAGATAAACAGATATATATATATATACATATGGATAGACGTGAACAGATTGCGACAAATTGATCTATATGATCAAACTTTCATACCAAGAATATATAGATAGATAGCTCGATCGATCGATAGTTAGATAGATAGATAAGTATGATCTCATTGCAATAGATATAGATGTTATACGTTCAGACTGAGATAAATCGATTTGAATGATTCTCCTAAATCTATTTTCACATACAGATATAAATTTCACAACCCCGACATAGATACAAATGTGAGAAAGGAATAAAGAAAGTTTACATCTGCTCCTGATATTAATATACGACTATAGATCGCAACATAGATTGATAGAAGTTAAGATTTTGCCTTACGCTAAATATTTATGTATTTTTGTTATATGCTAAACTGCCTAAATTGTTCCCTTAATTAATTACTGCCGGGAATTGAAAATTAATTAAAATTACCTATTGTCTGGAAGTAATTTCAGCATTAAAACGACAAACAGTTCCATCTTTGGAAGTTTAGTGAAATAATTTCCTTTTAATTTCATTAATGTTTCAATTGCTCACAGGCGAAATTTTTGACAAATTTTTGTCTTGCTGAATAACAATTCAATTCATTCTCATAAACTATTATTTTTATTGTGATGGTTTCCCTTTTGATACTAACATTTACCAAGTGTTTCACCTGAGACATAAGGTCAAAGAATGTTTTTTCTCATTAAAAAAATGATGTATTTCAGACAAAGAACACTTTTTTCTTAATGGATTATTATTTCTTAGTGTTATTATTCATAGATAAGGTACGACAGAAAGACCTACTTGAAACAAAAAAACTATGTCTCAAGGATACGTGTTTTCACCGAATTACTTTAACCATAAAAGCGAGCCTATTCGAAGTGAACTATATAGAACCTCTATAAGTATGTGTTATTGTTGGGCAAAATTTAACAATGGAGATGGCACCGTATGGATGGCAGAAACATAAAGTAAATTCCAGGAACATGTAGTCATGTGATACTTTTTTGTCGTTGCCGCGGTAAAACGGAAGAAAGTTTTGTAAAACATAAGAAAGCGTTATATGCTGAGAGACATTGAAACGAGAAAAGTTAATACCAAAAAACCGTTGGAAAAATCGAGGATTTAATTCACACATAAACGTCTTGATTTGTATGACGAGCAGTTTGAACAATGGAAAAATGACACAGACTTAAAGGGGCAATATTGATGAACACACAAGCTGTAAAACGAAAATTTCATTTTTTGTAAAAAACGAATTTGGAGTTGATTCTCCTGGAGTTGAAATACCAGAAGTGGGTGGATAAGCCACCCACGCTCACTGAAGAGATTTAGTGAGAGGTAATAATATGAGAGAGTAAAAGAAGGGAATTCCACAGAATTATAGAATTCTCTCACGAATGTCAATAAATACGGATGCGCGAAGCGAATTCGGGAGATGACTCGCAGAAGAAAGAAGAGAGGCAGACGAGATGGAGACGAGACCATAGACAGGACAAAGGCCCACGTGACAAAAGCCTTTGACTTCAGCCTTGTGCCGAACTTTACCAAAACAGCAAACCAATGTTTATCAAGTCGACAACAATAATATCACTTTCTATTTACACGAGGGTTGGGCTGATAATTAATTGCACGCGATCTCTCATATAACCAATTATTGTACAAAGGACTGTTATAAAAACAATATTTACTTTATTCGAGTGGTATTTTTTCCTGTACGTTTTTAGCACCGCTAAGACCCGCCCAACCTGTAATGATTCGATCTTGTCTGCCTTATGATCTAGCGTAAATCACAACGTGGGATATGGTTAGCTCTGGATTGAAGCGGTCACTTCAGCGACCAGCCGCGGTGTTGCTCGATTACAAACAAGGTAGGAAATGAAAGCATGAAGAATAGACTAACCATTACTTGTAAGGGGCCAGAGTATATGGTTGTCAGTAGGAGGATCATGCGGGTTCCGAAGTGGTGTCACCACCTCCCAAAATCTGACAAATATAAAAATTTAGATTTTTTTTAAAGTGTTATGAGAAACGAGGTAATGTCGAGGACCGTATTGTCTTGTTGGAATAAAGAAAGTGGCCTTTCACAAGCTAAACGAAGTATTAAGAAAACGTAAAAAGAAATATGAGAAACAAGGAAATGAGCTGTTACGAAATATTATATGCTATTGATGGTTGATGATTTTTTCGCAGATGAAGGGGCTGAGGCAGCAGACATATGATTCTACAGAAGGAAGCTGAGAGTACCATCGGCGGAACAGGTGACCAACAACGACGTTTTAAAACGAAATGGAAACGAAAACTACACTTGGAAGATTTGGAAAAGAGCTGAAAATGGTAGGACACAAGGGATGAGCTACCTCAAACTATCGTGTTGTAGACATACCAACTGCTGTTGTAGCTGCGGTACAAGTGTTGCGACAACGACTCTCATGAGTTACGGGGTTCTCTAACGAAATAATAATTCATTGCAGCAGTTGTTGCGTCTAGGGCAAGGCAGCCCGAAGAAGCCCAGACTTCTTCGGCTTGGTTTTGATCTCAGTATTATCCATCGATTAGGCCAAAGGTTCTCAACTAGTTGAGGTGGGGCGTTCCAGGCCAGGGTTTTCAGAGTTGGAAGATTTTAATTTGTCTTGTTTTTGTTGTTTTTTTTTTTTTTATTCACGGAATGTCGTTTATGGAATTATATGACCCGGCCATTCTGCTGATTTTTTTTGTTTATTGAAGTATGCCTCAGTTTATTTACTTATTATATAATTAGGTAGGAATTAAAACAAAACAGTATTTTCTATTGCTACTAAATTTGTAAAACTCCCCCATAAAAATAATCCATGTAAATATATTTCGAATTATCACTGAAGAACATTCCCACCACAAACAAAAGGGATTATTTCGTCCATTTGACTCAGCAAACCGAAAACTTCATAAGGAGAATGAGATGGAAGGCTTTCTTCTTCCTTCAGAATAAGGAACAACTATATGAACAAGAGAACTATGGTTTTAAAAGTCTCAAAACTGCACCTATAATAAAGGATCTATTGAGTTTCGAGAATGATCTATTAGATATCATCAAGGGATTAACCTTCTACAAATTCAAGAACTGTTTCCAAAAAAATCTGGATATCATTGTCAAAGACATCAATAAATCAGAAGACCTATATGTTAAATCTGATAAGACTGCCAACTTTTATAAATTATCCCCTAGGAATTATGACAAATTAGTAACAAATAGTCTAACCAGTAGTTACAAAAAAATTAATACGGACAATTTTAACCAAATTGATAAAATTAACTCTATCAGCAAATCAATTACTGATAAACTAAAGATAAGTGATCGAGTTAGTAAATTACAACCTAAAGAAGCCTATATTTTATTAAAAGATCATAAACCCGATTTCAGATCTAAGCCATCAACTAGGATTATAAACCCAACTAGACCGGAAATCGGCAGGATTAGTAAGAACATCTTAGAAAGAACCAACCACTCCATAAAGAAAACCCTCGGACTATTACAATGGATTAACACTGCGGATGTCATCAACTGGTTTACCAACATCGGATTTAAGGATAAATGTACCTTCATACAGTTTGACATTACAGACTATTATCCATCTATATCCAAAAATCTGTTCACTTGTGCCCTGGATTTCGCTCGGGAATACTCCAACATTTCTGAAAGAGAAGTGAATACCATCATGGAGTGCCGAAATTCGGTTCTAATCTACAAAGATGAACAGTGGACCAAAAAGTCCTGTAACGAAAAATTTGACATTTCAATGGGTTCTCTGGATTCTGCTGAAGCTTCTGATCTTGTTGGATTATTTCTTTTGTATAATTTAAGTGCATTTGATTGCCTAGATCCTGATAGTGTAGGATTATATAGGGACGACGGGTTATTAGTAGTTAGGAATTCCACTAAAATTAAAGTAGATCGTATTAGAATAATGATACATAAGGTATTTAAGGATCTAGGTCTCAGAGTAATAGTTTCCACTAATGTTAAACGAGTAGACTTCCTAGACGTCACCCTAGACCTCACTAGCAACACATACCAACCATATGTAAAAGTTAATTCCAATCAAATATACGTTCATCCAAATTCTAACCACCCCCCTGCAATGATCAAACACATACCCTATTCTATTGAATGTAGGATCAGTAACAACTCTTCAAACAGTGATATTTTTAATAAGCATACTGACCTTTACAATTCCGCACTTAAAAATAGTGGATATAAAAATATTAATATTAAATATAAAAGCCCTATAAATAGCAACAATAATGGGAGAAAGAGATCTAGAAAAATCATATGGTATACTCCCCCTTTTAACATTATGGTTAAAACCAAATTGGGGTACCTGTTTCTAAACCTCATTAAAAAACATTTCCCCAAATCTGGAACCAACTCACTCAGTAAAATATTTAACTCTAATACTCTTAAGTTAAGCTATAGTTGTGCTGATAACCTAGAAAAAATAATTAAAAAACATAACAATAGTATATTCAGCAAGTATATAAATTCGGAGAGCCTGACAACCCACAAGGTTGCACATAGCAACATTAAGCAAAATGACACAAATAATAAATCATGTAACTGCAGGAATCCCAATAATTGTCCACTAAATAATAACTGTTTAACTAGCTCTGTAGTTTATCTCGGTACTATATCAACACTAGAAAATCCAAATATAAAGAAATTCTACATAGGTTGCACCATGAGACCATTCAAGGAACGCTGGCGGGGTCACCTGCAATCTTTTAATAATAGTAACTATAAATATATGACTTCATTATCCAAATACATTTGGAGTCTAAAAGAGAAAAATAAAACACCTAAGGTTAAATGGAAATTAATTAGAAAGGCCCGGACATGTAACTCACTATATGCCCCGTGTTACTTATGCCTTAACGAGAAACTTGAAATAATTAGATTTAAAAATAAGACTGATCTTTTAAATCAAAGATATGAACTAACAGTTAACTGTAAGCATCGTCTTAAATTTAACTTAGTATAGAAATCATATACTTTCTATGATAATGATAAATGAAACTTAATAGACTATTACCTTTTTAGCATGATAGTCGCCTTATCTATATGAATGTGTACTGGGTACTTACAAAGTAACATACGTTCTGTATTTAGATGTATATATGTGTATGTTATGTAGAGTTATTTCTACTGTAGGATATGTATATGTGTATATAGGGATATATATATGGTTTTTTTTTTATTTTTTATGAAGATATATCGTTGCGTATATTGGCTTCTATCATAGGTTAACCTGTTTATGTGTATGAGTAAGGGAGTAAATTCTGGTAAGTGTCTACCACTAAATGTGTGAGTATATGTATGGGTATATGGGGATATTTATGTGTACTTGTGTGAGTGTAGATATATGTATGCCTGTTGCATATGTATGTATGTGTGAGTGTGCATATATGTATGTATATGTAGTATGTATGTTTCTATGTGTATGTATAGGTTTATATATGCATATATATGTATATATATGTATGTTTAAATATGTATATGTTTATGTATATGTATTTGTATATAGGTGTATATTTATATGTATGTGTGGGTGATTATATGGTTGAGCTCGACTGTCTCTGTATTGTTTATCTGGATGTGTCGATATGGGTATTTATATAGGATTAGATATTTATATATATATGTTGGTGTGTCATTGTATGTGTATTTGTATGTAGGCTTTAGTGTCTTGGAGTGTATCATAGATACAAACTAAAATCTACTTTTGTTGATAAAGTACCTTTAATTGCTTACAGACCGTTGTTCTTTTCTTAAATTATGATTAACTTTTAATATATTTTATCATAATGTTGTTGGAATATTATTAGAATATAAGTTGGTCTATGTATGCTTATTTCTTTTTCCTTTTTTATGCATGTGTCTATATGTTTATGTATATATGTATATGTGTTTGTATGTGTATGTGTGTGTGCGTATATGTGTATGTGTGTGTATGTATATGTGTATGTGTGTTTATATGTGTATGTATATATATATATATATATATATATATATATATATATATATATATATATATATATATATGTATATATGCGTATATATATTTGTGAATATGTATGTATATATGTATATATATGTCTGTAGATATATATGTGTATATATCTATGTGTAGTTGCGTATGTATGTGTGTATATATATGTACTAGCGGATGTGTATATGCATTTTTATACTCATGTCGTTTTAATTTACGTTTGTTTAATTTTTCATGTATACACTTGTATTTGTAAATGTCTATATATATATTTAGTGTATATACATATATGCATGCGTGCTTATGTATGTACATCTAGATGTGTATGTATGTATGTGTGTGCTTGTATATGGTTGCATCTTTATATGTATTTCTTCACTTGCCTTATTTACTTTTCTGCGTCGACGTATGGGTCAATATATTTATATGTGCTTATCTATGTGTATGTTTATGTACGTAGGTCTGTGTATGCGTACCTATTATCCTTATATGTGTCTATGCGGGTGCATGTATTAATTTATATGCGGATGTGCGAGTGTTCAATTATATGTGGAGGTGGTTATTTACTTTTGTCTGTAAATGTGTCGAAAACTATATGTTTTCAAAAATGTATATATATATATATATATATATATATATATATATATATATATATATATATATATATATATATATATATATATGGTTATTTGTTTAAATTTTTCAAGTTTAAATTCGTTTAATAACATATTAAGCCACGAATAGCTTCGACATTTGACCGTCTGGATCATATTGAATGTAGATGTGTGTGCCTGTGTGTATCGATGTGTGTGTGTAGGTGTAGTGCATTTGCCTATGTGTGGTTTGCTTTTTTGTATGTGTGTGTATATATCTAGATGCGTCCGAGCGTTTGGCATGCCGTTGTTCGAGTGATTTCACGTGAGAGGGGACTAACATGCTGAAATGTAACGAAAAATGTATACATCTATGTCTGGGACTCTAAATACAACTTTCAACTTAATTTCAATGAAAATATAAATTAAATAGCATATATATCTTTTATTTTTATTTTTAGATTTATTTATTTATTTATTTATTTATTTATTTTTTTTTTTTTTTTTCCTTAGTAATTCTACAATTTAAAACTTAATAGAGATCTGATTTAGATTTCTAAATAGGTAATTTTAATTTTTTACTTTTAATTTTAATTTCAAATTTTATAAATCTTTTAATATCTAGATAGCCTTGCTTAGTTGTCAAATTTTTCGAATCATCCTATACTTGTTTTTTGATTGGCCACTCTGGCTTACGTAACAGCGTTTACTCTTAGCTAAGGATCGTTGATTAATTTGAAACTTTTAAAACCATTTATTCTATATTCTATATTATCACTTGACAAGACACAAGAAGTGTTGAAACAAAATGGCTACTTTTGTCGTGATTTTATAACATATTTATGTTGTAATATTCAAATAAATAATTATATATATATATATATATATATATATATATATATATATATATATATATATATATATATATATATTATTTTAAGTAAGTTCCTTTTTCACTCTCGCGTGGTCATGTTCACACATGACCATGTCACGAACTACGACGCGTTTTTTGCTTCCTTGGCTCGTAAATAAGAGTTTGTCGTTACTTTGAGCTTATTCTAACAGCAACGGCGGGCCATTATTGTGGTTTCGTATATGTGTTGTTTGATTTATTAAAATTGTCATCCTTGATAATGGCTTATGTAAGCCGAAAGCTTAGATTGGATTCAAACATGTGTCAATATGGTGTTTTCCTTTCGTCTTTCAACGATAACGTGATTAAGCTTATCAGACAATACGAAAGGAAATTACTTAAAATAAATAGACAAAACTTGTCTATATTATTTAATGAAACATGCATTAATGAAAAATTACTGCCGAAATATACACAATATATATATATATATATATATATATACATATATATATGTGTGTGTGTGTGTGTGTGTGTGTGTGTGTGTGTGTGTGTGTGCGTGTGTGTGTGTAAGCATATACAGGGTGGGATGAATAAATTGTTTAATTTAAACAAAAATGAAAATAACACTTACATCTCATTTTAGCAGATATATTTACCAAAATTACACAAAAAGGGCTTCAACGACGACCTGCTGACGACTACTAAATCTCCTGCGACACTTCTGGACAATTTCCTTAAGTAAGCGAATGCTGCCATAATGCTTGTGTTACATCTGCGCCCTACACATAATAATCAAGGGATGGTAGTCTGGGGAGTTAAGTGGCCAGATGTAAGGTGTGATGTGGTCACAGAAATTGCTTGACAACCATGACTAAGTTGTTCTGTTTATGTGGCACAGTGCAGAGTTTTATTACCAGACCTAAAGTCTTCCAGCAGTCACCGTCTCGATCCAGGGAAGCACTGCATCCGCAGACTACTTGATGTATGCGTCTACGTTGTGTTTGAGAGCCTGTAGGAAGATGAATGGAGGCATAAACTCACTATCACTGGTGATCGCACCAAACACCGTTGTGATCATCATTAGACTCACCCAACTCTTTCCGAATCCTGTGCACTGTTCTCAGATTGACACCCAAACACTCTGAAATATTGCTATTGGAGCTTACAGTGTGAACATCAAGCAGTACAGCATGCCATTTCCAAATATTTGGAGAAATGAATTGCGTCATGGTGCTCTTTTTCTCACAGACGGTGCCCAGCTCGGATTACTATACTGTGCAGTCAACAAAATCAAAAACAAACAGCGCGCATGCGCGAAATTAAAAATCTAAAATGGCAACAATTTATTATAGAATGCTTGTTTTCAATCGGACAATGAATCGCATGATATTCTGTCTTATCTGGAAAAGGTTCATTGGCATAAAAATGGCCAAGAATAACTGTTCTAGACTGATTATAGTGGGCGGTCTTGTGAACACTTCTATTTAACCCATTGCTGGAAGATGGTTAATTAATGCTCTTTTCCGTAAATCCTTAGTGAGAAGTGAATAAAAATGATTCCGGTAGAATTTTACCTCGGGACACCGATTTAACTTTCCATTAGGATACAGAGAAATTACTCTACAGTTTACCAAATAGTTAAATAAAAAAAAACTGTTGCAATTTATCAGAAATGTCTTCTTAAGAATCGACAATAAAACAACTGACCCAGGAAGAGATCGCTAAAAGCGTTCGAGGATGAGTTCAAAGGTTATATGAACTGAAACCAATCCTTGCTGATACCTTGAGTGCAACAAAGATGTCCTTACCTGTTCGTGACATCGATCTGAAGAGTAAAAATATTTTGGTGAAGATGAAAGGCAGCTTTCTTTTTTTCACAAACGAATTTGCTCTGCGAGCGTTCTTTTTGGATGCTGGCGAGGTGGATAAGTTCAAACTGTGCTATTCTTTTTGTAATTGGCACGTTTTCAGAAACTAGAATTTTCTTGCAACACGTTGACTCGTGTTGAAATATTAACTTTTCTTAGTATTGATGAAGTTATCATTAATATTTTTGTTAGGATTTACAAACTCTATCTTTCGTTCAATTTCGCAACCAAATCGATTAAATTTGAATAATTTCTCCCTTTTTAACAGCGAAAAATAAACTTCGAGCATTTCGTACTCTTGAGCATACAACGTACAGCTGGCCATGCGTAAATATTTCTTAATGGAACAAAATTCAAACTTTTTGAAGCGTTTGGCCTTGTGATGTGTTTATAGTTCATGCAACCACAGAGCGAACTGGAGAAGGAAATGGTGTTTACAAAGTTATGAAAACACCTAAAAGTAGTTAAAAAACTGATTTCAGTTAGTTTAGGCAGATTATGTAACGTTATATTTTTAAAAATAATACTGTACTTAGTACTCACTTACATGTTTGCACTTCTCTCCAAAATTTGGCTTCGATAGGTCAATTTATGGTTATTTTAGAGGGTGTGAGGGACGGACGAACCAAAGTTACAGAATTTTATATATGGATTAAACTATTTAAAATTTTATCGCAGACACAAATTTCAAATCTAAATGTGTGTGTAATAAAATATAGTTTTAACTTATGGTGCATTCGTAGGTAAAATTGCTCAATATCAAACATAAAGCGTTTGTAAAGTATCAGAGTTACAACGAGTGGCGACAATCTACTTCATACTTGAACGCAATCTCAGAGTATGTTCAAGCGGCATGGAAACTGTCGCCATTCGCTTTTGACAACACTGCCCACGTTTCTATTTACACCTTGTCAATTATTTTTCAGTTATAAATCACGAATTTTGTATGAAGTGACAATGAGGACTAAACTCAATACTTAGCGAAGATCAATGCCGTTAGTCAGTAATAACTGTAATATATATATATATATATATATATATATATATATATATATATATATATATATGTGTGTGTGTGTGTGTGTGTGTGTGTAATAAATGACAATGTCAGTCTGTCACCCTATTTCAATAGCTCATCTTCTCTCTATATAATAAATGCTAATCTCAGTGTGTCACTGTGTCACACCTTTTCAATTCAAGGAACACAAATCTCTAACTTTCAATAGCTCATGATACAGAAATTTTGGATTCCCAATTTTTATTACAACGATCGTCTTCGGTGATTTTTTTACGTGATTTTTTTCGACGAAATCTTTTTCAGCTTGGAAATAAATTTGGGGATACTTGAAATTAATTGTGAAATCCAGCAAAAGTCACCCATGAAATAAAAAAGAACATGTTTGTACGGAAAGTAGGGACATCAAATTTTCTATAAAGTAAGTGGCGACAGAAGAATTATCGTTTAACCTTTAAAATGTAAGCTTAAAAATTAATGCAATAGATAAAATGCAGCGATCAATTTTGTGTACTTCTGTAGTTTATTGTTGCCGATCGCATACGGCAGCAGTATGCCTTGAAAAAATGAATATCATCCAACAGATGATCGGATTGCAATCAAAAGAGCCAAAACTGAAACCAGTAGAGCTTCCAATGCTGAGAATATGCAAAGATTTAGGGACTATCAAACTTCTGAACAAGCCGAAGGCGCAATCAAGAGAATTTGTAGGAACTAGCTTACATCCCGAACGATATGGCGGCTTTTAAGCTAGTATACAAACAAACACACATACATACAAACACACACACATGTGCATGTATGTGTGGGTTTGGAAGAAGATCAACGAAATTTCTTTGTTTAAGATAATTTTATTTTGTTTCATTCTAGGATTTTGACAGTGTTCCGTTCTTCGGAAATTCAATGAACGTATAAATTTGAACAATAAATTACCCAATGTCTTCTAAATTAATTCTCCTTACATTAGCTATACAATAAGCGATTTATCATCGTGATTATATGTCTGTTGGTTTGTATTGCATTTTCTTTGGTAGTTTTCAAGTGTCCTGTCTTGGCGTGTCGCTGGGTGTTATATCGATTTTTTTCAAGTATCAAGCCTTCATGTCAATATCTATCTATCTATCTATCTATCTACAAGTATGTATGTATACATTTATGTACATCATTTTACTATTGTACAGAGACAACGGTAGTTTTATTAAGTCACTGGAGAGTAATGGTTTATGGCTCATTTTGAGGAATCGGATTGCCGAGTTCGAATTCGTGTTAATACTCTTGTGAAAAAATGAATCCACATCTCCGCCACCAGCAATGATTAAATAGTAGGGAAGACTGGGTTGTATAGAGGTGGCAACCGGTCTAGGAGAACGAAAACACCGCAATGATTTGAGGATCCCGACTACTGTGGACTCCTATAAGTGAGCTGTGTGGGCATTATCTAGGTATAGCAGTGGGTAATGTTGGAGATTTTACTGCCTCAGCTGGATCCACACGTAGTAGATACGATATTGCCAGAAAGCTCAATCTTTCTTTTGTGCGTCTGATAAATAACTGATTTCAAAAGGACCCACAGGAAAAGAATCCAAGGTTTGAAGTTTTGGTGACCTGGGTGGCCATTAAACAGGACCTCTTCGACCTATCCATTAACTCCTATGGCGTGAGACCTTTTCCTCGGCCTGTATATTCAATATTTCACAACTGGTAAACATCCGACGCGTCTCTGCTAAATCGGTGACATCCCAAGTTCTTTTCCGAGACGTTTAGCTTGCTGAGGACTGTGACTAGGGCATCCAAAAAGAAGAGAAAATGCTGTATCTGATGGTTAATCTTTTCCATTCCAGTGGTCATGTTTCAAACTATTCCTCTTTTTACCTTACACCAAATAGTCAGTACTTGTGGATGGGCACAAACAAAATGCGGAATGGAAATGCACACACCTTTAGGTCACTCTTTAGGATGAAATGTTTGATTTCACAGCGCTAAAAGATCGAGTATGGCCCCAGAGAAAACTCAAAAAGTACACAAAGATTGGCGTCAAACATGACTGTCTAGTGACGTGTCCGCTATTCTCCCTTGAGACATAGGTTTCTGCACATCAGATACACTCCCTGGATAGATTCCGCCAAAGCTGTTTAAGATCTATTCTTTATATCACATACGCCAGGCACTGTGGTCATGCAATCGGCTTCCCTGTGCAGGTCATGGCGTTCAGTTGATGCCAGCAGAATACCGAAGACAACACGCTACAACGAGTTGCTCTACAGCAGTCGAGCCCAGCATAAAATAAGGAATCGCTTCAAAGACTGTTTACAAGAGTTCTTTGCAGCCTGCTATAAAGATGTACCTGGGTAGGAATCTGCTGCTTGAAATACGTAGAGACGTACAATTCATGAAAGCAATACCAATTTGTTTCTAAAAATGCCAACCGCTCAGGTAGGAAATCGCAATTAATAGATACAGAAATATATCAATCTACATGTGATTAAAGTATCAGAGGCCTAATGTTTTTTTACAATGGTGTTCACTGTACAAGGCCCGAGGTCCACTCGATGTAGAAGGTTACGAAATAAGAGTTAAGCATTTGCGGATATGTGTGGAAGATAACGGCTTACTCTAGACTTGAACAAGTTAAACGGTGGTTCGTGGGAAGAGTTGCCCGAGTGGAACTTACATCTTACCAAAGGAATAAGATTGGAATGAGAGTGGTCCGTTACATTATGCGTGGCATGGCGGGTCTTAGTCGTGAAGGTTAGGACTGGTAAAACTAAGGAGTGTAGCTAATGTGAACACCATCCATGGAAATATCGCTAGAGCAACGAGTTAACCGCAAGAAGATTTATATTGTTGACCGTTGACAAATTACGATCCCTACAATACTAAAATAGTCCGGTTTCACCTGTCACATGAAATACACGAGGGAGCTTAAAAGAATTTGCAAAAGATGCCAAGCTCTGTACAAAAGAAACTTAGTTTTCCACGCCTGCTTAAAGCATTGTAAATCACTTGCTGGTTCCAAGAGATATTGTCGTTCTCACAAGAACTAAAATCATTTATGGAGCTTATCATCTATGGCTGAGACTCAACTAAGGAGCTGACAATCATCGTATTTATTAGGAATAATGTCTCATTATATTTAATTGAAGCATTTTTCTTTTGTTCATAGAGGAAATGTGTTTTGACGAATTTTTGTATTTGTTATTATTATTATTATTAGTAGTAGTAGTAGTAGTATTAGTATTTTAAGTGACGTCTTGTTGCAGTGAGAGCAGACAATTTTCAAAGACCCTTAAAACAAAAAACTGTTATCGTGTTAAAAAAGTGTTGAAATACACTTTCTTTGGTGTCTTCAATACCCCCTCCATATATATATATATATATATATATATATATATATATATATATATATATATATATATATATACGGAAAACGTTTTTGTGACGCGTTTCATCAGTTAGGACTCCATCGAACTGGGTTTGTTTACGTTCTTGTGACTTCAAATGCGCACGGACGAAGGCGCTGAAAGTTTAAAAATTTAGAAATAATTCTGTTTTATTTTGCATTCAATCTCTCCAATTTCATCTAGATCCTTTTCTTTTTTCCGTCATCTTTGCTATTAAATATCCCACTTTTTAATAACAGAAGATCTGCCAAGAATGGCAAAATGTCGTAAGGAGCTGGCCACAAATTTACTCACGATTAAAGAGCACTTCCTAGACATTTTCATCTTAGTGAGTTATTTCCTCTTGTAATTAGAGAAGCATTTTTTGTCAAAACCGTGACAAAAAAAAAAGAATCTCGATGAAATTGGTTAGATTGCATGACAAAAAATTACGCCGGTAGAAAAATGACGGAAGCCGAGATACTAGGTCAGGACCAATGACATTGCAGATTCCTCATTGGATTTTATCAAGGATCTCTAAATATATAGCAAGAGCACCAGAACATATGTGGTAGCAATATTCAAAATAAGTACGAATGGCAGACTTATAAATATGTAAGACAGATTCTGGCGAGCAAAATTGTCTAGCATGACACAGGACACTAACTTCATTAGCAGCTGACCTAACAAACAATTCAATATAATCTTTGCCTTCATGTCAACGTCAAACATTAGTCCGGAGAAGGCGCTAGAAGTCATTCTCCTGAAAGTTATCATCAGTCCTGTTCATGGAAATCAGAAAAGGTTTTCTCAGGGGATTGAAAGACAGCAGATTCATTTCGGAGGCGCTAAAATTAACAAACCTGTCCTTGCCCAACAGAATGAAGATGATTTTTTTGTTAACAATTTGAACTTAGCGAACCCCTCAGACTTACAATTAGGACAGAAATAAATGGTTTTGGAAAAAGAGACAGATAGAGAGAGGCAGAGAGACAGTCGGATGAGACTTCGGTAACTTCTATCATTACTACAGAAGTCACAATGTGGGTTATTTAAAGCCAAAAGATATTTTGGATTATACGATGTTTCTTACATTACTCAAGGTTCCTAAGTTGTTCCTCGTTTTGAGCTCGACAATACGTAACTTCAATGATCAAACGAACGTATATTTTTAGATTTGACGGGGGGCCTCCAAAATAGCGTTCTATAGAACATAGCTATATATATATATATATATATATATATATATATATATATATGCATTATGCTTATTGTTATAATCCTTTTTTATTGTATGTATTACTCAGATAAAACATTGTTATTTCTCTCATGTTTTATCTTCAACCTCTGGTTGTCATTATAATTAATCTAGAATCATTTAATAAAAGGATTTGGTTCTAAAAGAAACATTAATCTTCCAACGAAGTTTGACCATGGAAGATTGCCTTACGACGTAAGATCAAGGTGTAAGTCCTTGTCCTTGTATAAAATCAGTAACAGCGGAAGTAGGGCAATGGAACCACACACCAGAAATGCACAACGGTCGTGAACAGAAACGGCTTCCAGCTTTGTTTAATCGATCTGTTTTTCATGGTTTATTAACCATTTGTAGGTTATTTAATGTCGAAACATGTCTTGAATGGTTAGAATAATTCGATTGAGAAAAAAAAAGGATTTTTTTCCAGATACATGTTTTAGTCTTTAACCCATACGGGGAGGAGATAGATTCATAACTTTTGCAAATATAGTTGCTCGAAAGTTAATTTAACAAACACGACGAGAATTCGAACTCGTCTCTTTCATTTCTTTCTCTGAGCGTCTGTCCCTTACCGGACTTCACATGGCAAAGATAACAGCACTCCACATCTTTCTCGATAAACATAAAATGAATGAGGGCAGTTGCGAATAAATTGGTTTATATAAAATTGCTATGGAAGCCTTTCACCATTCACTATCTTCTCCTTGCGATTCTTATTTTGTTTTAACTTTTCTGAAAACAAAGTAAACTTTTCTAACAATATTTTTCATAAAATAATATATGTCTATATTTCTGAGATAAGGAATTTTACCTATTTACGATATTTACATTGTTTGGACTGTTGTCTTCCTCTTTATGTTCATATTCACGACGTTTCGGCCGTTGTACGCTTCGGCGTGGTTCAGGAGATATACATTAGAATTTTGAACTGAACCCTTTAGTTCGTCCAACTGGATAGATTGTTCTGGTCGTTCGTACATTTTCAAAATATCTCATTTTCAGTTACTTTCCTTTATTAACTGAACTCAACAAATTTTTGTTCTCTTTTGCTGTGGCCAGGTATTGAACTCACAACTCTTTATGTTGAATCACTGGATTACTTCACCCAACGCTTTTATCCGCTGAGCCAGATTATTTAAAACCAGATTTTTAAGGAATTTTAACTATTCACGTTATTTACATTTTTTGGACTGTTATACTCATCTTTATTTTCATAATAACGACGTTTCGACCGTTATACGCTCCGGCGTTCGTCAGGTAATATACGTTAGAATTTCGAACCGAATGCTTGATTTCGTCCACTGGGGTAGATATTTCCAGTTCCACGTGTCAGGCCTTTTTCTGGATATTTGAGATTCAGTTATTTCCCTTTAGTAATTCATCTGTCCACGTTTTTTGTTCGCCTCTGCTGTGGCCAGGTATTGAACCCACAACTCTTTGGGTCGAGTCACTGGAATACTTCAACCAACGCTTTTATCCATTTGGACATTTGTCTTATAAAGGGTTCGGTTCGATATTCTAACTTATATCACCTGAAGACGGCCGGAGCGTACAATAACTGAAGCTTTGTGAATATGACACTGACGATGAGGCAACAGTCAGAACAATGTAAAGAAAATAATTACTAAGAGAGGAAAATGTAAAATAACATTTATTGATAAAACAACTTGTGATGAAATTATGCAAAATTAAATACCATAGACAGATGTAAAGACAAATTGAAAATAGAAAACGTCTAAACATGGCGCTTATGACAACGAAAAAAACTTTTACAAAAATTCTACAAGAGAAAACCAGTTCAACAAAAAGTAATATATACAATGAGTATAGACAATGTTATGAAAATGAATTTCCTTCATACGAAAGATTTTTTTTTCTGTAATTAAGTCTCTTGATAAAATATTTAAACAAGGTTCAATTGAATAGAATATATGTTTGAAAAGCAAAGATGAAGCAACAATAAATGCGTATTTAAGAGTGTGTGGAGCTGGATACACTCAGAAGAAAAATTTGTACTGCATTCATGTTGAGCATTTCCTTTACCTCAGATGAAGCGAAGCAGGGTACACTTTTATGGACATACTTTGCTGACAGCGCGCCGAAACCTTCAGATTACTGACTTTAAAAAGGAAATCAGGGACATGGTATTACGTAAGTGAATAAAATTTACATTATTTACATTGGTTGAACTGTTGTCCTCATCTGTATTTACACATTCACGACGTTTCGGCTGTTGCATGCTCCGGCCTTCTTCAGGTGATTCGAATTTCCAATTGAAACCTTTATTTCGTCCATAGGTGTTGGTTGTTCTAGTTCTACATGACAATAAAGACGAGAACAACAGTCCGAAAAATGTAAATCATGTAAAAAATTTCAATCCCAGAAATATAGACAGATGCTGAAGAAGGCCGGAGCGTACAGTGGCGGAAATTTCGTCAATATGACAATAATGACGAGGAAAACAATCCAAGCAATGGAAATAATATAAATAATAGCAATACATCGTCTCAGAAATATAGACAGAGGGTGAATACAATTCTTGCCATTTTTACCTGGCATTTGCATTTCTGAAAATCTTTCAAATTGTAATAATTCAGAAGTTACTACAGCTACCCATTTCGCAATTTCATATGATCACTTGACCGTATCATCACTAACGCACACCTTTTTTTGTCGTGTGCGCAGCAAATTCAGAAATTAGGTATTTATTTCAATTTTTGTCAGTTTCCGTTTAATGAAAATCAACTATTCTCTGAGGCAATAGGAAAATCATTTTTTTATTTATTTCAGAATGCTATGTATCTTCCGTGTATTTCTTTATTATCTATCAATTGACATGTCATCCTGCGAACATAAATATAATAGTTTTTTTTTTGCCTTTTCCACGGTTTCAGTTCACACTAGCTCTTTTTATGAACTATGCTGCCACCAATCGCTAATGAACCCAGTCTATCACGCCATTTATCGCACAATTGGATGACTGGGGATAGAAATACATTCATACCTTCCCAAGAGCATTAATAGGAAGTTAACATAACAAAATTCGGCTAGAATTCGATCTCGGCTCGACGATTCCGTTTTCTGCATCCCTGCCCGTTACCATAACCGAATTGTTTTTCATTGATTCATAAAATATAAGATTTCAAGTTTTTCCATCGGAAGGAGTTGCTGGTCTCGAATTGACACTGTTCGAATCACGTTTTGCATACGAAGAAATGTGAAAATTTATCGGGCCAAAACAATGCCAAAACTCTGATCAAACATCAGAATGTGTCGCTGAGAACTTTTCAGGACCTTTTCGTAAATCTCTGTTCTCTTTCTTAATCTTTGAATCATGCCCCCGTACGAAGTGGGTGAGCATGCCTATCCACATCCTCCTATACTTTGTAGGTCTTGTTAATTTTGTCCATCTTTACCAGATAATTTTCTGTCATCCATTTACCTAAGCTTGTTTAGAAAGTGTCTCTCTATTTCTCTCTGTTCCTCTTGCTTCTATATGTCCTGTGAGTGTCAAATTCTCCACACCCGCGTTCCTCTTTGTATACTCTCTAAATTTCGACTGACACTTCCTGATTTTAAATATGTGGCTTTTTTTGGTTTCTATTTTCTTTATAATTTCCTCGTTATTCACATGTTTATTCCATTCTCAGTATCTTCCTGTAGAACCAGATTTAATTTCATCCAGATACCTTATTCAACAGTGATAAGAGTGCTCAGTATTCACGTCCATAGAGAAGGATCGATATTAAATAATAATTCAGCATTCTTTGATTTATTTCGAATGGAATATTCCTTTTTATTAATACTTCGCTTTGCTTTTGTGTGGCATATTTCCCGATTCGAACACACTTTCGGATTTCGGTCTCAAATTTTCAGTCCGCTTTAGAAACATTTTGGAAGTAAGTACATTTTTGTACTTGCTTGATTTTGACATCTATCATTTGTCGTTCGCATCTGTTCCTCTTGTGTGTTTGAATTTCGGGGATGAGGAGTTATCATTTTTTACTCTATTCTCTGACTATGGAACTCATCTTTGCTGTTGTTATGACAACGTTTTTATCGTTGTACCCTACGGGTTCCATTAGGTGCATATCGATCTTGTTAACATAGAGGGAATTCTGAAGAAAACATTATTAAATCTACGAGAGTAGTGCGATGAGAGCGGTATGAGGTGGCATGGCAGGTTTTAACCGTAAAGTTTAGAACCGGTGGACCTAAGGAATGTGGTTCGTATGAACACTTTTCCAGGGAAATAGCAAAAGAGTAATGAGAGAACTGTGACGTTGAAAAAAGGTTTAAAGGTGGGTAAAGGACTCCTCAACCACAAGGCCGCGTAGACGCTTTTCAATTTTATCGAAAGTGTGAACTGAACACTGATATATATATATATATATATATATATATATATATATATATATATATATATATATATATATATATATGCTGGCTTGAGGCATTCGGAGGTTTAGTCGCACCTAGGAGCTGTGATACAGCGAAACAGTACTGTCTGTGAATGACACATATATATATATATATATATATATATATATATATATATACACCCGAATGTAATGAGAATGAGAATAATGTATAAATTCTAACGTACACAGCATTAATTTAAAAGAGAGCTCAATACCGATAGTAGAGCAATAATTATTTATTAGAATTTTTTCATATGGACAAAAAAATGTTCTAACTACAAAGATTCAACTTCGTTTTGGTGCATTTAATTGCACTTGGACTGGTGAGAATATAATATTTTATATATGTATGGCAGCAGTACTTTATTTCTGAACTGATCTGGCTCTTGTAAAGGTAACTGTAAAATTTTGAAATCGAAATCAAAAACACTATTAAAATACTGATGTTGCTTTAAAATCATAGAAAATATCATTATATGACTAAATGTTTAAGCTGTGTCCAACTGCTAGCCATAGTGTCCGTGCTTATAAAGCCGACTCCAATATATATGGTGTTAGTATAAGTAGTGTTGGAGAGTACTTATATATTACTATACGCGCTGCTCATTTTAATAGGTTCATAGTATATCGATTGGGATGGCTGTTGTAATAAACAGAACAAAGCAACCTGAAAGAAACTAAAATGAATAATCGGCAAACATGATTGCGATACAATTCTAATAACACGGCCGGCGCCGACCAGTTCTAAATCTACAGGCGTTATGATGGTGAATATCTCGGTTCAATTAATTCTCTTCCGTTTTCAGTCGATACGTAACGAAAAGATGTCGGTTTGAAACCCCTGATTTTTTTTTCTTTCGTGCACCTTGCCATTTATCCCCGACCCATTCCCCATATTTCCCGACACTTCTGTGTTCTGTTCGTAACAGAAAATGTAAATGTGACAATGACGCGCTAAAATGATGTATGTATCCAATATTCAAATATTGTCTCATATCCCCGGTTGAAGGTGGACGAAAATCTTTCAATATTATGCAGATATGCATTATTCATGAATAACCGCAAGATTGTTTCTCCGTTTATTTTCAATTAATTCATCATAATACACTCTCTCTCTCTCTCTCTATATATATATATATATATATATATATATATATATATATATATATATATATATATATATATATATATATATATATATATATATATATATATATATATATATATATATAAATTGCTTCAAACGTTATTATAGTGGATACTCATATTTGAAATAGACGCCCTATTTTTATTTTTACTTTAAACAGACAGCATGAATATGCGCCCGTTTGTGTTTTAGCGTTCGCTAATGACTCTCTCCGTAGACGAGTGAAAAATGATAGTTTTTCCAACAAAGAGGGACGCTGGTTCGATTCCAGAGGGAGAACACTATTTCTTTATTAAGTTTTATCGAATACGCAGACCGATCGGCGTAATGCACAATGATTTGAGTAAAAATAAAAATGGGTAGTTTATTTCAAATTCGTGTATCAGCTATAATAATGATTGAAATATATATATATATATATATTATTAAAATATTTTGAGTATAATAGATTACAATAAAAAACTTTTACTTCGCTACGCAAAAACTTCAATGTTTTGGGACTATAATCGTTCCTCTTTGGTCGATGCTAGATAAAATGTAATAAAAATGATTTATTTTATTATTATATTTATTTATTTTATATTATCTACCATCGCCCGAAATGGAACGATTATAGTTCCGAAATATGTTTTTTTTTGTGTTGCGATGTAAAAGGTTTTTATTGTCATCTATTATAATAAAAATATTTTAAAAATAATTTGGTCTACGTTGAAATCTTTAAAAAATAAATGCTACGAATTCTAACTCCATGTTTTCTTTTTCTTTCTTGGGATATATCACTATTTGTTCTTTCTCTTTCATTGGATATATATATATATATATATATATATATATATATATATATATATATATATATATATATATATAAATACTAAATGCAAATCTAGATTTGCATTGATCACAGTTTTTCAAAAATAAATATTAATAATCACACACAATTATATCTTACTCTTCTTTCTATTTATTATAATATACACGCACATACATACATATATATATATATATATATATATATATATATATATATGTGTGTGTGTGTGTGTGTGTGTGTGTGTGTGTGTGTGTGTGTGTGTATATATAATGCACCAAAACGAAGTTGTATCTTTGTAGTTAGAAAATTGTTTTTGTTTATATGAAACAATTCTAATAAAAAATTATTGCTCTACTATCGGTATTGAGCCCTCTTTTAAATTAATGCTGTGTACGTTAGAATATATACATTATGCTCATTCTCATTACATTCGGATATATATATATATATATATATATATATATATATATATATATATATATGGGTGTGTGTGTGTGTGTGTGTGCGTGTGTGTGTGTGTGTGTGTGTGCGCGTGTGTCTGATTATTACAGATAAAATTTGTCACTTAGGTGATCTATATTATATGCAGTACCTCAACACCGGAGTTTTTTAGATGAAACTTTTCGTACGTGTTCGGTCTACTCGCCAGCAAGAGTCAGATAAGATAAAGACAGGATGTTTCAATAATTGGAGTTAATAGACTGTCAGATAACATGAAGATATTTGTGGATCTGATATAATGAAACAGCAGAACACCCGAGTGAAACAATTACTTGTACAATGCATAAACGAATGCATAATCTTCAATTAATACTTTTTGAATAGCCATTATTCACTTTTACAGCCTCACTTAATGATTATCAAATTTGAGTTAGTATTTTGTTCCATTCTTTTTCTCATATGATCTTCAGATCCGAGATGTTTGTTGAAACTCTCGATTGGATTTGAATTTTCAAATAACGCCACAGATTCTGGGGACTGCCATTTCAGGATATTTACATTATTTTCAGCAAGTCATTTCTCCGTAAATTTTTCAGTGTGCTTAAGATCATTATCTTAGAAGATCCAATTAGGAGGAAGTTCAAGATTTTCAACCGAAATCATTAAATTTGTTTCCAAAATATTTTGAAATGCTGTGGCATTCATTCTACCATCTCTTACTGATATCTTGCCAATACATTTTGCAGGAAAACATCCCAAAAATATGCTGCTGCCACCACCAAATTTCACTGTTGGAAATATGTTCTTTTCTTTGAAGGAATCGCCATCTTTCCTCCATACATGATTTCTAGAATTATGTCCAAACAACTTAATTTTGGTTTCATCTGTCCATAATACGCTTTCTCAATACGATTTTTCCTTATCCTTATGTTCACGATCAAATTTCAAACTTGCATCTCTGTGTCTTTTCAAAAGCAGCGGAGTTTTACAGGGGGAGAGTGACTTTAGATTGTTCCTATGATTTTCATTGCTTATTATCCGTTTAGTATCACGAATTCCTGATGAAAGCAAATCGTCCTGTAACTCCTGACGAGTAACCATTAGAGTTTCTTTAATTTTACGCATTAATTTCTGCGAAGATCTTGAAGAAATCTTCCGTGGAGCACCTGTTCTTCATTAGCTTTTACCAGTTTAGGGTTTTTTTATACCTTGCAATGAATGAACTAATGGTAGTAAATGGAATATTAAGGCTGTCTGGGATTTTCCTGTAACTTTTATGTTTTTTCCAGAGCTTAACAATCAGTTCTTTTTAGGTATTTGCGAATTTTAAGGCTAAAATAACATTGATAACGTTATTGGAAGGTTCTAGAATATTTCACTTGAATAATCTTGAGTATTAAAGCAAGTATTAATTCGCATTGTACGAATACTTTTTCACCCATTAAATTGGATGAATGGGATTTATTTCTATTAAATCAAACAATTCTATTAAATCTAAAATTTTTCTGTTTTCTTTAGTTATTATGCATCACTGGAAAGTTAATTATAGAAAAAGTATGTTTATTCCTTAGTTGGAAATAAAAAAAATGAAAAATTTTAGGTGTACGAATATTTGTTTCCCCTAACTATATATATATATATATATATATATATATATATATATATATATATATATATATATATATATATATATATATATATGTATGTATATATAAAGGTAAAAAAACAATACTGCATTATTAGCCTACGCGTTTCGTCCAATGTGTACTTTTTCAAGGCAAAAAACGAAATTAATTTATTAAAACAAATGAACTTTTGATATCAAAACAAAATGTCCTTAACAACTAGAAAAAATTAGAAAACCCTATTGTATTGTACTGTCAACCGAAAAGTAAGTCAGGTACTAACACGTGTAGAAATATTGTTTGGATTTTTGTGTTGACGGATTCAACGATTTTCTTTTGATTTCTTGATATATTTGTGTACGTTTGCTCGAGAGAGTAGTAATTCTGTTAGGAAAGGGGATATTGAGAAAAGTCCTGGGCGTAGATTAATATTTGGATAATGTTCAATGGCGGCACTCTCGAGAATTTTCCTTCTCAGTGAGTTACTTTCTTTTTTATATACATAGAAATAAATTCAACCTCAATTTTGATTTTTAAAATGATACACTCATAAATTGTTCTAACTTTTTTCATAGTGTGTGAGTGTGCGTGCATTCACTTTCTGTTTTCCGTGAAAAATGCCAATATAAATCATCTAATTTCACCTTATCGCCATCGGTTTTGTTAACGCATTAGAAAATATGTTATGATAAAAATACCCGTTTCCACTCAGACAACTTTCGCCATCTCTATTTAATACTAAATTTAAGGCCCTCAGTAAACACGAAAAAGTTTTTCACTGAAGACTAGAATCTGCATCATCGTTTCCATTCTTGACTCCTTTCCTTAAACGATAGCTGAAAACTGATGGTGAAATCTAACAATATACACATTTTCTCTCTAATTACGGCAATTTCGTAGTTATTATTAACGACGTACCTCCACAAAATTACTAAAAAAAACAGCATACCGTCATGAAAACATAGTTTTATCGTCAAAATCATTGTTATCATTCAGAAGATAGTTCAAAGTATTTCTTTATTATTTAATTAAATTTTTTACGCCTTTTTAGAATACTCGAAATTAAAATTAAAAGAAATTGTTTTTCTTTCAACAGCGGTTGTACTAATTTTTAGTACAGCAAGTTTTACCCTTTTTTTTGCGGTGACAGAAACTTTCATTTCGAAAAAATTCAAATAATTTTCGGATTTTAACGAAAATTACAGGACAATACTTTTAAAATTGATTTATTAGAAAATCTTGGTAAAAATATTTTTACATATGCTTTTTTTTACATATGCTTCACACCCTTGCTTAATTTTATGAAATCTTTATTGACTATATTTGTTAAAAGCAGAATATTTTGAAGAATTTAAATCACTGAATTTATTTTGCAAAATCGGACCCTATCTTACCGAAAATCTGTTCTGAATCGAAAAATAAAAAACGCAATAAAACTAAGATATTTAATTAGAGAAGCTTTTAATTGCTTTTATGAATAATACATATTAAAGACAATATTGTCTGAAAAAATATTTCGATGACAAGTGTATTTTTACAAGATTTGTTTTCAGTGTTTTAATTTTTAAATTAAATAATTTATAAAAGTTTTAAAACTTTAAAATTCAGTTTCAATATAACTCTTAGAAAATACAGTTTTTAGGTAAAACTATATTTACTAATCATCTATTGTAAAGATTATTACAATCTGACGACCCAAATATTTTTTTAAATAATTTCGATTGGTGTTTGTTTGTGTATATAAGTGCAGAATCTCTGAAGTATCGATGTTCAAACCTATAACATTATAATTAAAAGGTCACGTGTCACATGTTTTAAATTTTGTTCTGAAATTACTGAAAAAAAAAACATCATATAAACTTTATCGTATTCTCCACTATACTTAACTATGAACACGTTCGACGCTCATTCGGTTGTCAATAAATTGACTAGCACGTCTGAAAAACAAGACCGCGTAGTTAAGAAATGTTTGTATATCTTGTGGTAGGATCCACCTAATTTGCATAACGGAGTACCGACGATATAAATATGGTTGGTACCGGAAGACAGGGAGGCAAATCAAGAGATCCAACTAGAGACTCTGCCCGACTGCGACTTAGTCAACACATTCTCCAGGAACGGTCTTCCCAGGAATATACAAAAGACTATATGTAAATATTGTGTACACTTTCTTGTTTCAATACATTTTATTCTAACTACATTTTGTGTTTGCATTATTATTCCATGCATTAGTCAAGTTTCAACAGTATAGAACCTTTTATGCGATAAGTAAGTAATATTTGTTTCAAATAAGATTAATTTAGCTTTAAATTTGCTAATTTCCCTCAGATAAAGTTTCAGAAATATATACTTTATTTTTGTAAGATTTTAAATCCGAGAATTAACTTTTGTTTACAAATATGTCGAAATGGTCGTTTTTATAGAGTTTACAGAAAAAAATCGGTTCCTATCAATATAATTTTTGTTTAATATACACCAGGATTTTGCTTAGTGGAAATAGTGAATTTTTGAATCCTTTAGCTTTCAATTAAAGCTAAAATGAAAGCTTCAAAAAAGCTTTTTCATTTAAAAAAATATTTTAAACCTTACATATACCGAATTAATGGAGGTACGTATTATTAACATAAACTAGTATTATTTCTTTAAATTATATCCTTATTGCATGAAGAAGTGAAAACTATTATTGATTATATTTCCGTTCACGCAATCTTGAGCAACAGCTGGAATATAACTGCTTGGATAGTTGCAAATTAAATTAAGATAGGAGAAATGCTAATCAAAAAATAAATATACTTAATAATAATTGATCTTTTTCTTGCTATTCCGCTTTTTCACCATATCAGATATTCAAAAGTCGCCAGTCTCCGTCATATCTGGTAATCTATTAACCCCAAATATTGAACGGTTCTGACTTTATCTTACCTGATAGTATAATAACTATATAGTAATATCCAGTCTGTATCATATCTAATATTATCTTCTTTTTCCTCTCCGTACCGTGTCCCTTCAGCACGTAGGAAATCATGGCTCTCCACAACTTCCTATCCTTTGTAGTCATTAGTTAAGTTTATTTTTTTGTTATAACTTCTAATACACTGTTCTGCCAACCATTTACATGAACACGTTAAGTAGTGCTTCTTTCCTTTGTCCCTTTTGCCTTCAATATCTCCTGGGAGTGTCAAATTTTCCAAGCCAACTTTTCTCATTATGTACCTAGATATGTCGTTCTTTTCTTTTTGGTGATACGTATAAATATCATTTTTGCTTCTGTTTTCTCTAAATCTTCCTTGTTACTCACTTGCTCAGTCCATTGTATTCTCAGCATTCTTCTGTAGATCCAAATTTATATTGCATCAAGTCACTTCTCCATCTGTGATAGAATGTTACTGCATTCACTGTCATATAGTTTTTTTTTGTTTTTTTTTTAATCATATCACCCCAAGCAAGGCCTGAGGCCACTATCACGCAAGGGGTTAAAGAAGGGTTGGAGGAAGAGCAGATAGGAGTGGCAAGGAAGGGGATGTGGAGAAAGAGAAAGACAGTGGGTCGATCAAGGCAAGAGGGTTACAGAAAATTTGGAGCGAGAGCAGATAGGAATGAAAAATGAAAGGATGTGGAGAAGGGAAGTGGATAGATCAAGGCAGCTGGAGATGTCGATTAACGCTACACTTAAACCGTTGGAGATTTGTATTTGTCAGGGAAACAGTAATAGGGAAGGGAGTTCCATAGGCGAGATGTGCGAGACATGAAGCTATTGGAGTAGAAGAGACGTCTACATCTAACAATTTCCACGGTGTAGGGGTGGGAGCGTGATGCCAGCCTGGTGGGGCGTTTAAATTCACGAGGCCTGGGGACAAGCGAACGCAACTCCTCAGAGCAATTACCGTGGAAGTACTTGTAAAAAAAGACAGAGCGATGCAACATCGCGTCTGTGAGAGAGCGACTGCAGACGAGATGACAGATCAGGGCCAATCACGTTCCGATATTATATAAGAGTTAAGTACTCTTGTCTTTGTTTCTATCATTTGGATGGCACCATTCGCTATCCCGATGCGTCTACGGATTTTTGTGTTGCATTTTCTGTTCTTTGTTAAAACATTTCCTAGATATTTAAATGTTTGACCTTCATTCATTTTTGCATCTCCAAGTTGTAATTCACGTGTTAGGCTGTTTCTTTTGCCGACAACCATATATTCTGTCTTATTACAATAAACATTTCGTATACAGTCCTGGATATAACCATAAACTACTCTCAGCAGCACAACGTCTGATCGGGAGATTAGAGGTTTTCAGGGGCAGGGAACCACATTTTAATTACTGTTGTTCCAAAGTCCACTCTGATCTGGGGTTGTAGCACCTGTTAGGGTCCCAACTGTGGGTAAATATGAATCCACAGACAAAACAAAATATTATGAAAGTATAAAAATACATCGTTATAATAAAAATACCAGCAATATATTTTTATGTATAAAAACGAAAAAAAAGTTAGTAACACTACCTATTTATAGTCAAATTAACCACAATAGAAATATTAATTGCAATACAAATTACTGTAGCTGAAGGCATACGTTGAATTACGTTCAAAATATATTTAGTTGAAGCCATAAAATTGTTCTAATCATGTACATTTCAACATTAAATTAGCCATACGAGTTGATATCAACCAAACCACCAACATGAAAGAAATCTTTCATGACATTAATCCATATAATACCCGACATTTTCTTAAAACAAGCACTATTCTAAATATAACTTTAAAAAAACAACAGCATAAAACGTACATATCATCGACTCTAGTAACTGTATTCACACAAACAAACACACACACACATACAAACACAAGCAAGCACACACACATATTTATATGTGTGTGTATCTAGGCAAAATTTTTTCATTGATGCATATTTCATTAAATAATATAGACAAGTTCTGTCTATTTATTTTATGTAAATTCTTTTCATATCTTCTGATGAGCTTAATAACATTATCATTAAAAGAAATATTAAAATAAGCTTATCAGACATAAAATAAAATAGACAAAACTTGTCTATATTGTTTAATGAAACATGCATCAATGAAAAAATGCTGCCTAATTACACAATTTAAATTACATGATCCAGCAGGACACCAAACTATCACCACTTGGAATTATAAATGTAGCCATGTGAATAGGCAAATTGATATAGCCAAAGAAAAATTGAACATCCTTAACAGCAGCAAACATGACATCTACGATAAACTAAAAAATATGACTACCCCGGACCAACTACAGGAAATTATGCATAGGCGGTGCGATTTTCGCCTCCAGCATCTCGTATTCACAAATTTGTCGTTGCTTGGAAATCTTCCATGGAAACATAAACAGACTATCTTTATTGTTTTGTCCGCGTATTAGTTAATATACTGTAATGTAATTATCATCTTTGATGGCTTATGTAAGCCGAAAGCTTAAAGGATTACAAAAATATATATCAATATTGTGATTTTCTTTTTCTTTTAACAATGTTATTACGCTTATAAAACTATATGAAAAGAATTTACTTAAAATAAATAGACAAAACTTGTCCATATTATTTAATGAAACATGCATCAATATATATATATATATATATATATATATATATATATATATATATATATATATATATACATATATACCAAAGCTGAGTATCATCTACTATGTATTCAATTGCGAAAGCAGAAAAACATGTCATATTTTTCATTACATCAAAGCACACAATAATATTAAATTTTGGCGTGAAATGACCCATGAGGAGTTGATATGCTGTTAAACAAACAAATTAATCAATTTAATCATAGTATACTCACGCCACATCTTGAAGGAACCTGCATGTTTATCACATATTCTATAATAATGCCAAACATTGAAAGCACCTATATCCTATCTGTCTATTAACTCCAGATATTCAATGTTCTCCTAATAGTATCTTAACTCAAAATATCCAAAGATTTTCACCATATATATATTAGAGAATTCGATTTTCTCAGATGACTCATTGTAAATTAGACAATTTATCTAGCGATGCTTTCAACGTGTTTCTGTGGCTTTTGTCGCCGCAACACACAGTCGTTCGAACAACATTAATTAAGAAGCATTTTCTTGAAATAAATCTCATCTGAGATCCAATCTATGTCTACTTGCTGACTGTCGCGGAATTGGTGACGTGGGCGTTGCACTAAATAGCAAGAGTAGTAGTAGATTGGTTTCTCGTTTGCTTTTCTCTACGATTTTGAAATTAGAGTTTTCGTTCTAGACTGATTACTATATACGTACATTGAGGACTATTTAACTTCTGGTTCGTGGATGGAGAACATGATGAATTCAGCTCGTCAACCAGACTTTAGGTATGGAAAACACTACATTTACACATTGCTTTTCGTACTGGTGTACAAAAATAAACAATCAGTATGAGGGTTCGGTGAAACATGGTTAAAATAGGCTGCCTACTACTCTATTAAGTAATGTCATAGTACAAACACACAGGAGGCCGAAGATATATATTCCAGCTCAAATGTTGTTTGATATTCCTTTTCGATTCACGTTGCTAAATCACCGGTTAGAGAATGGCGATCTGAAATACGTAATCAAAAGTAAAAGACGTAAGAAGATAGGGGAACATTTTTTTAAAAATATGTTTCTTTTATATTCCTTTAAATAAAATAAAATCCTTAATTTAACTGCAGTTTGGTAAATGCATTATCACTTTATCCATTCCAGGGATTTTGTTCATGATAGTTCACATAATTTTCTAACTTCTCATATGCAAATAATGTGTCAAATTAATAAGATAGCGAATATTGTCAATAACATGTCAAATAAATAATATTGCCAATAATATTGTCAAAAATATTACAAATGAATTATATTGTCAATAATATTGTAATGTGTCAAATAAATAATATTGTCAATAATATGTCAAATAAATAATATTGCCAATAATATTGTTGAAAATAATTAAAACAAATAATATTGTCAATAATATTGTTAATGTCTCAAATAAATAATATTGTCAATAATATGTCAAATAGAAAAATATTGACAATAATATTGTCAATAATAAGGCCATTAATATGTCAGTGTTTCTCTCCTGAATCTATATTACATATTTATAAGTCTACCATTCGTCCATGCTTAGAATATTGCTGCCACATATGGTCTCGTGTCAGCAATATTCTTGGTCCAGACCTGGAGTCTCGGCCTCATTACATCTTTCCACTGCTTCCCCGTGTCTTTTCTATAAATACTTTCATGGTAACTATTCGGCTCTGCTCTTCGCTATGTTAACCAGACTTTATGAATTTAAGCGAAGTAAATGTGGTTCTACAGCAGGATGCTGAGGATATCATGGCCGCAAAATGTGAGCAACGACAAGGTTTTGGAGTGAATGGAAACAAAAGAGAAACGTATACTTAATATCAGGAAGAGGTAGTTGAAGTTTTGGGGACACATAAGGAGGAAGGGGGGCTTGGAAAATTTAATACTCACAAGACAAATTGAGGAAGAGATGAACAGAGGAAAACAGCGCGTGACATACTTGATGGCAGAACAGAATTTGGAAGAAATAACAAAAAGAAAAAAACTTGCGACAGAAAGCTATGGAGCACCATGAAGCCTATTTACTGAATGGACACGGTGCATAAAATACGAAAGATAGGTTCTATGCTAACAGGTTCTTCTCTCGCATTTTTCGCTTGTGGATCACAATTATGGCTCTATGCTTCCCAGTTAATTTCGATCTTCAAGAATTTAAATGCAATGTCAATTGCTATCTTCTTACTTGCTGATTGCCATTCTATTGTTCTCGATCCTTAGTAATGTTTCTGAATTCGAATTCCTTCACACCTAGTAAGCTCTTGTATTTTAGTGGCTTTACTGCTTTGCTTAGAGTAAATCCAATTGTACCAAAAATGTCGTAAAGCGTAAAAATGATGTCATATATATTTAAATCCAGTTGGAATACAGCCAGACACCTAGATCCCTACGTTTGTTTAGACTATTCGGGTAATTAGGCATTGGAATCGATGGGATGAAACTATTAAATATTTCTGGCTTCCGTCTTCGTTTTATTTGTTCCTGTTTTGAAGGGGGTTATTATAATATACAACATGTAACCAAATAAATGCTAAAAAAAGGTTTTGTTAATGAACTTTTAAAAAAAGTAACTTTTGCTGTGCTCTTGCAGATCGCGTAAAATCAGCAGGGGGTTTCGAATACCAATTCTGTCTTAGGTAGACTGTTCTCCCAGTCTAACGTGTTCCATCTTTTCCCTTTTTGTGGTGTTCTGCCCAGATTTTCATAAATTTTGAGTACATCTTTTTAAAAATTGCTTAAGGAAAACGTTCGAATACGTCAAGTTTTAAGGTCTGAAATGTTTTTATGAATATATTTGTTAAACGGTGAAGCTTCCATATTGTTTGAAAAAATGTCTGAATATTTAAACTAGCTTAGTATTAAATCTGAAATGCTGCATTTACGCCGTCAGAGTGAAACAAAGAAGAAGAAGAAAAAAAACGGAACAGTAGTCGAGTGGATAAAAACGTTGGTTCGTCAATTTCCTGACATAGTAACTGTGTGTTCCATCCCTGAACTTGTGAATACATACTTAGATTCAGTGGAAAAAGGGCGAACAATTACTGAATAGTACTACATCAAAACAAGACGAAATGTCCCTAAACATGTCCAGCCGAGCAAGAACAATCTACTACCGTAGATTAAACAGAGTCCACTTCGAAATTTCTTAAATGTTATTCGGATCGACAGACACCTGAAGAAGGTTGGAGAGTTTTGCCGAAACCTTGCGATGATAATAACAAAGATTCGGACATTAGTTCTAATGTAAATAATAATAACTCCTCATGCAGAAAATTTATATAGAAATATCATGAAGTTCTATGAACCGTATTATTCTACTAACAATTCCAGTCGTATGACAAACGAGGGTCGGCTGAAAAGTTCATAGGCTGACCAAGATACTCTCATAGAATATAATCAAATGAAGTTTATTTTTCAACATAGTCCTCCTTTTACTATATACAATTCTTCCATCGGTGTTGCAGTTCTTGGATCCTACTGGTGAAGAAGCTTTCTTCCTGTTGGTCAAAAAAGCCATCAACAGTAGATATGACGCTCAGACCTTGAATCATCTTCAAGATTCTCCCTTCCTCTCCTAAATTCAGCTGCCGTTATTGTTATTGTTGTGGATTCCGGGAATGGAATCCTGCACAAATAAATAAACAACGCCAGTAATTGAGATATAAAAATAAGTGTATTAAACGTAAGAATACAGACTTGAAGTGAAGATTAGTAGTCCAGGGATGCGGGTTAGTAGAAAGAATATGTACAAGTGTCTGTAAATGAAGTCGTAATTATCTCTCTCGCTGGACTCTCGTATAACTCTCTGTGAACACCCTGTGTACTGTCTCCGTATCTCTCACCCTGACTCAACGTATCTCAACCTGCAGGTAATCTCTCTGTCAGTATAAGTATACTTTGGACGAGTCCACCTTGTGTAAAAGGGTCTGCCCCACAACAGTTATTCGGATCGACAGACACCTGAAGAAGGTTGGAGAGTGTTGCCGAAACCTTGTGATGATAACAACAAAGATGAAGACATTACTTCTAATGTAAATAATGTTAACTCCTCATCTCAGAAATTTATATAGAAATATTATGAAGTTCTATGAATCGTTTTACTATACTAACAATTCCAGTCGTTGACATGCGAGGGTCGGTTTAAAAGTTCATAGGCTGACCAAGATACTCTCATAGAATATAATTGGGCTATTAAGTATAGACTTAGATTCAATGGAAACAGGGCGAAAAATTACTGAACAGTACTACATAAAATCAAGTCGCAAGTCCACTTCGAAATTCCCTGACGTACCGACGATAACAAAACAGATGAGGACATTGGAGTCGACACTGTGTGCAACGGTGTTATCAAATATTTATAACTTTGTTCCTATTTTGAATAGATTATTATGTTGTGCAACGTATAATGAAAAAATTGCAAATGTCTTTTAATTAACATTTAAAAATAATGTCAGTTATGCCTTTGTGGGGCGGATAAAATGATGAGGCGTGCCGTATACAATTGGCGGTCTGCTGTTAACTCATCCCCCGCCGTCTATTCTTTCAATATCCTACCGAAATAACCGCCATTCTTTCTGCAAGAGGATTCAGTGTCTTTAATTTGAATCTGTCAGCTTGACGCAGTTTTTACATTTTTTTCTTTCTTTCTCTCGTACATGCTGGGTGTACGGGTGGTGGAATAGATAGCGTTTTGGAATGAGAAATAACAGAGCCGAGTTCGAATTCCAGTTGCGTTGCACTCACTTGGGAAGGGTATAAATATATCTGCGCCACTAAGCGGCTAACAGCCGCATCACGTTGAGACACCGATTCTCAAATGATCACTGAAGTTAAGTAATATCAATCCTGGTCATGACCTAGATGTATGGTCACTTGGGAATACCAAGCTTGAAGGTGCGGATGGTTTAATTGATAACGGCTCAGGATCGGAAATTTGGTAGCCGTGTTCCAATTCCAGGAGGATTCTTTATATTCACTTATGCACAGACAGTTTTGGAAAAGGTATGAATCCACATCTGCTCCCTACAGCTATGGGTTAATTAGTAGGACATACCTGTAAATCATTATTATCTCCAAAAATATTCTTACAACCTAAAAAATATTGTCTGACTTTAAGCAACCTGGTTCAGCGGATAAAAGCGTTTGGTGAAATAATCCAGTGATTCGACCCGCAACAGAAGTGAACAAAACTTTGGAGAGTTCAGTTACTAAAGGGAGATAACTGAAAATGAGATATTTTGAAAAGGTATGGCACGTGCGACTAGAACAGTCTACCCCGGTGGACGAAATAAAGGGTTCAGTTCAAAATTCTAACGTATATCTCCTGAAGAAGTACTGAGCGTACAAAGGCCGAAATGTGGTAAATATGACAATAAAGATGAGGAGCAATTTAAATAGTATAAACAATTTAAATAGTATAAAAAACCTGAAGGATGTTAATCAACCGTATAAAAAAAAGCCAATCATTCTTCTTCAGTGGTTAAATAACGCAACAGCCTTGGCTCTTGAGCCTTGGTTGGTATGGTGTCTAGGAGAAATAACAATACTGAATTCAAAACCCTATGTAGCCCTGACAAAGTTGATACTATGCCACTAATGAAAGGATCGTGGAGGTTACAATGACTCTATGATCCCGACTTGCATCCAGCCGTGATCCTTTTTATTGTCTTTATTTCTGTCTATCTCATACTCTTCTCATTTCTCCTTCCGGTTGATCGTTATCCTTAAGAGCCATATGTCGTTCGGATCACTGACTGAATTGATCTATCTACCTATTATTTAATCCTCGCTTTATACAAGACTCCCTTTACACCGAAATCAATACATTTCGGTTCACTCCACTGACTCTGAATGTAGAACAAAATATTCGAATTCCACTCTGACTTCACCATCCGTTAGGCACAGTAATTAAAGTCTCTGACATACTCTCACGTAATTACATACCAATTAGGCTATCCTCTCAATCAGTGATTCAAGGAGACACGCTCATTTTGATTAAGTCATTGATGAAGCGGATATTTCTGAGGTAAAATCACACAATGCCAGTGAATCCAATTGTTTCTATTATTTCAGCATTACGTCAGGATTCGCAAGGTAAAAGACTCCTTCGTGATTAGTGACAATTCGAAACTTGATTTAAATGTCAGTGCAATCACATAGAAATAGGCGAGGCTTTGAAGGGGCTCATTTAACAAACAGGCCAATTCGGTAGTCGATATAAATGCGAATGGTTTTAAGAACTAAGAATCGAAGATAAACGGCTAAGAAACAGATATAAGCATCTATTAGGTTGGTTGTTGTTACATGGCATTTCTTGGGTTATTTAATAGTCAGGCCAATCCTGTATTCGAAATATATGAGAATGGTTTTAAGAATTAAGAAACTTAACGCACAGATAGAAGCATCTTTTACATCCTTTGATGATACATGTCATTTCTTGGGTTATTAAATAGGCCAATTCTGCATTCGAAATATATAAGAAGGGTTTTCATTATCATCATTATTCGGCCGTAGTCGCGATTATTTAACTAATACGGAAGATTCTTTCTTTAGCTGTATATTATATGCTACGCCAGGGTTACATACAGTTTTGAATTCAGAGTAACTTTCTCCTAGACCTGTTGCCACCCAAGGCTATTGATACGAGTCTGTCCTGCTATTTTACCCATAGAGAATCATTTAAGAGTTAAGAAACTTAGGATAAAATGTAAAGGAACGGATATAATCATCTATTAAGTCGATTGACGTTACATATGATTTATTGGTATGACTATTGGACGCGTTTATGCCAAGACCTCTTCAAGGCAAAAATATAATCGAAATGCCCCCGATGTTATAGTTATATTACAAAATTTTAAAAAAGAGAGAATTTTCTCTGTGTAAGCCTCTTTCTGGTTAATGTAAATTTCCTTTATACTAAGAGTTTTTTCTTTCCATATCGACAACATAGTTAAATTCAAGATCACTTCTGTGAACAAGACAAATTGGTATAAGATGCCAATTGGAAAACGAATCTTTTATTTTTGCCGTCGCGCTTTGTCCCCTGACCATTGAAGAGGCAAAAATGAAATCGAACTGCTCCAGAGTGACATTAAAAAACGTGTCGGCAAAAAATAAGATTTTTTTTTCCAATTGTTATCTTATACCAGTTTGTTTTGTCCACAGAATTGATCTGGGAATTTAACTATATTGTGAACAAGGAAAGAAAAAAACTCTTAGTATAAAGGAAATGTATATTAACCAGAAAGAGGGTTACGCACAAGCGTCTCACTCTTTTTTTAAATTTGGATTTTGTAATGTAACTATAACAACGGGGACATTTCTATTTCATTTTTACCTCGAAGAGGTCGGGGAACGAAACATGTCGGCAAAAATTAAGATTTATTTTTCCAATTGTCATCTTATACCAATTTAACTTATCCACAGAATTGATTTGGCAATTTTACTATATTATTTCTTGAGTTATTTAATGGTCAGGCTACTTCTGCATGCAAAATATTTGAGAATGTTTTTTAAGAATTAAGAAACTTAATATAAAATGTAAGATTTCTTCGACATTGTGGAAAAAATCGTTTCTTACTTCAAGTCCTCATTATGCTTCGGCTTTACGAATAAAGATCCAGAGAGTATTACACGCTTTCGAGTACCTCGCGAGAGAGGCAGATTTTTCCGTAGTAGCTGTAGGTGTAGAAAAAAAAATGAACAATGACACTTTAGTCGGGGAAAGTTCATGTGTTACGGAAATGAATATTTTAATATTGGTTTATAGATTCCTTCAAACGGGGATATTGCTAATCTTACCATCTCTCACTGTCATCAGTTTCATTTGTCCACTACCATAGCTGATTCGACATGTACTTTTAAGCAATTCATCTCATCTATTCTTTCTGCTTCTTCGCCGCTGGCCTAACACCTGCTCCCTGAATAAGTGAATCTTGGATGTTTAATATGCCGTCCTTTACGCTTATTCATGCGCACTGCGGAGGAGTATTTTGCAACAAAGCCTCGTTGTTCCCGATTGACTTGAGCATCTCGGGTTGCTTTTCATTTGCGTGGTTGATATAACGACATATACGCCCTTGTGTATTTTTACTTAATATCGATTTTTTTGTTGTTATTATATTTGCAATTATAAGTGTAACTTGAATCAGAGATAAGTATGTAGTAGTCGTTTATATTTGTACCTATAATCATTTACTTGGTTCAATGATTAGGTTAATAATTAGGTTTATATTTGAGTCTGTAACCATTCACTTATATCAGAGTGGGTAAATATTATCCCTTTCAATTTGAGGCTATGAACATTTATTTGCATCGTATATAGCTAACTATTGGTAGATTTTATTTGGATCTATTAGTATATAATGCCTTTCGTGAAAATTAAATTAAACATATCATTTCGTGAGAATTAAATGAACATATCATTTCGTGAGCATTACAGCGAATATATCATTTCGTAAGCATTGGATTAAACATATCATTTCGTGAGCATTACAGCGAATATATAATTTCGTAAGCATTGGATTAAACATATCATTTCGTGAGCATTACAGCGAATATATCATTTCGTAACATTGGATTAAACATATCATTTCGTGAGCATTACAGCGAATATATCATTTCGTAAGCATTGGATTAAACATATCATTTCGTGAGCATTACAGCGAATATATCATTTCGTAAGCATTGGATTAAACATATCATTTCGTGAGCATTACAGCGAATATATAATTTCGTAAGCATTGGATTAAACATATCATTTCGTGAGCATTAAAGTGAACATATCATTTCGTTTGCATTAAATAAACACATCATCTCGTAAGAATTAAAGTGAACAAATCATTTCGTGAAAATTAAATTAAACATATTGTTGTGGATTCCGGGGATGGAATCCTGCACAAATAAAAAAACAACGCCAGTCATTGCAATAGGAAAATAAGTGTATTGAACGTAAGAATACAAACTTGAAATGAAGATTAGTAGTCCAGGAATTCGGGTTAGTAGAAAGTATATGTACAAGTCTCTGTAAGTGAAGACGTAATTATCTCTCTCTCTCTCTCTCTCTCTGGACTCTACTTATCTCAATCTTATCTCAACGTATATTTACCTTGTCTCGACGTATCTCCAACTCTGTCAGTATAAGTATACTTTAGACGAGTCCATCTTGTGTAAAAGGGGAGAGCCCCACAACACATATTTTTTGAGAATTAAAGTGAACATATCATTTGGTCGCATGAAACTGAGCATTAAATTGAAAATATTATTTTGTTTGAATTAAAGTGAACATATGATTTCGTGTAAATTAAACATATCGTTTCGTGAGAATAAAAGTGAAGATATTATTTCGTTAGAATTAAAGTGAACAAATCATTTCGTGAGAATTAAAGTCAACATATCATTTCGTGAAAATTAAATTAAACATATCATTTCGTGAGCCTTAAAGTGAACATATGATTTCGTGAGAATTAAATGAACACATCATCTAGTGAGAATTAGAGTGAACATATTTTGTTAGCATTAATTGAACGTATCATTATCAAACACATGCCCATAAATAACGACTCATTACACTTGTTATTATTCAACGAAAGTAGTGTGATAACGCTTGCTCTACTGCAGACTCATCGGTATTTACAAAACTTAGTGTAGCTTGCGTAAAGGCACAAAACGGAGGCATTCTGTAAGACACATTTGCAATACATTTCTTCGTATTCATATACCGTGTCCCCTCAGGACTTAGGCAATGATTTCTCTCCACAATTTCTTGTACTGTGTAGCTCTTAATAAATTTTGTCTGTTTATTATTTCGCCCAAACCCTGTTTCTCCATCCATTTATGCGTTGTTTTCATCTGCCCCTCTTTCGTTCATTCTGTCCTGTGAGTATCAGATTTTCCAAACCCTCTTTCATCATTATGTGTCCTAGAAATATCAGTTGTCTTTTCTCGATGTTAAGTATAAGTTTCATTTTGTCACGATTTTCTCTAGAAATTCTTCTTTGCTCACATATTCGGTCGATGGTACCCTCACCATTCTTCTGTAGTACCATATTTCTGTTGTTTTAAGAGGTTTTCTTAATCTTGGAGGAGATTGTCAAGCATTAACTGCTATACAGGATAGATATCACAATAGTTCAGTACTCTTTCCTTTGTTTTTAACAACGTTTCTCTGTTTTCCATTATTCTGCTTAGCTTTTTCGCTGATCCAATGCGTCTTTTGCACACGTTTTAGTATTTCATTTACGAGAATAACGCTGGGAAAATGGACGATTCCATGTACCACTCAAGTAAGTACCTGGGTCTTATTGCCATGCTTTATATTTTAAAAAATCAGATCAGTGAAAAGAATGGAGTATTGCTTCCAGCCATATCTGGTCTGTAGCTGGGCAAACCTAACTTTCCAACGTCGACAGAGTTAAAAAGCATTTACGCGGTCTTTTGGGTGACGAATTATTTTCCACACAAAAGCCCCTTTCCAACCGCCGAATTGTTGCTAACCTTTTGCTTTCTTTCAAGAAGTCATCTTAATTTACACATATTAAAAAAAGTTGTAGAGGAATACGACCACCTCCGCCTGTTACAACTTATCAGGCTGTGATTATGGTGAACGCGTTTAAGAAATATTTTCATACTATTCATTGAAATATTTGGTTTTAGTAAAAGATTCCGTTTATATGTTGCTGCCTACTTTTTCTGTCTAGTTAATTAGCCTACCTAAGGCCTACATTTATGACTAAGTTGCACTCTTCTGTTTGTGGCCATTTCTAGCAGCGTGTCAAAAATAAATGAAAATACTCGCAGATTGGTTCGTGGAACACAGTAAGTAGTTTTCTAGGTGAAAATGGCGTATTCTTTCATCGGATCTCGTTCCCATCGAGCACTTTTGAGATGCGGTGAAATTATTTTATTTGCTTTGCATTTAGGGTTTATCAACCCTTGTTTTTACGGCTTATCAACCCTTTCCATATTATGTATTATAAGAGTTTTTTTCTAATTGAATATTGCATTAACAATTTTTCTAGATACAAATCTTAGTCAGTTAGCTATGTGCCATACGTGATACATGACTGACGAGGCAGATGTTTTGCCACAGTAGTTGCCATTTCTTTCTGGCTATAGAACCCAATCTGTCCTGCTATTTACCCATAAAGGGAGGGAAAAGAAGAGGATTCATACCTTTCCCAAAGGGTATCAGCACGTAAGTAAATGTAATGGATTCGGCTGTAATTCGAACTCGGGTGTCCAATTCCTCAATCTGATCCGCTATACATTACTCCACCGTGCCTCCTCTTAGTATTTTAATATTGAACCCTTTACGTGCATTTGCGCGTAAGGGACTGCAACGAAACCGACTGGAATGAGTGTGTATGTATATATGTTTATATACATATGTGTTGCGGGATACTAGCATGTTTGGGTAAATATTAGTAACCATTGCGCTGCGGGAATCAATGCATTGGATGTTAAATATTTATGGGCTGCTGCAACATTTATCCCGCTAACAGTATTGGAGGACTCAGTCTGAGTCCAGGTAAAGCCACTAGCACAAAACAATAAATATAAAACAAACTACAAAGCATGTATTAACATATGGAATTGCAGGTGTAGACAATTGTAACGAAAAGATAAAACCAGTTATAAGAAGAACATATGTATCTGTAACAAGCGTGTGTATTAGGCAAATGTAAAAAAAGGACCAAAGAAGCGAACGTGCCTTCCAATCTACGTGCAACTATATCTGAAAACAAGAGCTAAAAAAAAGATATGAGTGAGAATATCATTGTCTATTTAGAGGCTTAAAGTGCGCTTCTTAGTCAAGTGGAGTAATCCACAATGTCAGGCTACTTGATGAGAGCTACTGGTTATATGTAACCCAGCACTACGACAGTTGGGTTATCGGCGACTATCTCGCTTCCCCTACAAGGTTTGGCTGGTGACGAATGTGTCTAATCTCCCTGCAGGATGAAAGATAAGATTAATCCACTCGTGGGAACAACAGACATCTATCACATGCAGCAAGATGCCATGTGTATATGCGTACATATCCGAAATCGATGTCTGGTCTCAAGAGTCATCGTAAGGACCATGGCCGCAGAAACGTGAAGGACGTGAACACAAGTGATGCGATTTGCGAATGGGCGTCTTTCGTCTGAGTGAGATGTTCCAATCACCATATATGTTTGTAATCTTTTATATATAGAAATCCTTATATGCTAATAAAGTCATCTATCTATCTATCTATCTATCTATCTTAGTCTCTTATCTATCTATCGTCTATACACACACAAACACACACACACACAAACACACACACACACATATATATATATATATATATATATATATATATATATATATATATATATATATATATATATGTAAAGCGGTAGCCCCTGTCTGTTTGTTTTAGGGTTTTGGAGATAACCCCCAATAACAATATATATTCTGAAACATTTTGATTAAAGGAGTCCCCGGGAGAGCACATCCTGCCCACTGAAAATATTTTCCCCTTTGAATTGAATTAAATTTAAATTTTAAAAAGGGAATGTCTAAAATATAGGAGAAAATCAGAAGTTGAAGATCAAATTGGCAAGATCAAAATGAGATAATATGGACATCAAGTTGAGCAAGAAATCACCAATAATGTGGGTAGTGCCTTACAATGCATATTTGCTGTGACAATTCAACTGTCATATCAATGTTGAAATCAACTCATCAATTCATTCAATCAAGTATTGCATCAAATATTGATAAAAATGGCCAGATCAAGCTGTTTTTACACTCACACCCCCACTGAAAATTTTCCCCTTGATTTAAATTAAATTTAAATTTGAACAAATTGACTCCTATCTAAAATATAAAATAAAATAAAAAAACAGAAGATGGTGGTCACATCAGCAGGATCATTGAGTAATATTGAAATGCATCATTTTCCTTCACAAATTATAACATCAGTCATAGTTTTATTACAAAAAATTGTGTGACACGCAGGAAGACGCGGGTAATTCGGCTCTCTTTTCAAATAACTATGACACAAGAAGTTACTGAGTGTCACAGAAAATGAAAAAATACACTATTAAGGTTATAGAACAATAACAGAACAAGAATTACGACATAGGATGACGATTTGAAAAGGAGTATACTCGTCTACTAGGGCAGCTCGCAAATCTCTATTGCAGACGCTTGCTGAGGCACATTTGTGTTTGTTCAACACGAAAAAGCCCAACTCTGATATATACTGTAACTATGCTAAGCAGACCTTAGTTACAGTTTCTGGGTAAGCCCGTGTTATCTAGCGTGACCAATAATCTGATCAAGACCAGCACGTTCAAGCCTTCGATCACGATGATTTGTGACTTCTTACTAGTACAGCTATCGACGGTCCCCAACGGTACCGTCTACCCAATTTCGCTAATAAGGGTTGGGTCAGCCCGTGGTAGGGTTTTCAGGCATTTTCCAAAGGGGCCTCACGCTGGGTTCGCCTCCTCCGGACCGATAACATCTGGAAGTTTCCAGATGACAAATCGACCATGGTGAGATTCGAACATTCTAAACACTCGGCCATGTGCTCATTATAGGACATGTAACTAAAACCAAGCCCAAACGAATGCGAACTCCACCGAACAATGAGCCTAATCCGTATTCCGTTGAATAGAGCGCGGAAGCATAATCGGGCCAGGGATAGGACAATAACAATGCGGGTTTTCTTAAAGACACCGGAACAAGGAACGCGATATTCATGCTCAGAATGTTATCAGAAAGAGCGATACAAATGCAGACGGACGTGTACCTATGTTTCATAGACTACGCAGCGGCCTTCGACAAAGTACGCACAAGAGTCTGATGGAAGTGCTCAGCAACATTGATATATTCAGGAAAGATATGAGACTAATCAAGAACCTATACTGGCAGCAAACAGCATGCATACGCAAAAGGAACGAGTTCAGTGAATATACAAAAATAGAAAGAGGTGTAAGGCAAGGATGCATCTTCTCGCCCGACCTGTTCAATCTATACAGCGAAGCAATTCTGAGAGAATTCTACCGGGGATTAGAATTGGCGCACACAATCTCAACAACATAAGATACGCAGATAACACAGTACTGATAGCAGACACAGAAAAGAAATTACAAATTCTCCTACAGAATGTAGCGACAGAGAGTAAGAAGAAGGGACTAAGCATAAACTGCAAGTAAACGGAATGCAGGACCCTCAGTAAGAGTAAGAGCCCGAATTGCGAGTTGCAGGTCGGGAACACTAGGCTCAAGCAAACGCGGAAGGTTAAATACCTGGGAAGTCTTTTGACAGAGGACGGTAAGTGCGACACTGAGATCCGTAGACCTATTGGGATGGCCAAGGACGCATTACATAAGCTGGAGAGAGTATTGCGAGAGGGGAGGATTTATTTGGTAAAAAAGAAGAAATACTTATACTGAACTGTTACTTGATATCTGTTCTTCTTTACGGAAGCGAGTATTGGATGAATTCCTCAAAAATGAAAAACAGACCCGATGTAGTTCTACAGAAGGATGCTGAGGATGTCATGGACCGAGCGTGTGAGCAACGATGAGGTCGTAGTGAGGTTGCAAACAAGGAGGAGGCTTATACTTAATATCAGGAAGAGGCAGCTGCGGTTTCTAGGACACAGAATGAGAAAGAAGGGCCTGGAGAATCTGATACTCAGAGGGAAAGAGAGACAAAGGAAAACAACGCGTGACATACCTGGCCGACTTAAGCAAGTGGATCACAGAACGTGGTCTTGGGGAGGAAGCATAGGGAAGGAACTTGTTGAGAGCTGCAAGGGATAGAGAAGAGGTGGAGAGCCATGACTGCCTACGTCCTGAAAGGACATGGCACATAACAAGAAAAGAAAGAACTAGAAGAGAAAATAACAGCATAATCGAGATGCTAACATTCCACACCACTTCAAATAGATGGTTAGGAAAGATACCCTCATAAATGCTGGAAACAGTGATAGAGGCTAGTAGTCTTGAAAAAATCTGATTTCTAGAGAGATTGTTTTAAGAGAAAGATTTTATAAATTTCATCTGAAAGCAGTACTGGCTGCTCGGTAAAGGAATGATATCTTTTTTACTTCTAAGGAAACGGTATAACCATTATTATTACGATTTGCAGAAAAGTTATCAACTCGTCAGTGAATTGATATTTTCCCACAATTCCCTGTCTCACATGCGCATTGTCGTGAGAAAAGATGTCAGAGTGCGGTTGCAAAAGGTAGGAATATTGCTTCTTGTTGGATTCTGCATTGTTTTGATTTCAGTGTTTTCCTTCTCTTAGACTGATCGCCAACCAAGAATCCTGCCTAAGCTATTATTTAACTCATATTTGAGAGGAGAACAAAGATAGAGATTCATGTGATTTACCAATAGCAGGAGTGCGATAGTGAAGGCAAATGACTAGAACGGTATTTGAACTCCGATCGCTAATTCCATATTCAGCACCGAACGCCCGCACCGCACATCCGACTAGACCATTACAGGCTACATAAAGAAATCCCTGTCCTAATAATATCGCAAGAGAAGAAAACATAAATAACCGGGTTTTAATCAACACATTGTTTGAGCAGTTGCGCCATTGACATTCGCCAGATTACTTCCAATCAGTTAAATGCTGTATTTTATTTTAGCCTCGTTCTAAATCGGGTCGACAGACGGACTGACATGTAACTGCTCGTTACCGATAGAAGTTCGGAAGACAAATTATACCTCTCGCGCAAAATCAGAAGGATATATTCGAGAATTATATGATGAAACGTCGTCATATCACTCATTTTCCATTTGAAAATAGATGAGACGAATAATTGCATCTGAACACAAGACGGAAGAGTGTCGGGCAACAAAAAAATCAAAAACTTTCTTATATAAAAGTATATAAATTTGTTTTTTTGAGGCAGGAATAAAAAAAGAATATTGTTTTTCTATTTTAAACAGGAAGTATCATATTATCTTGCTATTCCGGGTAATATATTTATATTAGTTTTTATACGCGCAACGTATCTGCCGTTATCGTGTCTACCTTTTTTTCAATAAGATTTAAGTCCAAGAGATATATCCTCGTGGATTAAGTATTGATTACAATATATTTGTCTTCCTGGTATTCGTGATTTCAGTCTTGAGGTTCGGTAGCGGTAGAAATATCTGGTTAAATAGAAGAAACAGCTAAGCGACACTAAATTAATCAGAATAGTATTAACTGATATGAGTTATCCCCCAAGGAAATCGGAATGAGAACAATCTATCCCTGAAGATTGAATAAAGTGTTGTTTTTAAAATTCAAAGCTTACAAAGACGTATAATTGAAAAAGGCCGTTGACTTTGGTTTTTGTGTATGATATGCACACACCGGCTATACTTTTACCATTTAGGTCTTGCCAAGAGTTATAAGTGTTCCTATTTTCAGGTTTTGATTTTATGTATATTGTAATGAAGTTTATCTGTTACATTATTTTTTTTCGAATGTACGGTAATATTTTACATAATTCTAACACTATAAATATTTTTGTATTGGGATGTGATTTTCACGATGTTCGTACTCTTGTGTTTCCGACGATTGCTTGGTGAGGATTACTTTGGTGCGGCCTTTCTTTTCATTACGTTACATAAAGTTTCCAACGGATGAACGACCTGTTACTTGGGATACACATTTTCAACACCTCTTCTAGAATGGCACAGAACACTAGCTTCTATGAAAATGTCAATGTTCCCTCTCTGATAGCATGAAAGATATTATTCTCCTTTTAGATGCTAAGTTCCGTCAGGATGTGGGCGGTCAGGCTCTCTGCGACGTCCTGTCTTTTGTAGGTCTTAGGGCATATAGCTTTATACCGTTCTTCGTTACTGTCTTTTTGTTGTCACCCATTCACATAATCTGTAAGTTTTTCCGTGATTCGTTTTTTGTGAGTGCTAAAATTCTCTTGGAACACTTTCTTCATTTTGTATCCAAGAAATATCATCTATTTCGTTCTGATTGCAAACATAAGTTTCCTTGTTGTTCCTGTTAAGTTGGTTCATAATTATCAGGCGTTTTTAAACACTATTTATTATGAAAATGAAACATAGCAATTCAACAATAACCGCAATTTGTTATTAACAAATAACTCGCCTACCAAAACGCCTAATAAATTACGCATCAACCCAAAAGAGTGGCTAAATTGTCCTCGTTGCTCATATGTTCTCTGATTGATCCAGGCGTCCGAATAGGTAACTCACACCTTGCATTATCTCTTTTAGTGGCTACCATAGATTCTACTTGGTCCTAGAAATTTTTTTCAGTTTCCTTTCCGCGCCTTATAAACTATCAATCCGCTGACGATTGGAAAGCATATTCGCAAAACTCTTAGTATGGACAGATAAGTTGAGTATGTAATCATAGATAGATAGATAGATAGATAGAAAGATAATTATCAGAATGAGATAGATAGACAATGAGCAGAATAATATCCGTCTATCTATCTATCTATCTATCTATCTATATATATATATATATATATATATATATATATATATATATATATATATAGATAGATAGATAGATAGATAGATAGATAATGAGCAGAATGATATATATATATATATAGAGAGAGAGATTGATAGATAGATGAGCGGAATGAGATAGATTGATAGATAGATAGATAGATGAGAACAGAATGATATAGATAGATAGATAGATAGATAGATAGATAGATAGATAGATAGATAGATAGATAGATAGATAATGAGCAGAATGATATATATATATATATAGAGAGAGAGAGAGAGAGATTGATAGATAGATGAGCGGAATGAGATAGATTGATAGATAGATAGATAGATGAGAACAGAATGATATAGATAGATAGATAGATAGATAGATAGATAGATAGATAGATAGATAGATAAGAACAGAATGAGATAGAGAGGCAGCCAGACAGATTGATAGTTAGATAAGAACAGAATGATATAGACATACATACATACAGACAGACAGACAGATAGATAGATAGATAGATAGATAGATAGATAGATAGATAGATAGATTTACTATCATATATATGTTCTAATCAACACCTAGTTGCTTAAGCCTCTTGTTTCATACAGCCGTCTCCCAGATAAAAAATAAGGCTTTCATTTCTCTAGGTCAACCGGCGATTTAATAACGGTTATTATTTAGATAAGAAGTGCGAAGCTCTGGCTGTGGTCTCAGATATTTCCAAGGGGATTGACAGGATTTGGTATACTGGCCTTCTTCACAAGTTCAAAGGCTATTGTGTCTCTGAGCGAATATTTTGAATTTATACACTTGTTCTTAACAACTCATGTAATGAATCCATGTTGAATGACAACGCTTCTAGATCATTTCACTTTAATGCGGCGCTCCTCAGAATTGTATCCTGGGACCTACATTGTTTCCTATCTTCATCAACGACCTTCACAATGTAATCAATTCTCAACTAGATATTTCTGCTTATGAAACAACTCCGGTCGTGATAGCAAATCGATCTGTCCGTCAATGTAAAACTCGCAGCTGCTTGCCAAAATGACCTTCAATTTAACTGGCTTTCAATTTTTAACGCCTCCAAAACGAAATTGCTCTCTTTCAATCACCATAGAAAAACATTATGGCTGATGCTAACCACTTGATGAACAACAGATTGCGCCTTCTTGTTCTCACGTTTCCAACTAGCATGGAGTGACGTGATTATATTGAATCAATTGCTAGATCTGCTGCTAGGAAAATTGCTTCACTGTGTCGGAGCAGACAATTCTTTCCTGTCAGAATCCACCTTGCATATTTATAAATATACCATTCGCCCGTGCATTGAATATTACTGCCATATCAGGTATGGTGATTTTGCTATAAAATTACAGATTCACAACGTTATTTGTCTTCCTGAATTCTGTTCTTTCATTGACTTTTCACCTCACTAAAGTCTTCTTATTCTCTTTCACTACAGGCCGTCTCCTGAATCTTAGTGGCATTATCGCCTTGCTTGGAGTTAAATTATTAAAACATGATTCATATGTATAAAATGTACATGCATGCATACACACTGGCACTCAATAACAACTTATTCCAATGTTCTCGATCATTTTCTCGTATATAAAGTTACACTAGACTAAAAAATATGTGATGATGTTGAATCTAATGAAATTGAAAAAAATGGACACATACGTAGTTTACATGATATTAAAAAAATTTAGGCATTCGTTAAACATAAGAATCTAAAATGTAGACACGTGTCCTCTTTATACATGGCGCTTATTAATATTAGTCCGCTTTAAAATATAGTAAAAAGGAGACATAAGTCCGGTTTATACTAAGATGAAAAATGTCGCCGTATAGTTTATGCTAGAATCAAAACGGTAGATCGAGTTATGAATTACACTAACATCAATATGATAGATATAGCTCAGTGTACACAGTATTCAGTAACGTAGACATAAGTTCGGTGCATACATTGGTCTACAAATATTCACAGGGAAAGTGTCCCTTTTGTGCTTGGAGCTTACTCATTTTCAGGGGATGCAGTCAGCAAATTATTTTCACTGGTGGTCGGGGATTTTATTACTAAAAAAAAAAGAAATTAAATTTAAAAAATAATCAGAATAATCTTTCCTGAACATATACTTTATAATTTTCATAGTATTCTTTCTTTGTAAACTTTTCAGGAATAAACAAATCTACATTTCAGTCTTTTCGTGACTAATTTTTTCTGACTGATGTCGCTGTTAATGAAAATCGAGGCTTTATATAGCAGGAGTAAAAAATCTTTTGATGAAAACAAAGGTTGTAAAATAGACATTTCTTTGCGATATATTTGATTTTATTTACATTATTTGGTCTCTTGTTCTCATTTCTATTGCTATATTCACGACGTTTCGATCGTTGTACGCATCTTCAAGGGATTACAATTTCGAATTAAGCCCGGTATTTTGTCCATCGGGGTAGATCGTTCTAGTTCAACGTGCCATGCCTCTCCCAGATGTCTCAGTTATTTCTCTTTAACTCGGATCTCTAAGTGTTTGTTCACCTCTGTAGTAGCCTGGTATTGAGCTCAAAACTGCATTAATTTTTGAGAATTATAAACTCAGTAACCATTTTTACTAGATCTCATATTGTAATTTTGTTTTTATTTTTTCGTTTCTCTAGCACCCGGTATTAGTGGTTCCCATATTGTATTCATTTCTATGCTTTGCCGGTTTACGTGTTTTTTTTGTGGTATAGCACATGTTCTGATTCTTCATGTTTTTGTGTTTTCCAGTGATCCTCTCTGCCCATTATTTCAACCACATTAAAAATCAATATACAGCCATCAAAAATTATATATTATCGTCAATACCATCAGTGTCGAAGTTTTACCTGGCGAAAACGGGTAATTCAGCTAGTATTATTATGAAGTTTTGATTTTCATTAAAATAATTTGAAATTCCGCTGGCCTACAAAAATAATCTTTTATAAAGTGCATAGGATGGATGTTTAGGCTAATTTGGAACTCTTTTGGGGTGTTGAAGCCAAAAATAACAATTTCCTACCATTAGGTTTAGTTTTCTCTGCTCCAGATTACCATAATTGATGCACAAAATAGTCAGAATTGGGTTGGGTCATCGTAAATGTAAAGAAAATATGAATATTCATTTGAAACTTAAAAGCATATTGTATGGAATAAAACACGATATCTGAAAGACAAGAGAAATATAACACAATAAGAGATTAAAAGTGCAACTGGTAGGCACAGTAATAACGTTTGCTTGTTTGATTTTCATAAATGCTTAGTCTACAGAAGGATACTGATAATTCCATGGACGGAGCGAGTGAGCAACGAGGATGTCTAAAATAAAAAAGGCAACAGGAACAACTCTTATATCAGGAAGGAAAAGACTGCTGAAATTCCTTGGAAACAAAATGAGGAAATGGGGCTTGGTAAACGTAACCCTCACGAGATATACTGAAGGCACGAGAAGCTTGAGAGGAAAGCATCAAGCAATTTACTTGATGGCTTTTGTAGAGGGATGGCGGATCGTGAGACGGGGGCCTCAGCAACAGGGAAAAGTTGCTAAGAGCCACACGAGTTAGAAAGTTGCGGAGAGACATGATCGCTTATGTCTTGAATGGATGCGGCACAAAGAAGAAGAAAACGATGAAAATGATGAAGCAAAATAAAAAGAAGAAAAAAAGAAGACAGAAAGAAAAAGCAGGAGAAAATTAAGAAGAAAAGAAGAAGAAAACGAAAAAGGAGTTGAAGAAAAAAGAAGAAAATTGAAAAAGAAAAAGAGAAAAGAATAAAGAAGAAAAAGAAAAGAAGAAAGAAGATGAAAAAAGAAGAAGTAAATAAAAAGAAGAAAATTAAAAAGAAAAAGAAGAAAAGGAGAAAATGAAGAAGAAAAATAAAAGAAGAAAAATGAAAACATGAAAAAGAAAAACTGAAGAAAAAGAAAAGAGGAGACTGAAGAAGAAGAAAAAGAAAAAGAAGTAGAAATAGAAAAAGAAGAAGAGTATAAAAAGAAAAGGAAGAAGAAAATAAGAAAAAGAAGACTAGTCAGCAATTATTCTTTTGTCCATTTTTCCTTGGTGCCATCGTTCCATAATTTTAATGTCTTTCAGGAATCTCTTTGCTGGGCCATCAGTATTATTAGCCAAATTAAAATGCATCGCTGTCAAACTCAAGTTTATATCTGAAAGCGTTCATGGAGACTATGTAAAGTGATTATATCTAATGACTTTCTAATGTTTCCATACGTAACTCTGAACAATACAACTACACAATTACATATTATCAAAATATAAAACCAGGTGTTTCAACAATGTATAATCCAATAACTTGCATTTCTTTTTTTTATTACATTTAATATTATTTTTTCAGAAAGCTTTCAAAAAAGATTTGAATATTATGGGGTATAAACAGTCATTTTTAATACATAAGTCCTGCACAGTAAAATGGGTAGCTAACCAGTGAATTGGATGTAACTTTTAGGCTCAGCGTCCTGAAATTAATTAAAACCAAGTATAAATTAGCTGTCACTAAATCATCTTTATGTCAGTGTTCACAATTTTCCCCTCAAAAATAGTTGTAAATTGGTTTGCACACAAACACAAAAGTGCCTGAGAAATCTTTGAATATATTTTTTATGATTTCACATACATGGTAAAAATGTTGTTAAGTTTTGTAAGATCTTCATCCACAAAAAGAAAATTAGCAGTGAATACACCCACACACAAACATATATATATATCTATATATATATGTGTATCTTAACATGATTGCAAGCAATTTTCAGAAAATTCTTATATATATACGAAAAGACTTCATCGAAGATGTATTTTTATGCGGATCAATATGGCTTTTTACAAAGAGGTACGCGTATATATGTCAGGCATTTAAATTTAATTTAGGCAGAAGATAATTACCTTTCAGAGTTCTTTACAAAATATAACAATGCTCTCAAAATCCGTCTGCTTTAATATTACAATACTTATCACAATGAGACTATCTTGCCTGACAAGTATGCTTTCTGAATACTGGTCGACTTGGAACATTAATGCATTCAATTAAAAATAGATGATCATGTAGGGTAAATTCGTTCTTTAATCAATTCACCCCATGCAAGACACGACGCGAAGCGATAGTGGGTGATTGAAGAGATTGGGAAAACTTTGAAACGAATCGGAAACCCAAATCTAAAGTTGAAACCGGGGGTAAACTGCTACTCCTGTTAAAAAAGGGGGAGGAGTGTGTACGGAACGATAAATGAATATATCTACTACTATTAATTATTTTTTTTAAATCATTTCACGCCATCAGTCAGTTATGTGCTATGCGTGATACACGCTTAGGCGATCATGTATCGAAAGATACATGATCGCCTTTTATTCGAAAAAAAAAACAGCCTCATCAGTCAGATATCTTTCTATACATGACTGGTGAGGCAGATTTTTCCACCGTAGTAGGTTGCCATTTCTTTCTGCGATAGACCAGTTGCCGTCCAAGGCTATGAAAACCGGTCTGTCCTGCTATTTACAAAAAACGAAGAAGATCCATACCTTTCCCAAGGGTATTAGCACGTAAGTGAACGGACTTCGAACTGGGCTCTCCGATTCCCCAAACTGAGCCGCTATCCATTACCCCACCGTGCCCCCCTTTCACACCGTGCAAAGTTGTAAAGCCATTTAGACAGAAGGGGTTACTGAGTTGAAAGTAATAAAAAAAACGGGAGATATTATTAAGAAGGGAAACCAATAGAAAAGTAATCAAGAAAACAGTAAATAACGATTGAAATTGCATTTGAATTTCTGAAGATAAAAATTGAAAGAATAAAACATTCCTTGCTATTCATATATAAATAAGACTGCAAATAAAAAGAGGATGATAGACTGGATGTTTAGCTGCTAGAAGAATCACTTCTTTTTCTTTAATGTATGTTAAATAGCATATGTCCGTTCCAAGTTTTAAAAAATGTCTACTTAAACGACTCGCATCTAGAATGTAATATATTCAGTAACGCGGCTCTGCCAAAAGGGACCCTGGTTAGCGCGATCAAAACAATTCTTCCTTCATATCTAGTACTATAGCGTGGTTGAAAGAAGATTAAATGTCAAGACTGATTTAATCTATATAGTAACGTGACTCAACGAAAATGGGTCATGGTTAGCGTATTTAAAAGGTGTTTCCCTCATCTTCAGTAACATATTGGGATTGAGGAATATGAAATGTAAGGACAAACGTAATAAATTCATTAACGTGGTAAAACCGAAAAGGTTCATCACTCTTACCAGCAAACGTCATAATTCTTTATATTCAGTAAGGTAACGTGATTAAGCAAGACATAATATACTACAGAATCTGTAAACGGTACCGAAGGTGTTGATGATTTTCTAAGTGTAGCTTAGATGTTGCACATATCCGAAAGTAGGGGGCACCCAGTGAGAATATAACTCACTATTCAGTTGTAATTGTCCTAGCGAGACAAGCTTGCTAACCATTACACCGTGTCGAATTGCCCACCCGAAGGCTGATATACGTATTTGGCGAAGGAACACTCACAGAATGTTCATACATAGGAACATGTCTGATCTTTTCCTGTTGTAGGATGTTGTGAAATAAGGAAATCGCTTTCCTTTACCGACCTAGATTATTTTAATTTAGGAGCTTACTTCGGTTCCCTGAAATCCGTAGGTGCATTGATTTAACAAAAGCTGCCTTCCAAAAGCTAAGCAAAGTATTAAGAAACAATGACATTTCGTTAGAATCAATGAAAAAAGTACTAAGCAAATACATAATATCAATCTTCCTATATAGCAGAGAATGCTGGAAATCGCACAGATGGATAAGTGACTTCAAGCAGCAGAAACGTGGTTCTACAGAAGAATGCTGAGGCGAACATGTGTGGAACAACAAAGTTGTAGAGAAAATTGAAAAAAGAAAGGGATCTCATACATAACATTAGAAGGAATCAGGTGAAATTTCTAGAGTGCATGATATGGAAAGAGGGTTGGAAATTTGATAATTACAGGACAGATTAATGGCAAGTGGGACTGTGGTAAATGATGCATTACCTAACTAGACATCTTGAGTAAATGAATGGCAGAAATAGAGGGCAGTGTTTAGCAAGGATAACCAAAACACAGAATTTTTTTAAGGACAGGAAATTGGGGAGAGCCATCATGAGCTGACACAGTACACACAATAAGAAAACTCTGATTTATCTTCTTCGCTTCGTCCAATATCAGATGGCGAGTGTTACCAAACGCAGAACAGAAACTGCAATAATTTTGTCTAGGTTTTAACTAGAAGCAAAAAGAAAAGAACGACAATGGCCAGTAAGTGGAAAGGAAAGTAATAATAATATCAAGATTTTGAGCTTTCAAAAATCCTTAAACTTGGAAGTAAAATTCCATCAGTACTGATAACTACTTCTTTAAAAAATTAAATGCAAAGTCAATCATTTGTTGAATTTATTTTCTTTTGTAATTAGGAGTAGATAGGCTTTCTTACCACCAGGTCCATACTCTTCGCATCTGTATTGAACAGGATGAGAGGCTGATCCCTTGATTCCTGTTTAGGAAAGTTTTCCCGGTTCCTCTCCTTTACTCAAAACTTAATAGCTGTGCTGTCATGAATTTTTTATAATGTTCGTAGTTGGAATTTCTTATAATGTTCGTATGAAGAGACGTTGCGTCTCTTCATACTGAGGGTAGCGGGTTGGCAGTGTTTTGGTTGCTTTTCCCGAACACTTGATTAGCGTCTTCACTGGCTGTTTTGATCAAGAGTTCCATAATATTAGGGTTCTTACAGTGTCATGTCGTGCACGGACGGGTGTCGTTGCAATCATCTGCAGTGGGTAACATAGTCGCCACAATATTTTGCAGTATGCGTCTCTTTCTGCACATGTTACGTTTGATGACCGACTGCTATTATTGCCAGAAAGAATCAGTAGATATGTCAAGAGCACATGGTATTGGAAATGTTCTTTATCTGGAAAAGAAAATAATATTATCAAGATGTTGACCTTTCAGAAAGCCTTAAACAAAAGGCTTGGAAGTAAAATTCCATCAGTACTAGAAAGAGCTATAACTGTTACTCGATCTGAGAGGTCTAATAATTTATATATTTCGACCTGCACTAACTGCTCCATCAATAAATGCCGCATGGAAAGGTCCATTTTCAACATTAGATCGTCTACAGACGATTATTAGCCGTTGTACAAAATTCAAATTATACAGGGAGATTTAGGTTGTGACACTACAGAATTGTATCCAGAAGAAATATGTCCAATATTTTTGTTGTCACGAGCATATAACCGTCCTTGAATAGATTTCTAACAAGCGGAATGTAAATTATTTTTCATATGGATAGTTTGTATATAAGCGTTTAAGTAGAATCAATAAAAACCTGTAGATGCGACAATATGTTTGTAGGGAGGAAAACATAGCCACTGGAGCAGAAAATATATTACACTTCGCAATACACATATATTAATGCAGTCATCATGTGTGGTGTCTATCATTCGCGGGAAAATAACTAGAATATCTGTGAAGGCCGATAAAAGAGAGTCAACATGAGCAAACGCATACGTTACTCTCGACATTAATGTTCTGCGACCTGAGAACACGGGTCAGGTTTAAATCAATCAGTTCATTCTCAAAGTAAAAATAAAATGTATCCGTAATTGTAAAATTCTAAGATTGAGAGCAACTGAACAATACTGCAAGAAATTTTGCTTATTTGAGTTTCGTAAATACTTAGTCTTCAAAAGGATACTGAGAATTCCATGGTCTAAAATAAAATTTCAACACAAAGAAAACTTATATTGAGAATTAGGAAGGAAATGACTGCTAAAATTTCTTCGAAATATAATGAGGGGAAAAGGGCTTGGAAAAACGTGATCCGCCCGGGACATACTGAAAGCAAGGGAGGTAGAGGAAGGCAGCAAGAAACTTACTTGATGTGGTGCAAAGAAAAAGAAGCGAAAGAAAAAAATGAAGAAAACAAAATAAAAAGAAGAAAGAAAAATGAAGAAGAAAGAGAAGAAAATAAAAAGAAGAAAGAGAAGAAAATAAAAAGAAGAAAATGGAGAATAAAATAAAACGAAAAGAAGAAAATGGTTAATAAAATAAAAAGAAGAAAAGAAGAAGAAAAAGAATAGAAAAAGAAGTAGAAGAAGAAGAAAGAAAAAGAAAACAAGAAGAAAATGAAGAAGAAACATAAATAGAAGAAAAGATAATGTAAGTAGAAGAAGAAAAGAAGAAAGATGAAAGTAGAAGTATAAGAAGAAAAGAAAAACTGAAGAAGAAAAAGAAAAAAACTAGAAGAACAAAAAGAAGTAGAAGAAAAAAAAAGAAGAAAAGAAGAAGAAAAATATCCAAGGGGAGAAAAAGTAGAAGAAAAAAAAGAAGAAAAGAAGAAGAAAAATATCCAAGGGGAAAAGAAAATAAGAAAATGAAGAAGAAAATAAAAAGAAGAGAAGAAGAAAAAGATGACGAAGGAAAAAAGAAGAAAAAAGAGAAGAATAGTTAGCAATCATTCTTTTGCCCATTCTTCCTTGTCCCATAATTTTTATGTCTAGCTCATCAGTAATATTAGCCAAATTAAAATGCATCGCTATCAAACTCAAGTTTATATCTGAAAGCGTTTATGTAAAGTGATTATATCCCAAGACTTTAATATTCTTCCATTCTTAACTTAGAACAATATAAGAACACTATCATTATCATCATGTATAATCAAAATATAAAACCAGGTGTTTCAGCAATGTGTAATCTAATAACGTTCCTTTTTTTACATTTAATATTATTTTTTACAGAAGGCTTTCAAAAAAGATTTGAATATTATGGGAAATAAACAATAATTTTAATTCTGAAGTGATGCACACTAAAATGTGGAGCTAGCCAGTGATTTGGATTTGACCTTTAGACTCAGCGTCCTGAAATTAATTTAAACAAAGTTTAAATTACACTATTTACATTATTCGGACTATTGTCCTCATCTTTGTCGTCTTATTTATAACAATGTTTCGGTCGTTGTACGCTCCGGCCTTTTTCAGTTGGTTGGAATGTCGAATTGAACCCTTTATTCGCTCAATGGATTGACTGTACTAGTTCAACGCGCCATGTCTAACGGATGTCAGTTATCAGTTATCTCCTGTTCCCTCACTAAGTTCTCCACCGCCTTAACCTGGTATTGAACTCACACTCTTTGGGTCCTGTCACTGCATCTAACTAACGCCTTTATCCACTGTGCCAGCTGTCCTTGTGAATGGATTTCTGGCCATTATAAACTTAATGTCTTCAGCAACCATTTTTACAACTGCTTATATTGCAATTCCTTTTTGTTGTCATTGCATGTTTTACCAGAGCTCATATTGCAATTTTTGTTGTTATTATCGCTTTTATCTGGCACTCCTTATTACTAGTTCCCATATTGTATTCATTTCTATGCTTGGTCGGCTCTGCAGATATTTGTAGCATAGCATATGTGCTGATTCCTTAAGTTTATGAATTCCAATGGTGTTCTTTGTCTATGATCTCAAGCTGATCCCAGAGATGGCGGCGATCTCCCTTTTCTCTCCATATGTGGTGAGGCACGCTTGATTTTTCCACTTCCCCTCGTGTTACAGAATTCTGGTGTTCTTGAAGCCTTACCTTAAGGGGGCGGCCCGCCTCCCCTTTATATTTCTTTCTGCAGCTGCACGGGATAGCGTAGACACTGTCTTTAATCATGTTCTTCTCTATGGGGGGTCTTACTCGGGAGAGATATCTGCGAAGTGTCGTCCAGCTTTTGAAGGTTGTCCTAATGTTATATGGACTGCAGATCCTTTGTATTTTTCTGATAACCCTTTCACATAAGGCAGGCAAATTATTTTTTGATAGTTGTTGTCCTCCTCCTCTTGTACCCGCCTATCCCAGGTTTGGGGAGCTGCTGCCATGTACCCAGGGTAGTTGTTACGTTGTAGGGTACTACTTATACTGACCAATTCTTTATCTAATGTCTCTGTGTCGTCTCTTATGACTTTTTGATTCGTCTCGATCTTTTTTTTATCTATATCCCCGACTCCTGTCACACTACACAGCTCTGCCATCTTGGCAGTTCTGATCACACTGATCTTTCTGTTATCATCGATCAGACTGGGAATCGTTCCGTGATTTACTTTGTGACGTCCCTTGTAATGTAGTTTTTAATCAGCCCGTTCAAACATTCGCGCCTGAGGTCTTCTCTTGGGTAAAAGCCGGGATCGTTCAGCTTCTTGGTTCTCATCTGCTTTCACGGCTGCTATAGCCCACAGGAATCACTTCTTCCGATTGTACCAGAGCGGCATGTCTGATTGCAACAGACGTCTCTTTGTCTCTGATCGTAACGAGTACAAGCGTGTCCTCAATGAAAAAAAGTTACTGTTTGCTGATAGAATGAAACAACGTATAGACTTTCGCAAGTTTGGATCTAAATATTATTGGCAGCTCTGCAACTTTGCGTGCAGAGTAACTGCAAGTCCTCAATTCCTCTTCTATACAATCAGTTCGAAGCCTTAAAATCTACAGCTGATAAGGCTGAATGCTTCGCTCGGTTTTTCTGATCCAATTCAACACTCTATTCATCTGGATTACCCACTTCTGATCCCCATAAAACTGGCAAATGGAATTGACGGGATACCAGCCGTCGTCCTAAAAAAGGTGCTGGGTCAAATTATCGCCAAACTCTACAACTATTGCCTCACTGCATCTTGCTTTCCAGTTTGTTAGAAGTCGTCGTCTGTAGTTCCAGTTTTTGAAAACGCAGGAGAACCTTCTGACCCCTCTAAATATCGCCTTATCAGTTTCCTACCCATTTTTGGCAATCTCTTCGAGGCTGGAATCAATGTCGAAATGGTTAAGTAGTTTTTCCTCTTACGATCTACTCTCTGACAAACAATATGGCCCTGTCTACCGCTGATTTTCTTACAGCCATAACTGAATATATATATATCATGCTCTTGATAATAACGGCGAAGCTTGATCTGTGGCTCTAGATATTTCGAAGGCGTTTGGCACAGTTTATCATGTCGGTCTTCTACGTAAGCTTCAAGCTACGGTATTACAGGAGGGTTATATGATTTAATCCTATTCTTCCTATCAAATCGTAAAAGGAAATCGTTCTGAATGGGCTCTCTTCCAGGTCCTTTCATACGAACGCGGGTGTTCCCCAAGGCTCGATCCTCGGTCCGACACTGTTTCGGATCTTCATCAATGATCTTTCTGATAACATCAGTTCCCAAGTAGGCATCTATGCAGATGACACTACCATTTACACTTGTCTCAGAAGTAAATCAGGCATTGCTGACAAAGTTAACCTGGGCTCTGCGCTTGGAAATGATCTCTGGTGGTTAACTGGGGCAGGAAATGGTTTGTAAATTTCAATGTCTCAAAAATAAAGCTCATTTCATTTAACCACCACAATGAAACTTCTCTGCTTACCATCAGCATGGTCGATGATCTTCTCCGTGAGAGTCTCTCTCTCTGTGCCTTCTTGTCTTCGCGGTTTCAACTGACTTCCAGTCGAATAAATATATTAGATCAATAGCTGCATCTACTGCAAGGAAATTTGGTTCACTTTGTCGTGCCAGAAAATCTTTTCTCTCAGAGTCCATCTTACACATCTACAAATCTACCATTCGTCCGTGCATTGAATACTGTGGTTATATCAGGTATGGAGCCCATGCTGTTCATCTCGAGGTTCGCGACATAATCCAAAGAAGGGTAGGCAGTTTAATAGCTTCTGACTTGACATGTCGGCTTCAGTCATGTTCTAACATACGTGATGCATATTCCCGCTGTATTTTCTACAAATATTTTCATGGCAACTGCTCTGACGAGGTTTTTTTCCCTGGTGTCCCGAGTACGTGAAGTTAATCGTGCTATAAGATTGGCATCTAGGTCCCACAATATAACTGCCACTTCTACTCCAACAGTTTCTTTTCCCGCACTTCCCAACAGTGTAACTCCCTTCCTCTTACTTGCTTCACTGATAACTACACTCTTAATTAAATGAAGAATTTAATGCAACGTCAATCGCTATCATTTGTTGCCTTTAGTTTCTTTTGTAATTAGGAGTAGATAGGCTTTCTTACCGCCAGGTTCATACTCTTCGCACTTGTATTAAACAAGGATAGAAACTCATCTCTTGTTTCCTGTTTAGGAAAGCGTTCCGGGTTCCTCTCATTTTTCATACTGAGGACAGCGGATTGCTGTCCATGGCTGGTAGTTAGTTGCCAAATTCTTGATTAGCTTCTTCAGGGGCTGTTTCGATCAACAGTTGCATAATATTAGTGTATACACTGCCATGTCTTGCATGAACGGATGTCGTTGCAAGCATCTTCAGTGGGCAACATAGTCGCTACATTGTTGCAGTCTGCGCCTGTCTGTTTCTGCACATGTTACATTTGATGACCGACTGCTATTATTGCCAGAAGGAATTAGTTGAAATGTCAAGAGCACATGATATCGGAAATGTTCTGTATCTGGAAAGGAAACTAATAATATTATCAAGATGTTGACCTTTCCGAAAGCCTTAAACAAAAGTAAAATTCCATCAGTACTATAAAGGGCTATAACGGTTAGTCGACCTGAGAGGTCTAAGAATTTATATATTTCAACCTGCATTAACGGCTCGATCAATAAATGCCCCATATTTGTATGGAAGTGTTCAAGTTCAACATTACCATTACTACGCCTACCGATTATTAGCCGTTGTACAAGATTCAAATTATACAGAGCAATCTGTGACACTACAGAATTGTATCCAGAAGAAATGTGTCGAATATTTTTGTTGTCACGAGCATACAACCTTCCTTTAATAGATTTCTAAACAGGGGGAATATAAAGTATTTTTCAAACGGATAGTTTGTATATAAGCGTTTATGTAGAATCAATAAAAACCTGTAGATGCGACATTATTTTTGTGCGGACGAAAACATAGCCACTGGAGCAGAAAATGTATTAAACTACGCAATATGTATGCATTGATGCAAGCATCATGTGTAGCGTTTATCATTCGCGGGAAAATATCTAGAGAATCCGTGAAGGCCGATAAAAGAAAGGCAACGTAAGCAAACGGATGCGTTACTCTCGACATTAATGTTCTTCTGCGACCTGAACACAAGGGTCAGGTTTAAATCAAACAGTTCATTGTCAAAATAAAGAAAAATGGCAGGCGTTTTTGTAGAAGGCAAAGGATCCATAGACTGGGAGAAATATCTTTGGCGGCTAGAGAGAGAGAGAGAGAGAGAGAGAGAGAGAGAGAGAGGGAGATTGTGTGTGAGTTTGAGAGAGAGAGAGAAGAAGAAATAGAGAGAGAAGGGAAGAGAGAGTTTCTGTGTTGGATTTTGGTCGGCAACCTAGTCAGGCACGGCGTAATTGTTTTTTTTTTAATATCTCAGAATTTTATACCAACATTTATTCTTAATCACCGAGCGCATATTTCACTCAGTGTCATTTTTTTTTTCACGAAAATCAATATTTTAACGCTAATAGTGGTATTTGCCAAACGATTTTAGCTAATGTTTCAGCATATATGTTGTAACCTAGGAAAGGCTTCGGAATAGAATAATCACACGAAGGTTGGTAATGAATGATAATATTTAGGACAAGAATAACGCATATATGATACGCCAGCGGCGCGTAGATGTTATAGTCAACTGCTAGAATGGAGTCAACATTCCACAATGAATCTCCAACTGCAGGATATCTATCAATCGCCCCAAGCGGTCAGATGTGGCACAAGGCCGAATTTAATGTGGGGTATCTGAACCCGCTGGCTCGGCCCAAAATTCTCCGTAGCCGTATAAAATCGGGTCGAGTAGCTGTTCCCCGAGACGAGACTTTGCATTTCGAGATAGCCTCGTCTGGATATTCTCTGCCCGGGGGTCGAGAGTTTGACCAACACATCTGGAGACGAATCTCCGACTGCAGACCAACATGCAGTATTCACTATTGTATTTATGTAAATGCGGACATACCCATTATCGTCCGTAGATATGCTACAACAATATACACGTTCGTAATTGTTTGGCAAATGAGTCAATGAAAGTAGAGTGATACTGATTGAGTTCGTTGAATGTAACAGGTGTAGGTAACAAATATAGTTTAAAATGATATATAAGAAATGTGAAGGTTAACTTCAAACTTAAATAGATTAAGATTCTAATGATCTGTGAAGCATCCTTTCGGGAGATAATTCAACGAAACAGCGGTAAAACGAAGTTGTCCGAAAGAAATACGAAAGAAATGGCGATGATTGTTACAGTGCACGTGGCATTTCGGGCCATGTGTGTAGAGCAGGACTGATTAAACTAAGGATTGTAGACCATCAAAAAAAGGGATTAGCGAGAGGCTCGTGATGTTTTATCTGTGGGGATAGTGGTGTTAGAGGGTATAGTGTAAAACACACTTCACAACTGTATTAAGATTGGGAAGTGAGTACTAGGCAGTCCCAGCTTAGATATGGCAGTGGTACACCGTTTTTGGCCCGTTCTAACTCTTGTAAATATAGAGCATGTCTGGCGGTTTCGGTGCAACAGACCATTTTTGCCTTGTATATGTGATTTCCACTGCATCATCCAGGTCAACCGTAATCGAGGTCATCGAGCCAATGCGAACGATCATTTCTTTAGATGTATACTATGTACCAGGGCTACATATAGTTTTGAATTCTGAGTTACTTACCGGTTACCACCCAAGGCTATAGAACCCAGTCTCTCCTGCTATTTACCAATAACTGGGGTAGAAGAGAATTCGTATATTTCCCAAGAGAATTAGTCGGTAATTAGAATGTAATGGATCAGACAAGAATTCGAACTCGGCTCTCCGATTCCTTAATCCGAGCCGCTATCCATTAACCCACCGTGCACCCTGGGGTGGTCGAGTCAATAGACGTCCAAAGCAATTAGGCTCATTGAATGAATAACCATTTATGATATTGGCCTCATCTTTGTTGTTGCTATCACATCGTTTCGGCCGTTGTACCCCCAGACTTCTTCGGGTGTATATTGATCCGTTTAACCTACAGGGAATTCTGAATTCTTTATTTAATCTACTAGGATAGACTATTTTGGTTCCACTACATATTTCTACTGCTATATGGTCTAGTTCTTAATTTTAGTGCTGTACCATTATAGATCGCTCATTTCCACTGAGTACAAGATTGGATTCATAATTTAATCATCGCTTTAATTCAGTAGGACAATTTGCCGTAGTGCACTTGGAGCCTTAATCCCGACATAAATGTTGATTAGAGTTGCAACTGCTACTCTCTGTCGCGTCATGATTGCCTTGCCTGCTGTCATTCATGTTTATTTCTTCAATAACGGCTCCCATATTGTATTTATTTCTATGCTATGGCTACTAAGGAGATCCTCATAGCCTAGCATAAAAACGAAGACGAGGACAATAGTTTGATTGAGAGGTCTCATCAATTTACAGTTGAGCTGCCTAGATGTAACTGATGTAAATGCTATACCAACAGTTTCATTTCTCGCACTTTTCGCTTGTGGAATTCCCTTCCGGTTCCATGCTTTCCAACCAAATTGAATCTTGAAAAATTGAAATAGAATGCCGATCGCTGTCTTCTGTCCTCCTGATTACTCTTTTTGTTTACGCGCATTATTAATGTTTCTCTCTAAATCTTCCAAACCCAGTAAGCCCTTGTGACATAGTGGTTTTACTCCCTTGCTTGTGGGAAGTCGATTAGAAATTTTAAAAAATAATAACTCCCCATCCCAGAAATTCTGATAGAAATCTTATTGGGTGAAATTTGATTATGCATCTCAAGTGTTATATATAATATGATATATTTATTCTTATGCATTTCATAATTTCATATATATATATATATATATATATATATATATATATATATATATATATATATATATATATATATATATATATATATATATATATATATATATATATATATCCACGTGCTGCTTAATATAGATAAAACTTCTCAAGCGTTATAATTTGTTGTAAAATTATTGAATTATGACGGAAGAGTTCATCGTATAATCGTAAAAAGAGAAAGCATTGGCGGGATAACAAGAAAATATTGGCTTTAAGAATTTTAACGAAATGGAAGGATTTGAAAAATGTTTAAAAATTAAAAGCTTCATAAGCCAAGAAAAGCAGATGAGCCCGCATGTATTTATTTGAAGAATGCGATGCTGCAATTATAAAGAGAGAGGGAAAATGTTTAATATATTGGCAAAAGGTATTAAAGACACCAAAATAAGGCCTTAAGTAAACATCACAAAGAGAAATGTGCAAATTGAACGAAGAATTGGAAATAGAAAACATATTTCTCAACAGTAAATTTTACTCATAAATATGTCTAGAAGTTATCTCTTTCTTAGCCTTACGGCGATATCACATTGAAACTCCGGTTTCCTGTACGATCACTGAATTTAAGCAACATCGAGCCTGGTCAGTACCTAGAGTGGTGACCGCTTGGAATACCAGGTGCTGTAAATTTTGATGTAATTATTAACGACTCGGAAATCACAATCGTAGAGCCGAATTCCAACTCCTTAAATTTGAATAATCTGATATATTTTTTTACAAAAATACATTGACAAAACACCTACTTTGTAGTATAATAATTTGTTTAATTTTATTTAATTTTATAGGACTTCATGGTAAACAATATTTTTAAGAAATTATTTTTTCTTTTTAACAGAGAAAGTTACATTCTTAGGATTTATTACTACAATTGAGCATGCAACATGACCGTGAGTAAACATTTCATTCTCGAGCCAAATTCCAACGTTATGAAGCGTTTGGTCTTGGGATTTGTTCATAGTTGTAAATGCTGAGCGAACTATAAACTGGGTTCTTGTACAGAGGTGTTCGATAAAAGTGACTCACCTGATTTTTTTTTTACTAAATGTTCTCTTCTCCAATGAAACGAAAGTTGAGCTAAATTCAAAGTAGAAGCGCCTTTATCCACTGTGCCATATGTCCTTGAGGACATTTGGCACAGTCGATAGTAAGGCAGTGGCGAATGTTCAGAGGGGAATTAACAGGAGATAACTGATAACTGACATCCATTAAATCATGATACGTGGTAAAAAGATCAGTCTAACCCAGTGAGAGAAATAACGGGTCCAGTTCGACATTCTAACCACCCGAAGAAGGCCGGTGCGTAGAACGGCCGAAACGTTGTAATAAAAATGGCGACAAAGATGAGGGTAATAATCTGAATAATGTAAATAATGTAATTGAAATATTTTGGAAACTTTCTAGTTTCCGACATGAAATCAAGAAAATACGAATTTTAAGCAAAATAGTCAAAACATATGGAAAGAAATAAAACTGTCAGCTCGAACTGGTGGCAGGAGTAAACGAATTTACTTGGTGAATAACTTTTTTTGAGAAGCCGTCTAATAGTTTTGCAGAATAGAGACACCCATTATTTTGAAATTAATACAAAATTCAACATAAAGCTTCTTGTTTGAGAATTGTACTAATCAAATATATCATGCCAGAAAACTCTACATATATCTTGAATCTATCCTCAAATTTGAGGAGACCTAAAATTTAACTGGCAATAATATTATACCAAAACATTACTTACTCAATCGCTGATTTCTTCTTAGCTGAATTGGTTGACTCTCGCTCTTTATAATATCAAGGTTCACCCATTACAAGGTTCAATAAATACTCACTTACAAAATGAAGTTGGTTTTACTAAGTACCCTAGTAAAAAACATTTCATTTTATACCCCGTTATCTGTTTGTACTTCTACCCAAAATGTGATGTCGATCGGTCAGGCTATTTTAGAGGGTGTGGCGCACCGATTAACAGAAGTCACAGAAATTTATATATGAATAATTTATATATGAATATATGAATAAAAAATAATTATGGGTCAGGCCTTTCAAAAAAAATATTAATTTAAAATGACATCATGAAGTTGCGGATTAATCGAATGAGTAGCTATAATATTCTTAATATACGTTGTAACGAAGATATCTGTGGGTCGAGGCTGTAAAAAATTCTTAAATTAAATGACGCCAGGAAGATACGGATTAATGGAATTACAAACATAAGATTCTCAAAATAAGGTGTAACGAAAATCAATGTCGGTCGAGACTTTAAAATATTTATTAATTTAAATTACACCACGAAGATACTGATTCATGGCATGATTAGCCATAAAATGCACAAGATAATGTGTAACGAAAATAACTGTCAAGCCTTTGAAAAAATATTAATTTATAATGACACCCTTAAGAAACGGATTCAAGCATAGGTGAAACGAAAATAACTGTGGGTCGGGCCTTTAAAAAAAATTATTAATTTAAAATGACACCAGAAAGTACAGATTACTGGAATGATTAGCCATATGATGCTGAAGATAAGATGTAACGACAATCCTTGTGTATCGGGCTTTTAAAAAATATTATTAATTTAAAAAGACACCAGGAAGATAGATATTTGTGGAATAACAAGCCATAAGATTCTTAAGATAATTTTTAACGAAAATAACATTGTGTCAGGACTTTAAAAAAATATTAATTGAAAATTACGTCAGGAAGATACGGATTAATGGAATTATTAGACATTAGATGCATAATATAAGGCGTAACGAAAATAACTGTGGGTCGGTTATTTTAAAAAAATTATTAATTTAAAATGACACCAGGAAGATATGGATTCAGGGAATGACTAGCCATAAGATGCTTAAGATAAGGTGTAACGAAAATAACTGTGGGTCAGGCCTTTAAAAAAGATTATTAATTTAAAATGACACTAGGTAGATACGGATTAGTGGAATGACTAGCCATATTATGCTTAAGATGAGGTGTAACGAAAATCACTGTGGGTGGGTCTTTGAAGAAAAAAATTAATTTAAAATGACACCAGGAAGATACTGATTCATGGCATGACTAACCCTAAGATGCATGAGATAAAGCGTAACAAAAATAAAGGTTGGTCAGGCCTTTAAAAACTTATTAATTTAAAATAACACCAAGAAGATACGGAATCTTTCAATGGCTTGCAATAAGATGCTTAAGAAAAGGTTTAACAAAAATAACGGTGGTGTGTCCTTAAAACAATATTAGCAATTTAAAATTACACGAAGAAATTACGGATTAATGGAATCCAAATATTGCTTAATTTTAAACTATAGGAAATTGAACAAAATCACTTTATGAATAATTGATAGGTTAGAGAGCGTCAAGAAACCATATTTTTTTCGTAAAATAGTAATTTAATCATATAAAATAGTAATTTCATAGCCCAGCGGATACACGCGTTGGTTGGGCACCTCGACGTGGTTTAATGGGTAGCAAGAACAATTATGACTGAGTAGTGAGTTCGATCCTCACCAGTGAGTTCCCCATACTTAAGACCTTGTGCCACATCTAAGCTACGCTTGGAAAATCACTACACGCGTTGGTTAGATTCAGTGATTAGAAATTTTTCCAAGCCGTCCTTCCTCATAACGTGTCCAATAAATGTCATATATCTCTTTCTTATTATATGTATAAGTTTGTTTGTAGTTCCTGTTGGCCTTAAAACCTTTTTACCTGTGTTTATATTGCAGTTTTGAGTTGTAATTCATTGCTTTTCTCTAGCACTCATTAGGTTTATAAGTTCCAGAAATTCATACAGGTTATAGGGCGTCAAGGTAGGTTAAAGAACGTCGAGAAGACCATATTCGTTCGCAAAATAGTAATTTCATCATATAAAATGGCGTTGGTTACATTCAGTGATTAGACCCAAAGAGTTGTGAGTTCAATATCAGGCTGCTGCTATGGTGAACCAAAAAATTGAAGAGGAGTTACAGGATAATAACTGAGTCATCTGGAAGAGGCATGGCACTTGGAAGTAGAACAATCTACCCCGGTGGGCGAAATAAAGATTTCGGGGCGAAATTTCAATTACTTGAAGAAGTCTGGAGAGTACAACAACGAAAACTTTGTGAATATGGCAATGAAGAAGATGACAACAGTTCGAATAATGTGACTAATCATAATACTGCATCGCAGAGATATAGACAGGCATTGGTTATTCTTTCTCTAGTTTCTTTGTTTTATTTGTTTGCATGCAGGTGGTTTGTTCATAGTAAATGCTATAATATTTATTTGGTAAGATTCCTACGTTCATTGCATGGTTTCCGTATTCAGGAATCTTACGAAATTAAACAAAGACTGTAGTCAGGAATTTTACCATCCAACCAATGACTGTAGTCAGTAATTTTACAAAAGCAACTAAAGACCAAAGTAAAGAATCTTACCAAATCAACCAATCCTTTGTCCGGAATCTTACTAATCTAACTCATCTAACTCAAATAAGAGTATCCACTAAAAATAACGTGTAAAATGATACAAATCTGTCGGATTAATTAAAAAAATAATTCTAAAATTCGCACATAATTTAATGTAACGAACTCGTGAGAAATTTGAACTCGACGTTAACATTTTGCAGTCCTAGCCGCTATCGATTACAGCACCTGCACATTCTAAAATCTTGCCAAAATCGGCTGTTTAATACAACTTATACCGTGAAACTGTTGACTTGCAAAATAAACACCGATCGTGTTGGGGATGTTGGCAGATTAATGAAGGCAGGAACAAAGACCGACGTAAACTGATAGTGACGAATTGATAAAGAGAAGGTGGGATAAGATTGATTGTACAGGGTCGTCTTTGATTTTAAAAAAAGTAGGATTGCATGTATATTGGTTTAAATGCTTAGGGCTGACCAGGAAAGAAGAACTGACATTATGATGAATGGATTGGCGTTTATATAAAGACAGAGTGGAATTGTATATGTCAATGGCGAGGGAGACGGCCGAATAGAATCAGGCAGCCTCTTGGCAATATTCCCTTTTTCGTTTTGGGTGGGTGGTGGTAGTCAGAAGAACGCCCAGAGAGACATCATTTCCTCAGAGGCCAAAATGTATCTGGGTTTCAGATATTATTAGTTAGAAACGGGGAAATTTTTAAAGAAAATGCGAACAAAAAGTTGACATTGAGTTAAAATCGGAAATCGGCAGTTAGAATTTCTAGGACAAAAATGAGGAAAGAATGCATGGAAAATATGACACCCACAAGATATATCTAGGGAAAAAGGACAGCGAAATTGTGTAAATGGATTTTAGAACGGCGGATGAGAGAAATAGTAAAATGAGAAGAATTGCCAAGAACTAAGTTCTTGAATCCTATGATCGCCCAGCTCCTTAAGTGAAACATGGAAGATATAACTTATATTAAGTACAAAATTGCACCTGATCCACTTGTGGTAATTTTAGTGTTCTTCACCTTCTCTCCTTCCCTCTGTGCCGTGTCCCATCAGGAAGTAAGCGTTCGTGGCTTCTCTACAATTCCCTGTTCTTTGTAAGTCTTAATAAATGTTGTCTCTTCGTTATTTCTCCTAAACTCTGTTCTGACACACATTTACTTGAGCCCATCAAGTATTGTATACGCTGTTTTCTTCTGTCCCTCTTGGTATGAATCTGTCCTGTGAGTATCAGATTTTCCAAGCCCTACTTCCTCATTATGTGCCACATAAATTTCAAATGTCTCTTACTGATGTTAATTGTAAGATTCCTTTTGCGTTTCCATAAAGTCTAGAACTTCGTCATGTTCAGTTAAAAGAATCCTCAGAATCCTTCTGTAGAACCATATTTTTGTTGCCTCAATTATCTTCCTCATCTTTGAGCAGATTCTTCGGGATTCACTGCCATATATCAGAACAGACATCAATACTATTTTCGTTCTCTCTTTACCTACATTAATACATAACATGACACAATTTTTATTTACATTTTCAGACGAGTATCTTCATCTTTGTTATTTTGATGAAAACTTTCGTCCTACAACCAGTTTCTGAATTTCTTAGAGGATATATTTAACGTTTTTATAATGTTCTTTTGTTTAACCGTTTTAGCCCAAGCAAGGACATAATTCCACTAGAGTCCTGGGCATTTACAGGGTGAATTTGAAAATATAAGAGGATGGTAAGACTGAAAAAGAAGAGTTTCGAAATGTTATGTTATTTTGTGTACACTAATATACTAGAGTATTTATTTGTATCAAAATACAAATTGTCGCACAAGGCCGAAAAAGGAGAGGGCTGGAGGCTGGTCTTCACTAACTAACTTATACCTAGCTAATCAGATTTATGACCCTTTCATACGTTACAAATTCCACATTCACCAAAAGAACTCGTACATCACCATTCAATCCTCCATACACCATAATACCACATCCTCACAAGGGGAACCTACAAAACGCGCCCCACACCATAAACATTTGATGATAATAAACATAAAATTTTAATAATGAAAAATGTGAGGGGAAGGAGATGAACCCAAAAATCAACTAAAAATCAACAAATTTAAACTAAACATAACTGATGTTAGTAGGGCCAGTCCAACCCTCAAAACAGAGAGGCCACTGTATTCTGCCCATAGGACAAAATCAAGAAGCACTCTTGCTAAGGGAGTGGGGAAGGAGAAATTAAAGCGGTCATGGGAAATTTGAAAGCTAACCCAGCCGAGATAAAAGGGGGGCAAAACAAACTAGGGAGGTTGGGAATCTCAAATTGGATCATAACAAAAGAGATAGCCGGGAAAAGGCCAGGAACAACACTTACTCACATTAACTAGGTACACTGAAGCTTGTCTAACCTAACCAAGGGGAGGGCTCCACAGGAAACCACTCCGATGTGACCTAGGTTGACCTAGAAGAGGAAATCAAGGCTATCCCCGTTCAAACGAACCAAGCTCGCCTCTTTTACCCACCTTTCGCTGAAGACTGTCGAATGCAATCGTTTTCTATCAGTTCTAATCTTCATCTTGAGCTGATGCTCAAAAAATCGGATTAGATCCTGATGAGAAAGACGATTGCCACGCAAGACTTTCCCCTTTCGCGTAGTCCAAATCACCATTCGGGCCGTGGCTAGCAGCATCAGAAACATTATTCGTTTCACCCCGGAATACGAGGGCGACACATTGTCACACGCGTATGCGCGATCAATGGGCACAAGTTTTTCTGGAGCGAGATGAGCCATCAGCTCGCCGACATGGTCCCAGTCGTCGCTGTTGATTTGGCTGGACGGGGTGGAGGCTGCACCTTCGTTCCTGGGCACACCTTGGCCATGTGCCCCGGAACTCCACAGGGCCAACAAAACGGCCGACGTCCCTCGACCACCACAAGCATACGATTTTTCCGGCATGTTAAAGTGTTGGGAATATTATCAAATTCTTGTCTGTCCAATGTTACCTGCAGCTCCATATCTCCCCTAGCGATTCCCGTCTTGCTAATTATGGGCGATACTTCCTCCACCAATCCGTACTTCGAGAAGAAGCCTCCCATACGATCTGGGTTGATGTCTACAGGCATCCCATGAACCGTAATTTTAGTTCGCCGGGTGCCCTTGTATTCAGTCTGTAGTCGAATTGCTGCTGTCATCAGGATACTTTCGGCCAGTTGTTCGGCCTCTTGTTCAGTAGCCAGGAGAATGTCCCACATAGCATTTGGTCTCCTGGCTAGCACTTTAGGTGCTATGTTTAGTCTTTTTAGATACTCTTCCATGGTCTCCCATTATTCTCTTTTCAACCGCATTCAGAGCTTCTGGAATGGTCAGAAACTCATCTCCGCTGACAAAGTTTTCGCCTTGTTGTGTATAATAGGCTGTGTCTTTCTTCTTGGGCCTGTTTTCGCCCAGTCCGATGTTTTAGGCGTCGCCGAAGTTTCAGTTTGCACCGTTGGAGACGGTGATGGTTGTGAATTTTCCGTCATCGGGATTTCTCCCCACAACAGCTGAAAGAAAGTTTGCTCTCTCTATATATTTTTAAATGATAAATTAAACAAAACCAAATCAAACAAGAAAAAGGAGAAAAATAAATAAAATGGACGTAAAATGCAAAAAACACGTGAAAACTAAAACTGAAATAAAATCAACAAAAGGAAAAACAATAGTAAAAACGGAGGGAGGGTAAAATTACAATAAGGAAACAAAAGAGATAAACAAAAGAAATGCACAAATCAAGTGAAAAAACGTACAAAGAAATGGTGGGAAAAAAGAAAAACTTTGCAAACAAAAGAAAATCTAACCGTTCACTTTTCAAACTTTCAAGAAGCAATGTAAAATCCAATGGTGTACATAATATACTAGTGAGCCAACCAAAATGAGCTGACTCAATTTATAGTTTACCAAGAGGAGGTTAACCCATCAGAAGACTTGAAATATTCGATCCGATGTGTATAAAGGCGGCCATTTTGTTTTGTTTTTTCTTGTCGGAATATCCACTGCTAACCTGTCAGATGAAAGACCTGAAGAACTATGCTTTCCTACTCTCTCCGAATATCCACTGTCGACCTCTGATATGGAACACCTTAAGAATTCCTGAATAGCTGCTACTAGATATTGGTGCTGTTTCATTGAACAAATTACTTACTACGTTGGGTTTCTACATGCAAACTACATTAAACATGTATAATACGAAGAAAGGACAAAAGAATGGCACGGTTCAAGAACACAGAAAACGGCGATCGACGTTTCATTTAAATCTTAATTTAAAGATGATAGTTATCCGGGAGGCAAAGCTTTTCGGCCGTTATATTCTGAATATTTTTCCTGCTGTTTTTTTAAGTTCACTTCGCTTATCCTATTCGGACGATGGCGTTCATTATTTTAAAAAGAATTTTAATCCTTCTCGCTGTTCTTTGAAGTTTTCAGATAAAGTGTTTTTATGTTGATACTAGAATTCTTGGGGGCTGTTATTTTTATCTCTGCTTCAATTATATACATATATATATATATATATATATATATATATATATATATATATATACGTAAGTTTTAGACCGTTCCCTTATGTTCTTTGAAGTTCAAAGATAAGGTGTTTTCATGATGACTTACGTTACTTTCACTTTTTCCTTCACTTTTGGTTTTAATATTAATTCACGTTTCCGCCTCTTCAACATTGAAATGCGATATTATTTTATCAATCTATTTTTTAACTATTCGACTGTTTTTATATGTACCTATGCCTTTCAGTACATTCAGTTCACAGGATTATAAGTGGGTGTTAAGTCTACATTGTACAATTGAATAACATATCTTGGTATAAAATGGAGGTTACAATGACCAATAAAATGTCCTGATATAAAACAGAGGTTAAAAAGGTCAATAAAATGTCTTGGTATAAAATGTCTTGGTATAAAATGGACGTTACACACGCCAATAAAATGTCTTGGTATAAAAAGGAGGCTATACAGGCCAATAAAATTTCCAGGTAGAAAACAGAGTTTAGACAGGCCAATACAATTTCTAGGTATAAAACAGAGTTTAGACAGGCCAATTAAATGTCTTGGTACAAAACGGAGGTTACACAGGCTGTTAAAAAGCTCCTAAACCAGGTAGGGAATAACGAAAAAAAAAACAGGATACTTAACCTTAACCGTTATGCGGTTAAGAGTGTACTATTCAGGGACGCACCACCGTGAGGGCCTGTCTTAAAAAGCGACAATTCTTGGTAAAAAGCTATAAGTGGGGAAGGTCCTTAAATTTAGAACACGGAAGAAATGAAGCTGTTTCGACTCTCTGAAAATAGCATAATTGTGCTATCTTTAAATCTCTAAAATATCTGAAACAAAGATTGAATTTCCTTTGCATATTTGCCGTAGAAATAGTGATAGAGTGGTGATATGTCCGAGGGGAAGCTACTATAAAATTGATAATAACTTTTTCCCTCCAGCCCTCGTAACGGATTTTGAACTTTATCAAGGCTAGGATGTGGGGATTTAACAGCTCCAGCTGTATTGCAGAAATACTCCATTTTTGGTTCAGTCTAACTCTTGAAGAAATAAAGCATGGTAGAATAGAGTGTTAGAACGAACCAAACGTATTTTCCAGATTCTTTAGCAATGGGCTGTATATATGAGTTCCACTTGAGTCTTGTACCTAACTTGAGATGCAACAGACGTTCAAATCATGGAACTTCACCAAGCGTGAAAAACATTTATCGTAACTCGAGTAAAGTCGGGGTTTAAATAATATCGGGTTGTCCAGAGGCTGACATTCTATTCTTTAAAAATATCCTGTGGTACATGATACGGAAGCACTGGGATGCAGAGCTATTGCTTAAATATAATTAATTGACATTAAAAGGGAACTAACAGAAAAGTCGTCGTTAAAATGTCATCAATTGCGTGTTTATACATCGAGAGGATAGTTAAGTGAGAAATTTTAAATCCTATAAACACATCATGCATTTGCAGATCCCAGACGTAAAAAGCAGAAGGCTATTAAATTAACTGAAAACTGAAAGGTTAAAAATAAAATGTCTGGTAGAGGATTTCGTCAAGTTTCTCTTATTTAAATAATATCGCTTTGCTCGGGCGATAAATTTCTCTTTCTGTAAACAATACTGCATTTAAAGATCCCAGATGTATTAGTTACAGCTTTAATATAATTTCAGTTAGTTTAATGGGGAGTGAAAAAATATGTTGTTTTTTTTATTATTTAGTTATGATTTTATTGTTTACAAAATGTCGAATATGTTGTGGGAAATATTTCTAATTATCTAAACACAGATACACTTGCAAATTGCAGACAAAATACGTAAGAACTCAGTAACGTAGCTTCCTTGTGCCTTTTCACATTAATTGTTCTACTATGCATATATAGACGCTTGATAAAATCCAGAAAAGAATGGGCAATATTACTGGTCCTGAGCTCGCATCTCGACCTCAGTCACTCCTGTCCAACGACGTAAAGTAAGTTCCTGTGCCGTTTTTATAAATACATGGTAATTTTTCTATTACATATACTGTATTTATAGATAAAATCCAGAGAGAAATCTGCTATGTTATTGGTCAACTCTCGCATCTCGGCTTCAGTCACTCTCCACCACTACCGTCACGTAGCTTTCCTGTGTTTTTTCTAGAAAATCTTACATGGTAATTCCTGAACTTTCTTTTGTGGTATCTAGGCTTTATTAATTTAAGGTCAGTATTAGATTAGCGGCAAGGCCTCGTCATTATATACTTGAAATGGCTAGATGTAATCGTATGTTCTATGCGAACATTTTTTTCTCTTAAACTCCTTGTTTGTAGAACTCTCTCCCGACTTTCTTGCCTCCCAGTAAACTTTGATCTTCAAAATCTTAGATTCATTCCCGTTATTTTATTGTTCTCTCTCCTTAATAGTGTTTATTTTTCATATTCTCTAACACTAAGAAACCTCTTGTGTCTTAGTGGCTTTAATGCCTTGCTGGGATGAAATGCCTTTAATGCTGGATATGAGAGAAGGCCAGTTTAATGTTCGGTGCTAATAAGCTTACATATATGACTGGGACACAAATATTCTTGAATCTATTATGATATTGTTGCATATTCATGCCGCTTCATTGCAAATAAACAGGCACTGCCTTTGATAAAAGGAATGTTTCAAAGATTGTAAAAGATTATTATTAGGTTGGTGCAAAAATAATGTCGTTTTTTGACATGATCTTGAACGTCAAAAAACGACATTATTTTTGCACCAACCTAATAAATATTGACCCAAATTTATGAACGTCCTGGGTATTATGATAAACTGCATCCGCGTCCTGGGTAAGACGATAAACTACGTCCAGCAGCAAGGCCTCTGATCAGGATATTTTGATGAGCGTAAAACCACCTCTTAATTGCTGGTGTTCCCAGGCCCATCCTGAAACGGAGTGGTAACACCTGTTAGGGTCCAAGCTATGGGTAGTTAACCTCGCACATTGGGGTCAAAATACTATGAAAGTGTAAAAATAGGTTTTAATACCAGAAATACTTTGTAAAAAGAAAAGATTATTACCAGCAATACGTTTTTGAAGAAAAAAATTATTACCAACAATACAATTTTTGAAAAAAATATTACCAACTATACTTTTTTTTTTAAAATTACATGGGATACATTTTTGAAGAAAACATATTACCGGAAATAGATTTTTGAAGGAAAAATTTTTTACCAGCAATATATTTGAAAAAAAAAATATTACCAACAATAAAAAATTTGTCGGCATTAAATAACCCATTAAGGTTGATATGTCATAAACCAAACCAAACCCACATTTGTGAAAATGATATTACATAGGATCGTGTCTATTACGTTTTAATCTCTAATAGTAATGTTAATGGAAATATTAGCTGCTTCCTTTTAAGGAAACATTTAGTATTCATTGACCGAGCAGTCAGTATTGCTGTCATTTGAATTTTGTAAAATCTTACCCTTCAAACAGTTTTTCAGTAAAAAAAAAAAGTTTCTCACGTCCAGTAACTGTTATATTCTTTCCAGTTATGACGAGCGTTTCCTTCCTAACCTTTTGTTTGAAGTAGTGTGGAACGTTCAGGGTCAAAAGAGATGTCTTCGGCGAGAATCACAGGCTTTACTCGCTCAAAACCATTTTAACCATTGATCTGAGAAAGTGGTTATATACCATTATGGGGTGCATTTAATGAAAATACCATTTGAAAGACCAAAATGTACTAGGTAGAATGATTGATTTGGCTTTTTTGCGGTTATTCCACCCTGTGCAGCTTATTTAAAGCCAGGAAATATTTTTAGATCGCAAGATAGCTGGTGAGTGAAGAATTGGTTGATTCATTATCCGGATATAACAACTCCAGCTGGAATTGGAACTCGGTTCTCCAATTTCAAATTTCGAGCCATTATCTCAACATCAAACAAATATCCAAGCTGACAGCATCTGGCATTCCCAAGCTGCCATCCATTTAGGTGCTGATCAGGCTCAATTTTGCTTAACTTCGGTGAAAGTGCGGGAACCAATATTTCGACGTGATATGACCATATGCTTCAAATATAGAATTATATGAACCTGCCAAAATAGATAGATAGATAGATAGATAGAGAGAGAGAGAGAGAGAGAGAGAGAGAGAGAGTGTGTGTGTGTGTGTGTGTGAAAAGGAGTGTAAGAGAGAGAAAGTGAAGGAGAGGAAAAGTTTTGGAGAGAGAGAGAGAGCTGAACGGTATAGATAGAAAATGTATAGATATTAAGAGAGAGAGAGGGAGAGAGAGAGAATGACAGACAGTCAGACAGAAATATGGTCAGGCTGAGACATAAAGAGATAGATTAACAGGCAAAGTATCAGAATGTTGATTTTTCGAGGAGTTTCGGGCCGAGAACATTCACACGTACAAAAAAGAATGAGGGTGAGAATTCGACGCTCTGATTTCCACTTTCGAGTCGATATCCATGAAACCACCACATATCCACGCTTACAGCGCCTACTATTCCCAAGCAGTCACCCATCTAGATACTGATCAGGCTCAATGTTGCTTAACCGCTGTTTCAACGTGTTATGGACCCAAACACCGTACGTAATACAAAAGCTATTATATTATACACTGTAATTTATATCGAAAAGAATAACGTTCGCTGTACGATTCGGTTTAATCTCCGTTGCTAAAATAATAAAACTCTAATTAAACATGAAATGTGTAATCTGGTAAAGAAAGGTGTATATGAAAATTGCAAATGCAATGGGTAGAGAAGCAACTGTTTTCTTCTAAATTCTACAAATTCAATATTAAACATTTTTTTTTTACTTTAAACAATATCGGCAAAGTAAGCTGAGAATATTAAATCCTGAAAGCACTGTTGCATTTGAAAATTCCAGACGGACGAGGCAGAAATTATACCGCTTTAATATAAATTCACCGAATGAAATAACGCAGAAATCTTTGTCTCAGGATTTAGTCAAGACTCTGTTGTTTTTACAAAAAAAAATCTTTCATATCCTGTTAACAATTCTGCATTTGAAGATCCCGGATGCAATGGGTAATGTTGTTATAGCTGTAAACATTACTAATTAAAAAAATACAAAATAAAAAAATTAATTTAAATCGCGCCTATCCAAGAAATAAAAAAACAACTTAAATATGGATTTTATTAACGAAACGAAGAACAACTGACATTTTCAGTTCGTGCAACTCAGCAAAAATCAATGTATCCGACCAATTTTAACTTAATGAATATAATATATAAAACTTAGTTGTATAGGATGTTTAATGGATGAAGTCTTGGAATGAGAAATCTGAGAATCGGGTTCGAATCCTTGTCGAGTTCTTTACATTATGCCAATACCTTTTGGAAAAGTATAAATCCATCCCACATAGATATGGTTTAAATAAAAAAGATACACATTGATTTTCACCCAATCTCCTAAATATTGTAAGAGCCGTCTGCTGCAGGAATTCATCTGCCAAGTCCATCATGAGTCGAACAGTTACATGATCGCCAAAGCGTGTATCAATTCAGAGCAACAAAGGAAGCAAGAATATAAAACTGAAATTTTGATTGCCTATTCGCATGAAACCATGCAAATCAATAATTATAAAGTTTGTTGTTTATCGATCTATGTGAGTATGCAAATGATTTCCTTCTACGTACGTGCCGCGCCCCTTCAGGACATGGGAATACATGTCTCTACAAAACTTCCTATCCGTTGTCGCCCCTAGTTTTTCTCCCTTTGCTAAGATTCCTGATCCCGGTTCCATTCAAACATATTCGTCAGGTAGTTGTTTCGCTGTCTTCCTCGATTTCGCTTTCCCTAACTATGCCTTGTGGAGGACAGACTTCCAAACTCTTCTTCCTCGTGGATTAAAGAAATTCAAACTGTCCTCTTCTGATTTCTTGTATAATTGTTCTTTTTGTTGATGCTCTATTTACGACTGCCTTGTTGCTTACTCGCTCTATCCATGGAATTTTCAGTATCCTTCTCTAGCACTACATTCAAGCTAAATCCGATTTTCTCCTCACCTGTGGGCAGATTGTCCAACATTCAAAGCCATATAAGAGGATGGATATACCAAGTAAATATATTTTTAACATTTATAGATATCAACATGTTTCTTAGATCTTACCAAATTTAGCGATTCTAGTTAATGTAGAGACCATATTAAAATTAAAAATCATTTTTATAACAACAGGCTCGGATTGCGGAATCGGACAGACGAATTCGAATTTTAGTCGAATCCATTACATTTACTTACGTGCTTATACCCTTGAGAAGAGTATGAACCCTCTTCTTCTCCCCACAACTATGGGTAAATAGAAGGACGGACCGACCGGGCTCTATAGATTTGGATGGCAACTGGTCTACCACAGAAGGAAATGTCAACCTCGTGAGGAAAAAATCTGCCTCGTCAGTACAAAAGTTTTGGGAGAATATTTGGAGCAACCCAAAGGAATATAATCCAAATGCAGAATATCAGCGAAGGCGTTGGGATAGATCTTACTGAAATGAATTAGAAATTAAGAAAAGAACACTGCAAGCGTTTGAGTCTAGTTTTAAATACAGAGATGAATTCACAAAGCAGAACATCAACCCGAAAATCTTTGGCTGTGCAATAAAGTTTCGAGGTCCTTAATTGGATCATAGCTGACATTAACCGAATGCGGCATATTTTCTATTGCAGATATTGGCCATCCTGAGGTTACTATTCAGTGGGTACTAACACCGTGGACCTGATACATAATGGTCAATTGTTTCTGGATATTTATCACGGAATATGCATTTTGGGCTAACACAATTTTTCACTATGTATTCATCATAGTCCCCAGTTAACAAGCATTGCAGCAATAAAAACTTCATTATTATTATTATCATTATTATTATTATTATTATTATTATTATTATTATTATTATTATTATTATTATTATTATTATTATACGCTATTTATAAAATTATAATCATACTTGAACAGTAGTTGCTTAGCTTCCAGACGAATTCACTGATGAGATTCTCGGCAATGCTTATTTGTTTTTTCGATCGAATTCTTTTAGAATTGGTCGCAGGAAAAAAATGATTGCTAAAATTCAAACAGTAAATAATATATATATATATATAAAAAATCGTCAATATTATTATCATGCATAAATGGATTCTGTGCAAAATGACTGTATCTATACACCGTGAAAGCGGCTCACATAGCGTATTATCTACGTATGCGCTATTCATTGGTGCGAAAATATTAGAATCATACTGGCGTCCATGGTCCTTAATTGAAACTTGGAGATCAGCTTTTTGTCGTGGCCACCGCGTACTCGATATTGAAATAGGGCATGACTATCTCTATCTGAGCTGTTTTTAGATTATTGCGTAAATAAATTAAAAAATAAAAATAAACGAACAAAGATTCAGCAAAATATTTTCTGTACACAATCAGACATTTTTACTGACGATTACAATTTTTTCTCCAGTCTCCGAACAAGTCCAATGGCTGATATTTAGCTGTTCGTGTCTGTACCAATCATTATGACAATTCAATCATCGATTATTGCTTTTCTGATGTTGCTACAATTAGTTATTATTCTTTTATGTGCTGTGTCCCTTTCGAATGTCGGCGATCATGGCGCTCCACATCTTCCTGGTCTTTCCGTAATTAAATAAATGTTTTTCACTTTACTGTCCCTACTAATCCATGTTTTTCCATTTAAGCAAACATATTAGATAGATTTTCGCCTTTTCTCTATCTCCGCTTGCATTCAGTACGTCCTGTGAGTGTCAATTTCTCTAAGCACTCTTTTCTGATTATGTTTCACAGATATTTCAAATATTTATTTCCATTCTAAGTATAAGTATCCTTTTTGTTTTTATTTTCCTTAAAACGTCCTCGTTGCTCCCATGTTCCCCCCATATCATTTTCAGCATCTTTCTGTAGAAAAATATCTCTGTTGTCTCAAGCCTTCCTTTTTATTTTAATCATTTAATTCTAAACAATGGAATAAAGCCACTAAGACGCAAGGAGTTTTGAGTGTAAACGAATAAGAGAGAAAGAAAAACATTATTAAAGAGAGAGAACAATAAAAGAATAAGAATTAAAAAATTATGAAGAAATCATGGCCATAGAAGAGGATTGGTATTACATAGAAGTCCAACAGTTTTGTCTTTATTTCCGCTGCTTCTTGTCTCTTCTTCTGTAAGGAAATTGTCCAGCAATCATTACGATAGACGAGTATTGATATTACATAGCATTTTTTTTACTATCCCAATGCGCTCTAAATCGTAAACTTTGAATTAGCCTTTCATTATTTTACGATCGTCAGACTAAAAAAATCACCTCCTATAAATACAGACGATTTTCACTTGCGTAGAAGTGACGAGAAAGAAGCTCGAACGTAGGAAAGAAAGTAATGAATAGCATTCTACAGCCTCTATATTTAAAATCCAAGGAAAATCATAGAAGCGTCTGAAATGTAAGTGTCTAAATTCATTATGTCTTGTGTTTGCATATTTTTTTTAACTCTATAGCACACAGGTGAAAGAGAATTGCCGGCGAACAACATTCAACTGCTACTGCTCGTTTTGAGCTGAAATATTGATTTGAAACTCCGTTAGTAATGTTAGTAAAAATGGAATATCATAAAAAAATAAGTACGGAATAAAAATATATATATATATATATATATATTATGAATAAAATTTTTGGAGCAATATCTGTCAAGTAATCCTCGAATAGAGCTAATATTTAAATTATGCTGATGTCATCAAAATTGCAAACAAATGAAAAATACGATTTTTTATTTATGTCTTCAGTAAAAGTCTTTTAAACTAAAAATACAAGAAAATAAAAATACATAATGGTGGCCGTACAAGTGCTGACGTCATCAAAAATCAAGATGACGTCAGCACTTCCAGACCTCATGACAATTTGCAGTAAAGTATAACAGGTGAAATAATAATCCAGCAAAGTTTAAAACAATTTAATCCATTATTAGAACTGTATAGCATTTTGAATTTGACGTCGCTCCCACTCATTTTCAAAACTCCAAAATTATCTGCCTGGTTAAGAATCTTTGGCGGGAAAATAATAAATTTATTTTATGTTGATAAAATTAATAAATTCTCAACTCGGTATCTATGTTGATGACAAAACTATTTATTCCTGTCTCAACAGTAAGTCTGATCGGTTCGATAAGGGCAAATTAGCAGTTGATCTAAAAAAAATGATGTATAATCTGTTGTTAACTCGGGCAAGGAAAGGCATGTTAATTTTAATCGCTCCCAAATGAAACTGTTTCTTTTTACATGTCTATGAGGGCCTTTTTTGCCTTCCATCAGCCAGGCTGATGTTATCCTCCAGGAGGTTGTCTAATTGCATCTTTTCAGACTAAGATTTTTCCGTTGACGCGAAGTAAACTATTATATTGAATCGATTGCTAGGTCTGCTGTTAGGAAAGTTTGTTTACTGTGCCGTGCAAAACAATTTTTCTCGCCAGGATCTATCTTACATATTTTTAAGTCTAAAATCCGTCCTTGCTTTGAATATTACGGCCACGCTCTGGTGTTCCATTTAGAGATTTTTGATAAAGTACAAAGAAGAATCTGCAATGTTGTTGGTTCTGACCTGGCATTTCGGCTTCAGGCACTTTCCAACCGCTGTAGGATAGGTTCCTTATGTTTTTTTCTATAAATACTTTCATGATAATTGTTCTAATAAACGTTCCTCTATGGTACATAGACTTTATGAATTTAAGTGTATTACTACATTGACTTCAAGATCTCGTACATAGACTTTATGAATGTAAGTGTATTACTACATTGACTTCAAGATCTCGTCATTTGATAATTGAAATGGCTAGATATAACCGTAATTTCTATGTTTGCGGTTGTCTCTTTCGGCTTCTTGCTTCGCAATCAATTTTGATCTTCAAAAATTTAAATTCAATATCAATCGTTTTCTCCCCTCTTCTTAATCCTTGTGTTTCTATTGTGCTCTCTCATAAATAGTATTTTTCTTCTAATCGCTCACACGAACATCTTAGTGACTTTATTGCCTTGCTTTTGGTTAAATGATTAAAATAATGAAATAAATATGGTTATACATTTGGTAAGGTTTAATTTTTTTATAATCTCTCACACGTAAATCTTAGTGGCTTTATTGCCTTGCTTTTGGCGAAACGATTAAAATATAATGAAATAACTATGAATTATCATTTAATAAGTTTTAGTCTGGTAAAATATTCAGAGGATATAAAAGAATGGCCACGATATTTAAAAAAAATGAGAATTCCCTGATAATAAAAAAAAATATATTTTACAAGAACTCATATTTTTACAGCTACTGCATTGAAGGAAGTTTTACTGAAGCATATCCTTGACCTTGTATAAAAATTAAAGGAAGCTATCTCAACGCATTTGCTTGAAGCAATGGAGTAGATGAAAAATCTTTCCTAGACAAGAAGGTCGACCGACAATTTTAATGCATTATAAAAACTTATCTTACGTTACAAATGCGGCGTCATATTGCCGAACCACTAAAAAGTAACGGGCGTCACTCAGTGACAAATCGAAGGCAGAATAACACCAGGGGAAGGCCAACAAAATATATCGACCGAAATGCATCACAGAAAGCGACATTTTATCAACTTGTTGAAAAAAAAATGAAGAAAAGAAAACTCGTATTTTCTTATATAAAAAAGAAAACTTCTTACCTGAATGAGGTGTTATCATTATTTAAACAATTTATATTTGCACTATTGTCCTCAAATTTGTTGTTTTTCATCACAACGTTTTGTAATGCCAACGAATACTCGTTGTCACTTTCGTAATGCTTGTTGTAGTAGAGACTTTGTAATCGCAGCTACAACTATAGTAACGCCATTGAACAATACTTGTGTCAGAATAGCACTCACATTAATAATATTTGCTTGACAATACTCCCTCAACAAGTAATCCGTATAGTGATCTGAATAGCGAAATAGTATAGTGAATAGAGTAGAGACTAGCGGTCCGTATAGTAATAGAGTATATAGTAGAAATAACGATCCGTATAGTATAGAGGATAGACTAGAAATAGGGATCCGAATAGTAATAGTGACTAGACTAGAAATAGTGATCAATCTAGACGTTATACTACCTCCCATATATGCGTTTCCTTTATGATCACGTGGTCTACTTAATTCAATAATAGGATCGCCTTTGTTTACTCACTGGTGATGTATGTTCAAACTCAAGTGTCGGCAGCGACACTTTATTCCTGTATAACACCACGTTTCGATGGTTGTGCTCTCCAGCCTTCTTCAGGTGTATATCGATTTGGATAATCTACAGGGTATTCTGAGCTGAAAACTTTATATAATCTGAGACGGGGGAAAAAAACTAGTGGGTAAAAGTTATCATTTCTAAATTTGGTGACATAATGGTTGTGAGTGCAATGCCTAGTTTTAGCAGTGTATACTTGGAGTGTGTGAAAACCGGCGTGTAATAACTGGACAATACTAAATAACTTAAGAATTAGACGGCATCCCTAGATATGATCAGTAAGGGGGACAGTTCACCACCGTAAATTAAAGTGTTCAGTTCAGTATTCTCTGTAGATTACCCAGATTGATATACATCTAAGGAAGGCCGGAGGACACAGCGGCTGAAATGTTCTGATAAAAACAAAGATGAGGACAATAGTCCGAATATAAATAATGTAAAAATGAGATATTCAATAATTAAGTTTTATTCTTCCATAATCCTTTCTCATTACTGAACGTTTTCCTTTCCTGTGATAGCAAATGTAAACTCTTACAAACTCCGTGCAGAATATTCAACCGAATGTCGGCTGCAATAAATGATATCTAGTTTAATAAAACTCTCTTTCTTTTTTCTCTTGTTGAGTTTCTTTCTCGTCACGTCTGCTCAGTTGGAATTTGAATTATGACATGACTGTTGTTTCCTCGAATTAGGGAAAGTGTATTGAATACGATTTCAATGTTTTCCACTTGTCAGTCTATCCAAATTTAAACAATATAACTTTTGTTCTTTTTCGATTATTAACCTTCCGGTTTATGTACCACAGTGTTTTTTTTTTTTTTTTTTTTGCTAATAAAAATTTTCCGAATATTTCTTGATGCCGACCACTTCCAATTATCTGTCAAGATATCTTTTAATTATATTAAGAGGAAATTTAATACTGATTGATTTTCTAACAGAAAAAAAACTAACAGTATTAGATTATCAACATCCTAATTTTAAGCGTGGTACTATATTATTAATAATTATTATGATTTAATCATTACATTGTTGAAATTGCTAACCGTAAGTTCTATTCCAGTTATTTCTTCTAATAGTTTCTTGTTTCACACTTCTCGCTTGTCGATCACTCATCTAGTTTCTTGAGTTCATGTCAACGACATTACTCAAACATTTAAATGTAACGTACATCCTTATCTTTTGTCTCCGTGAATCCTGTTATTTGAATTGTCTTTACTTCTCTATGACGTTTTCTGTTTCCTTCATACTCAGTAGGATGTGTGGAATGTTGGATACTCAACTGAACGGTGGGTGCCATAAACGACAGCGATTTTAATCAATTGCCCTCTTCCTCCGACGATCGAGTTTCTTTCTCGTCATATCTGCTCAGTTGAAATTTGAATTATCACGTGATCAATGTTTCCTCCGATGAGAAAAAGATAATTAAATATGAATTCAATGTCAGTGTTTGTAAAAACAAAAACCAATGAAATTCCATGTGGAATCCATTCAAATGAATCAGATGACTATGCTATAATCATTTGCCCATATTACTTCAGAAATATCATAACACTTCCGGATAAAAGTTCGCCGTGGGTCTCTACAGCTTCCTTTTCTTTAATAACTTCAGATTGACATGACATTTGTGAAGAGCTACTGGTGTTGAATTCAGGGTATTCCTACTGGACGGGACAAGGACTGATAACCCAGCATGACATGCTACTGAAACACATCGTCGGAAGGGGCAAAAGTGATAGTCTTGTCTTTCACACGAGCATTAGTGAGCACTTCTTAAAAATTCATTTCACCCCATGCAAGGCATTAAAACCACCAGGGTACAATGGGTTGCTGAGTGCGAAAGTACATGAAAAAGAGAAACATAATTAGGGAAAGCGAACAATGGAAAAAAAGAATCAGCAGATAACGATTAACATTTTTATTTAAATATTTGAAGGATAAAGTTTACTGGAAAGGATGAAGCGGGCAAAGTGTTGCGAGGAAAGAAACTCTTTGCAGATGACGTACGGTTACAGCTAGGCAATTCAACTGTAAATTGATGAGACCTCGCCGCCAATCTAGTACTGCGCTTAATGTAATAGAACCCGAATATCCCGCATGTATGTTAATGGAAGCTGAGAGTTGGACTGGAGTGTCAAATTCACGCCAAGGTCATTACTATCCTTTCAGCAGAAATTCCCTCTTGACAGCCATGAACCAGTTTTCAGTGAACAGTTAATAGCATAGTAAATTGAACTATTTTTGCTGCGGTTGTCAACAAATCGAGTTAAACGGCAAATATGAATTCAAAAGGGTTTGGGTGTGAAGCTAGCAATTCCAATCCTTAAAAACCCACAACAACAATATCTATTGTGGTGATCCCTGTATTCTCTAAGGAAATCTGTATGATTAATAAAACAATCGATAGATCTCAGAATTAAAAAAGAGTTTTTTTTCCCAATAAAATAGAAGGAAATATTCTTCATTACCCAACGAGATTTCGTTTAGCCATGATTTCTGTTACAGATGCGTATTTAGTTAAGCGTGAAAGTTGTGTCCAAAGATGCTTTATTTTTGTTACAAGAAAGAAGAAAGGTGCGCAAACGCTGACAGATATTTTAATATGGAATCCGTTTTTCTTGCAATCTTTTTTTTTTAAATCTAAGGCTTGTAAAAATGTACGAATGAGTGTTTAAAATGTATCGGGTAACACAGCAAAAGATGCCGATATGAATTGAGATATTCGTTTATTTGTTCTGAATTGAGCAAATCTTTCGCAGTGGAAATAAAGAAACACGGTTCTAAGTAATGCGAGCTCTATCGCAGAATCAGCACAGTGGTCTGCATCCACAAGATAATCATCTCAGTTCTAATCAAAGCGCGAGGCTGAATTAGACTGAAAATAAGACAAGGCTAGTAGGGTTTTGCCAAGGACACTGGAACAAGAAATGCTATATTTCTGAACAAAATCATATCGCAGAGAGCAATACAAATGGCTGTACACCAATCTTTTATATATTGCAATAAAGCATTTGATAGTGATAATAGCAATGGTAATATTAGCTGTTTCCTTACAAGGAAACATTCGATATTCATTGACCTAGCAGCGAGTACAGGTTTCGGTTGACATTTATAAAATCTTTCGCTTAAAACGCTTCGTTTTGTTAGGAAAATATGCTTCTCAAGTCCAGCAGCTTTTGCGATTTTCTCCAGTATTGAAGGGGTTTTTCTTCTGAACCTTCTTGGTGTGAAATGTTAACATCTGTCCAGTATTGATGGGGGATGTCTCTTCTGAACTTTCTTGGTGTGAAATGTTAACACCTGTCCAGTATAGATGGTGGATGTCTCTTCTGAACCTTCTTGGTGTGAAATTTTAACATCTGTCCAGTATTGATGGGGGATGTCTCTTCTGAACCTTCTTGATGTGAAATCTTAACATCTGTCCAGTATTGATGGTGGATGTCTCTTCTGAACCTTCTTGGTGTGAAATGTTAACACCTGTCCAGTATTGATGGGGGATGTCTTTTCTGAACCTTCTTGATGTGAAATGTTAACACCTGTCCAGTATTGATGGTGGATGTCTCTTCTGAACCTTCTTGGTGTGAAATTTTAACATCTGTCCAGTATTGATGGTGGATGTCTCTTCTGAACCTTCTTGGTGTGAAATTTTAACATCTGTCCAGTATTGATGGTGGATGTCTCTTCTGAACCTTCTTGGTGTGAAATGTTAACACCTGTCCAGTATTGATAGGGGATGTCTCTTCTGAACCTTCTTGATGTGAAATGTTAACACCTGTCCAGTATTGATGGTGGATGTCTCTTCTGAACCTTCTTGGTGTGAAATTTTAACATCTGTCCAGTATTGATGGTGGATGTCTCTTCTGAATCTTCTTGATGTGAAATCTTAACATCTGTCCAGTATTTATGGGGGATGTCTCTTCTGAACCTTCTTGGTGTGAAATGTTAACATCTGGCCAGCATTGATGGGGGAGGTTCCTTTCGAAACTTCTTAGTGTGAAATATTAACATCTGTCCAGTATTGATGGGGGAGGGGTTCCTTCCAAACCTCCTTGATGTGAAATGTTAACAGCTGTCCTCTATTGATGGGGGGGGTCATTAAGAACCTTCTTGGTGTGAAACGTTAACATCTTGCTTTTGTGAATATCTTCTATTCGAGTTACAAGTGCTATCCATTTTAGTTGTTACCGCTGTTGGTAGTCCTCAAGTGATCTATTCTTTTGTTGTTTGGTACAGTTCCTTGTTTGTGATTCTGTAGCGTCAATTCACAATGTTCAAAGAAGGATGAACTTTTCCAGACCCCTCAGGTTTTACTTGCTCAATGTTTTTTCCCCATTGATCTTAAGAAGCGGTTGTATAAAGCTGACAGTTTAGATATTTCAAATGTCATTTGGCGCCATACATGACATCCACATGAAACTCGATCTAACGAGGCTATTTAAGAAATTTTCAGGATGCTAAACAGCACAATGATCATCTGAACTGCTAGAAAAAATAAATCTATTTCGGCAGGAATGATCCAGAACTTATACTGGGAACAAACCGCTTTCTTACGGAAAGAGAAAGAGTACATTAGGTGCATCAAACTGGCAGGATGCACAACAACCTTTTGGCTGGTACGGGTTGGGATAGAAAACATCTCGAGCTGCATAAGAGATTCCGAAAGAAATTCTGATGTTTGTTCACTGACTCAGAAATTAGCAAACGTATAGGACTCAAAAGATTTAAATAACCCTAGACTTGCAACTGACTGACTGAAACAGTAATAAACATCTGAGAAAAAGCTTCCAATGCGTTTTTACACTGAACAAGATAATTACGCTCTGTGTGTATGACATGTTTTTGGGGCTTTTTTTTCAAATCATTGCTTCTAATATGACCGTTTTTCGATCCAAATTCCAGTCAAAGACTTTGGAGACAAAAATAATTATACTTTTAACTTTAATTCGTCTTTATTGTTCAAATGGCTTTCTTGTTAGATAAATTCTTTAACTTTCAATTTAATTTCAGCGTCTATCGATCTTGTCTGTCTTCTGATAACCATTGATCTTTTTTTCCTCTTGCACTCTGTCTGACTGTCTGTTTGTCTCTCTGTCTCTCTCCCTCTCTCTCTCACTGCCTGTCAATCCGCCATATTGCTTTTCATTTTGATTCTGTCATAATTCAAAGAATCCGACTTTTCATTTCCACCTCGACTTCGCAAGCATCATTGAAGAATTTCCTATATTATCAAATGCTACTTGGCTGCCATATTTAGATTATTTTTCTCACAAAACCCGTCTGAAAGTGTGAATCTCTTTGATCATAAACATGTCCATTTTAAAAAAGAAAACAGTTTCATTATTCTTAATATTCTTCTCATATTGAACATAAAAAAGACGATTTTGTCTTCTTCGTGATAATCACCGTCAAACGAAGGCAAATATCCTCTTTCTGTCTCAATTTATTGGATGCGGAGATATCATCTATTTACATGTGGAGTATTTATATAAGGCAATTATATTGATTCCTATGCTAGGCCTACCGAGAATGTTCTCATAGTCTAGCTAATAAATTAAAAAAATAAAACAAATGACAGCATCTCTTCAACAGCAACAACAATCAAAACATGCCAGACAGCAACAGCAGCCGTTGAAGCATTAAGCAGCAGGTAGGTTAGGTTTAAGGCTCCACATTCACTACAACAAATTGTCCCAGTGAATTACTGGCAGCAAACTGTATGTATACGCATATGGAACGAGTTTAGTGAATATACAAAAATAGAAAGGGGCGTAAGGCAAGCATGCGTCTTCTCACCCGACCTGTTCAACCTATACAGCGAGGCAATTCTTTAGAGAATTGAAAACCCTGCTGAGATTTAGCATTGGCGGTCACCACCTTAACAACATAAGATACGCAGGCGACACAGTAATGATTGCAGACACGGAAGAGAAATTTCAAAACTCCCCACAGAAGATAGCAACGGAGAGTGAGAAGAAAGGACTAAGCACAAACTACAAGATGACGCAATTGCATGGTCACCAGTAAGTGGAATAACCCGAAATGCGATTTGCAGGTCGGGAGCACTAGATCAAGCAGACGTGGAAGTTTAAATATCTCGGAAGCACCTTGACAGAGGACGGTAAGTGCGACACTGAGATCAATAGACGTATTGGAATGGCCAAGGACACTTTCCAAAAGCTGAGTAGAGTACTGCGAGACAGGAGAATTTCTCTGGTAACAAAGAAAAGAATACTGAGCTGTTACGTGACAAAGATGAAGAAGAGACTCGAGGCGACAAAGATGTGGTTCTACAGAAGGATGCTAAGGCTATCACGAACTGAGCATGTGAGCAACGATGCGGTCTTAGATAGGTTACAAACAAGAATAGGGCTTATATTTAACACCAGAAAGTGGCAATTGAAGATTCTGGGACAGATAATGAGGAAGGAGGGCCTAGAGAATCTGATACTCACGGGTCAAATAGGTGTAAGAGAGACAAGGGAAAGCAGCGTATGACATACCTGACGAGTTTGAGCAGGTGGATGACAGAATGTGTTCAGGAGTAGAAGCAGAGGGAAGGAGCTTGCTGAGAGTTACAAAGGATAGGGGGAGGGGAGAGCCTTGATCGCCTACGTCCTGAAATAAGATGGCACATAAAAAGAATAGAAAAAAAGGATTAGATTTAATTGTCTAGTGTATTAATTCGTTGGTTCGTGAATCTAGTGATTTAGTGTTCGTGAGTTCAATCCATGTGTACGTAGACACGCTGGACACATGTGAGCAATAATTGAGCAGTACTAAAAATAAGAACTAGACAACATCCCTACAAATCAACAGTGGAACGAGATTTATTAAGTAAAAGGTTCAGTGCAGAAATAGTTGTGGTTACCCAGAGTGATATATACCTGATGAAGGCCTGGGGGGAGACACAACGGTCGAAACGTTGTGATAACAACAACAAAGGTCACAGAAAATAAATAGAGTAATTAATTGTACTCTTTATACTGTATATTCATTTTCCCGGAGGCAGCTGAAACTTAATATCACTCGGCAAGACCTCTAGTAGAGATGGTAGTAAAGGCTGAATTTAAAGCAGAACTCGAATGCACACGTAGGACTAGGTACAAAAACATAATCAAGTCTCGTCCGGTTTTTTGTTTTTTGGAGTCAACACAGGTTCCAGAGATTCATTCTAGCGTTCTCAGTCAGTCATTTATGTGTCATGCGTGATACATGCTTAAGCGATCATGTATCTTTCGAAGCATGATTGATGAGGTAGATTTGTTTCCCGCAATAAGTTGTTATTTCTTTCTGCGGTAGACCAGTTGCCATCCAAGGCTATAGAACCCGGTCTGTCCTGCTATTTACCCAAAGCTGGTGGGGAAGAAGATTCATACCGTTCCCAAGGGTATTAGCACGTAAGTAAATGTAATGGCTCTCAGGTAACAAAGCTACGGCTTAAGTGCAAATAAAGGATATCCCTTTGCAGTACCTCACCTAAATGCAAAACCGTTTGTCCAGTAACAATTACAAGCGGTGTTTACAAAGATCAGTGACATAGTCGAGCTGTTCACACGCAGTGACCTGGAATTTCACGTTCGCTAAGTTGATTACAGGTCCGGAACAATTTCATACATCTTTGCTAAATTGGAGAAGGTTTGATTTTTTTACAGTCTTAAACAAAATCTCTCTCGTATACAGACATCATAGGTTAACCAGGGTATTTTTTTAAAATTTTATGGTTACATATTAAACTGGTAACCAACGAACCGCGAAACTCACTTATAAGATTAGTAATTGTGATAAAATACCTTTATAGTCGGACTAAATTTAGATTGTTATTCTCACAACGTTTCGCCAGTTATATCCGCCAGTCACTTTCCTGGAATTTTGAACTTGACACGTTATTCAGTCAACGGTTGTATATTGTTCTCTTTCAGCTTATTATATATTTTTTGTCATGCAAGACAGTAAAGTTACTAAGGCACGGGGATTTACTGAGTGTGAAATAATGAAAAAAGATAAAGATTATTAAGCTGCGAGAACAATAGAAGAGTAATCAAAAGGACAGTAGATAGCGAGTGACATTTGCATTTAAATTTCTGAAGATCAAAGTTAGCTAGAATGCATGAACCCGGAAGTTCGATAATTGCAAGAAAAGAAACGGTTAACATTGGTAGTACGGTTATATCTAGCCAATTCAACAGTGAATTTATGAAACATTGCCGCCAATCTAGTACTGCGCTTAAATTACTAAGGTGTTGGTACCATAGTGGAGAGGTCATCAGAAAAATTACCACGAAAATATCTATATAAATCGTTGTACAGGGAAGCAATTTTACGGAGGTGTGAAAGTGACTGAAGCCGAGACACCATGCCAGATTCAATAATCTTGTAGATTTTTCTTTTGATTTTATCAAGAATCTATAAATATACAGCAGGTGAACCGGACCATATAACGCAGCAATATTCAAAGCATGGACAAATGGTAGACTTATAAGTATGTATGCTAGATTCTAGAGAGAATAATTAGCTGATATCTTGTATCAGTACATAATTACCAGTCTTATTCAACTTTATATAGCTGGTCTGCTTATTTCCACAACTCAGTGACTGACAGTGAAAGACAGATGAAAGAATTTCCACTGAGAATTTTAAATGAAACGCATCTAATCTGACTTAGATTCTCGTCTTATTTGATCTGATAACAGAGTCTTGTTGATACGAGCGTTTGTTTCTCTTAGTTATTGATGCGTTCAGGCTTGCATCTGCATCTTGATTCTTTTAGTCCAAATGTTTCTTTAAAACATCATTTCATTTTTATTAGACAATGATTTATTTTATATTGTATGAACATCAGGTTTTGTTTCTTTTCAGTCTCAAGGAGTCAGCTTGTGTATTTGCAAGTCTTCATTGAACGTCGGCACAATCATCTTGTCTTCAGTGAATACTGCACAAAAACATTTACGCTCGAACCATGGAAACAACGGCAGCACATAGGTAATTCCTAAAAATGGGCCAACTACAATTTAAAAAACTCTCGACTCAAATATAAATTACCAATATATATATATATATATATATATATATATATATATATATATATATATATATATATATGAAGAAATATAGTCTTAAAGTGTGCTATATTTATGGGATAAAGTGCTCAATATCAGAGATAGAGCGTGTGTAAATATAAAAGTGAACATAGAAGTCAACACTTAGAGGCGACAGTCTGTTTCTTGCTAGATGCAATCGTCAGGCCACCCGATTGCATCTAGCATGAAACAGACTGTCGCCTCTAAGTGTTGACTTCTATGTTCACTTTTATATTTATATATATATATATATATATATATATATATATATATATATATATACATATATATATATATATATATATATATATATATATATTAAGTGATTTCAATTAAAATATAACCAAACAATATTTAATTAATGGCCCCCCACATATATATATATATATATATATATATATATATATATATATATATATATATATGTGTGTGTGTGTGTGTGTGTGTGTGTGTGTGTGTATGTGTATGCGCGTTTTTGTATGTGTGTGTCGGAATTATTGTCAGATAGTGTGTATCTGTCAGTGAACAAAACGAACAAAAATTCAAACGGAACAAATAAAATATTCTTAGCAAAAGGTTAATGTCACTATTTGCCTTGATAGTCCCTCAGAGGACGAAGAACTTCGGCTTAAAATAGTTTCTCCTCTTGTTTTATATATATATATATATATATATATATATATATATATATATATATATAATCTGGAGAAAAGAACTGAAAAGTTGCAAATGAAAAAAAAATTTGAATGCTATATATATATATATATATATATATATATATATATATATGAGTGTTTGTGTGTGTGTTTGTGTGTGCATGTATTTATATGTGTGTGTGTAAAAGAATGTCTATCTAAAAGGATGCAAATAAAAGCTTATAGGCTCATATATTAACAACCACCATCTTCATATCCATCAAACTAGGAAAATGATTATAGACAATAATAAGAATTATAAGTTTTACTATTTCACCGAAGCAGACGCTAAATTCATGGGAGCTTTAGCGCAACTCCTTTTATTTCTCATCCTCTCTTTTCTTTCCCCGCTGAAACCAAACTGCGTCCCTCATATGTATTTTCCGTCTTCGTGAGGACAACGGAATAGTTCATTATTTATGGGACAATGGCAGTGAGTAATGTACGTGCGCACTAACTAACTAACTAATAATGGATATGGAAAATTATGATTTTCGACTCTTTGGTGGACCGAGTTTAGCTGAAATGAAAATAATCACCCTTACCTCATCCTCTGAAAAAAAAATTGATCAATATGGCAGCTTATAGACTTAAACTACTGGAATTTGCATACACATTCTCATTTATTTGCCGAACATTATTTTGTAATTTATTTCGTTTCCATATTGCGAAGTTTCTTCTGCGAGTTTACTGAATTTTACATCTGTGAAATAATTTTAGTTTATTAGATTCCACTTAATATGATTGCACCTTTTAAGTTTGGATCAGTTTTATCTGTGTATATGCATACACATTTTAAAGTAGGTTTAAACTACAATACACGCTGTAATAACATCATATAATTTTAAAAAAACTGTAAATGTCAGCACCGTATCAAACCAATTGTACTAACAGACATGAACAGTTGATTGCAGTCTCTTGAGATTTGTGGCTGAAACTTGTAGGCAACTCGTAAAACAAACAAGCAGTCTCAAAGCATGCTGATAACAAACTGATTTCGACATTAAATAACTAAAGAAAGGTTGAAATGTCGTCAAATCAAGCAAGTCAAACCTAAGAAACATTTATTTCATGACTAAGGTGATTGACAAATTGTTTTTCCTGTTTTTAAACTTCAGAATTCTTTTCGCTTTGGCTGGCTGTTCTGAATTGATATACCTTCCCCAATGCAATGACCAAGTCCACAATTACTAAACAACGTGAACTTTGTTGTTATAAGTGCAGTACAACGTTAAATACAGATAGCAACACATATCACGTTCTTAGTTGTGATTAAGTGCATATGATAGAAAATTGAGTTTAGGATAAAGGGTCAGTGATTGAAAATTCGCGAATATTATCAAGATATCTTGAATATTAGATAAAACGATTCCACGTTCTTAAATAATCTCGTCAGGACGTAACTTTTATATGGATGCCATGAATGGCAAAAAAAAAAACTTGTTCAAAAATATCTAAAACTAGAATTTTTTGAAATCCTCCCATGAGTTAGTAATGTTGAACTTGTCGCTAACATTTTTGTCGACATTTACAAACTCTAAGTTTTGTTTAATTGCGCAAGCCATCGACGAAAATTGAATAAACTGATTTGCATGGGAAAATACTTTGACAAATACTGCAGTAAATTCTTTAATTTGATTTAATTTTATAGGACATTCTAAACAACATTTTTTAAGATTTTTGTTCTTTTTAAAAGCGAATAAATTTATACAACTGGCCATGCGTAAATATTACTTTTGTAGCCAAATTCCAACATTCTGAAGCGTTTGGCCTTGTTAATTTTATGTCGATATTGCAACCAATTAAAATAAACGTGGACTAAGAAATGCCCTACGAAATTCAATTTTTCTTTGTTGAAAGATATGTATGGAGGTATGACTGACGCTCGTGTTTGCAGTTAAGTCATTTGAGGTCTGGCCCAGTGTTGTATTGGGAGAAACCAGAAAGACGACGCGGTGAACATATTTTTATGTTAAATAATACGACTTTTAACTTTTCCAAAAAGTTAATGGAAATTTATCATACTAATTGACACACCCGAGTAAAAGGAACTGCACTTGGTACCCCCTTACCTGTTTGCACATAACCTAAAATTTGGTTTCGACCGGTCTATGTATGGCTAGAAGTCACAAAATTTCAGATATAGATGACAATTATATGAAAATCGCTTTCTCGGATCGATGGGCAAAATGGTTTCGAGTGAATGAAGTTTGTCGGCCTCGGTGAGGTCCATTATTAATCGAACTTTACCAAATAACAGAAACCACATCACTTGAGGACTTTCACCTGCAGCAACTAAAATGGGTATCACATGTAACCCGAAGAGATATGATCAAGATAGTGACATCTCACACGATCCCAAACAGAAGGCCCCAGAAGAAAGCTCTTATCATTAATAAGAGCTTACGACCTAATCACATTGAAACGCCGGTTCTCTTCTGATCACAGAAGTAAGCAACGTTGAGTTTGTTCAGAACCTAAATGGGTGACCGTTCAGGGATACCAAGTTTTGTAAGCCTGGACGTGCAGGGATAATGGATAATCGGAGATCGGAGAGTCGAGTTCGAATTCCCGTTGGGTTCGTCATATTAACTAACGTGCAAATATCCTTGAGAAGGGTATGAATCCATCTCTCCTCTCAGCTATGGGTTAAATAATAGGACTTGCACCAGAAAATCATTATCTTCTCAAAAACTTTCTTACAATCCAAAAATAAGTTTCGGCTTTAAAATAAACAAATACAGTCAATCAAATTCCCTTTAATGAAAAAATCGATAACACCTATTTGATTATGAAACCAATTTTCCTGAAAGATTACTTTGAGACAAGGATTCTACAAATGTCAACTTACAGTAAGTCGCTCACTGCCAACTCAGTAAGTACCGAATGTTTCCTTATAAGAAAACGACTAATATTATCACTTTATTCTTTGGAGGTTCAGCTTTTTTTTATCGCTGCTAAGTTCCAGCTCTTCAGTATCCTTGACATACCCGGCTTCAAGCCAAAGTAAGATGTTTTGTACTCTGCAGCCGGCAGCTGATCTCTAAACAGTCAGACACCGCTGTGAGAATTAATGTAAGCTTTAAGGCTGGTGTCTGATGACAATGAGTAGTTGCCTTTTTCCGTGGTTAAGGTTGAGTGGATCTAGATAATTTGCATTTCGAGTGTCTGCAGAGAGATCAAGGTTTCTGGTAGTAGCTTCGCAGAGAGATGACTTCTGTTATAAATGTACGGTGCGTGTTGAAAAAAAAAGACTATAACAACAGAATTTGAACAAAGGAACAAAGAATTTCAGCAGTAGTAACAACTAAAACGGATAACACATGTCACTCGAAGAAAAGATAATGTCATGGCAAAATGTTGACGTTCCGGATTATTTCCAATAATAGTTTAGGAAAGAAGTCTTCATCAGTAATTTAAAGAATCATGACAGTTACTGGATATGAGAAAGATTTTACAAATTTAAACCGAGCAGCTCAGTCAATAAATGACAAAATTCTCCTTATAAGGAAACGGCTTGTTATGGATTCCGGGATGAAATCCTACATCATTGAATAACAAACGCCAGGATAAGGAAAATAAATGTATTAACGTAATAATACAAGCTGGTAATACGGGTTAGTAGATCCAGGAACTCGGGTTAGTAGCAGTAATATATATACAGTCTTGGTATTGAAGTATCGCGGATTACTCCTTACTGACTCCACGTGCTCGCTAACTGTGACCCTTGCCGTCGTCTCTGTGTGTGACTTACTCTACTACTACTGAACTCTACTACTCTTCTGTCGTTCCGTCTCGACTCCTTGACTTTTCGGGTATTCACTGGTAATAGTATATGTATACCTTGGGTGAGTCCAATTGTGTGAAAAGGGGAGACCCCTTAACACGGCTAATATTAACATTACTATTGTGTAATAAGATATAACAATGTTAAACAGAAGATACATTTGCTTCTATATATTTTATTCTTTGGAGTTTAAGATTTATGGTTTTTCTGTGAAGTATCATCTCTTTAATTTTCTTCGCTTACACGGCTTCAAGCCAAAGTTAGCAAACAAAAGCTTTTTACTCGGTAGATGATCCCTAAACAGTTGAAGACCTTGAGAGAATTAGTACATTCTTTCAAGCTGGTTCCGGTAACATCAAATTGTTATCTCGTCGCGGGATCCGTCATAAGCGCATCTTACAAACGGTGTTTCCCATATATGTAGATAGTCTGAATTTCTGGGATGAGGAGTTATCATTATCTATTTTATTTATATTCGGACTATTATCCTCATCTTTGTTGCTGTCATCACAACAATAAAGATGAGGACGATAGTCCAAACATAAATAGGGGTAAATGTCTGTAGTTACATCAGGGTTCCTGGTAGCGGCTTTGCAGATGGATATCTTCTGATGTAAATGTGCAATAGGCGTTAAGATGACTAGAGAAACTGTTTTCCTGAAAAAACTGTTTTGATAGAAGGATTTTGCAAATTTCGACCGATGGAGGCGTAAGCTGAATTCGAAAAAGAAAAATATTTAATTTATAGATTATTAGGCATTTATTAATTTTTCTGCCTATCTATCTATCTATCTATCTATCTATCTATATATATATATATATATATATATATATATATATATATATATATATATATATATATAGAGAGAGAGAGAGAGAGAGAGAGAGAGAGAAACATTAACATCTCATTTTAAGTGATACATTTACCAAAACTACAGAAAAATATCTTGTGATACTAATGAGTAAGTCTATTCAATAAAATAATCACTGGCTTCAACCACAGCCTCCAGATGACTTCGGAATCTCATGCAACTTTTTGAGCGGTCCCCTTGTTCAAATTGGTTAATGCTGCCATAATACTTGCCTTCAGTTCATCTTTGGTGTTACAAGGAGTTTTGCTGGTCTCTCACTCAACTGTCCGCCACGCATAATATTCAAGGGTGTTGCAGTGTAGGGAGTTAGGTGGCCAGATGTAGAGGGTGTTGTCGCAGAAATTGTCTGATAGCTATGAGTGAGTTCCCCTGCCTTTGTGACATGGTGCAGAGTCCTGTTTCCAGGCAGAGGTTATTCCAGCAGCCACCCTCTTGACTTAGGGCAGCACTAGCTCCTTAAGCTACTTGATGTAGGCTTCCGTGTTGAATCTGAGGCTCTGTGGGAAGATCAATAAAGGTATCAGGTCACCATCACGAGAGATCACTCAAAACACCCTCGTCATCCCCATTAGACTCATTCAGCTCTTTCCAAATATTCTGCACCGTCCTCAGATTGACACCAAACACACTGACATGTTCATATTGGAGCTTCCAGGGCGAATGCCAAGCAGTACAGCATTTCTTGTGAAGTGAATTGCGACAATGTGCTTTTTTTCACAGATGGTGCCCAACTGACCCTACTATAGTGTGCGGCATTAGAAAATGCACTCGTGAAATTCAAAACATGAAATGACGACAATTTACCTATCGCACCTTGTATATATTAATTGCTACACAAAATATTCGAGAAAATATGGCGTAAGGTGATTTATTCAAAAAATAAAAATCATTCATCTAAAGAGAATTAGTTCTTTATTTATACTTTCGCATAATAATGCCATTCTCTTCGCATCTACATATTGCAATTTTTTTATGGTGCTACATTACACATATTGGTATAATCTTAATAACGAATAAAATGTCTCCGTTTAGAAAATTTGTCACTATCAATTAACGTAAACACACTTTTCTATGTTTGATCAACGACAGTTTCCTGGACGTAATCTCTGTTGAGTTTTAAATT
>OZ038492.1:60708778-60748778 GCA_964036315.1 Acanthosepion esculentum | reverse complement strand
GGTTCGTCATATTCCCTTCAGTGGATTAATCCACGTCTTCTCACCCAGGTATGGGTTAATTATTATTAATAAAACTTTTCTTGCAATCTAAAAATCTCTTCTGGCTCTAAATAACCTACAAAAGTTTGATAAACTGTAAAGAATACCAAATGAATGCAAGCAAAAGAGAATCCAAATACAGGGAAAACAAACATCGAAAAGCTAAAAACAAAAAAAAAAGATAGAACTAGAACCAGAAGTCAAAGAAGGGAAAACAGCAACAGATCAAAAGAAAAACAGAAAAAGAGAAAACCTATACGAAAATAGCACACGCACCCTCCTCTACAGTGGAAACAGTTCGGGTAGGAATAAGAAAAAATCCTGAAAGAAAATGGAAACTTCATCGCAAGAATTCCTGAATAAATTAGAATAACTCTCTGCATCTAAAACAAAACCAAACAAAGGCAAAAAAAAAAAAAAAAACGGCGATTAAAAGATAAGATTATTCTAAAACCAAAAACAGACAAGACAACCTAAGTATGGGAGTAGACGATAATCCCCAAATCATTGACTGCGTGAGATTAGAGAATAGTCTCCCATCTACAACACCCAAACAGAATAAACATGGCCCCCTACTTAGACGAATAATGATAAAAACTAATTATCTCTCCATTCTCGCAATCGTCTCTTGCCGTGTGACATGGATAACGTGTTACAATACTTTTAGTAGAAACGGAAATTGACAAACGGATCGCCTTCTCATGCCGAGCATCTAGATAGCCAGATAAAGTCAAAATTTAATTTCTTGAAAGAAAACACCATCAAGTAGTTGTGGAGAAATGGATATTGTTTACTAGTTTCGCATTTCATTCGTTTCTGTATTTCAGCGCTGTACTACACTGACAACAAGGTCTAATCGTTTTACAGTTGAAATTACTTAATCTAGCCGTAAGTTCTATGCTAATAATTTCCTCCATTGCATCTTTCACCAGTGATCTTCAAAAATTTAAATGCAATGTCAATCGGCTACTGTTTCCTTTAACCATGTTCTTTTATTGTCCTCTCGATTGTGGAACTCACTTCTGGCTTCTGGCTTTTCAGGGAACTTTGCTCTTCAGGAATATTAATGCAATGTCAATCGTCATCTTAAGCTTTTTTTTATTTTGGTTATTTTACTGCTCCCTCTTTCTCTCTCATAATACATTTTCTTAAATTCTTTCACATTCAGTAAATCCTTGCATCTTAGTTGCTTTATCGCTTTGCTTGAGTGAAAAGATCTCTTTAAAAATTCTAACTTTAACCAAAAGGATACGCTAATAAAATTTGCCATTTTAAAAAACAAATATTCATCGGAGTATCCTTGTTACAGATACGTCATAGGTTTCCTGAAAACTAATGGCAATTTAACTCTTTTAATCCGGAGAAAATTACAAATAAGGTGGCGTTGTGTAGAGCATGAATTTAATACAAGTTAATTCAAGGTTAGTATTAGAAATATGAAAGATGCACAATTCTTGGGTCAGAAGTACAGGGTATATTTTCACCATATTATATTTTTTCATTTCGCGCATGCGATTTGTTTGTTTTTAATTTCGTCGACTGTACAGTATTGTAGAGTCAGCTGGGCATCGTCTGTGATAAAAAGAGCAATAAGAAGAAAATCACTCGACTAGAAAATTTAGAAACAGCATACTGTACTGATTGGTATTTGAACTAGAAGCTCCAATACATAAATTTCAGTGTGTTTGGTTATTAACCTGTGGACAGTGTAGCGAATTCGGAAAGAGTTGAATGATACATCCAGTGAGGATCATCGGAAGAGTTGCAGGCGATTACGAAGTCGCCTGGAGGCTGTGGTTGAAGCCAATGGCGATTTTATTGAAGAAATGTTCTCTTTACTGTGTCAAGATATTTTTCTGTAATTTTGGTAAACATATCTGTTAAAAATGCGATCTCTCTTATTTTCTTTTTCGTGCTATTTAGGCGACAATTTATGCATCGCAAGTTGTAAATAAATGAATTGACATTGATCAAATATGTCACTTATTCGGTGATGTCATTGTATTTGCCCGCCGTGAAGCAGACACAACCTGAAATATGAAGGTCGTTAGATAGTATAATTCAGCGCTTATATTTCTTATATTTGAATATTAAAATCAATTGGAACATTGTCCTTATTGTTTCTGAGCGCAAAAACAAAACCTTAAAAAAAAGAGGTCACATGATGGGCGGAACGCCAGCAAATAACAGAGTACACTGCTTGCTGCTTTGGGCAATAACTTCTCTACAATTTTGGGACACGGTCCCATGTAAATTTGCTTAGTAAATAGTAGCTTTCGGCGATAACAGTAACTGGCTCCTCAACCAGAAAAAGCGCTTCATTAAGTTCTCGGAACCTCATTTCACCTCGAGGCTTCGGATTTATTGAAACTGCTCATAGTTCCTGGGTGGAGGTTAATTTTGGAGAATTTGGGCTTCTGGTTTAAGCCAATATTTGAGGGGTTTGTTGTGTCAGCTAGGGCCCATATAGAAATTGTTCGACAGTTAGATTTCGAGAATATGTGTGCACAAGGAATGGGGGAGATGCAGATCGTTAGCCATTGTTTGAAAAGTGAAGTTGGTCTGGGACAGATTTAACGAAATAGTACAATCAGGCGAAAGGGATGCGGTGAGTTCGTACCGAGAAGGCTATATGACAAGGCCTGCAGTATCAAGGTGGCTATCTGCCAAGAATGAACGGATAAGAGTGAAAGAGTTAGGGAAAGGCGATGAGACGAGATTTGAGGAAGCTGGGAAATATTAGTTTCAAAGTTTGTTGAATAGTCTCCAATCAGCAATGAGGTGGGAGAGCTTTCCTTTAAATAAAACGCTCGTTCAGGCTTCGTATTTCATCTATTGGTGGACATAAATCTAAAGATTTATCGGACTCTTCAATGACACCTGTAAAGATCAGGTGTTAAATGGAGCCAAACATTTTCTCTCTATCTCACACTCATAATAGACACACGCACACAAACACACACACACACAGATATATATATATATATGTATATATATATATATATATATATATATATATATATATATATATGTATATATATATATATATATAATATATATATATATATATCGTAGCTGACACCTCAGTGTATATATATATATATATATATATATATATATATATATATATATATATATATATATATATATATATATATATATATACAGATAGATAGATAGATAGATAGATAGATATTATTACTCAAGCGTTACTTTTAGCGGATACCATAACTCAGTTTAAGCTCAGTTTATTTATTAAAGACTCTATTTATGAATATTCATCTACTGGCCTAAACATCCGAGAAAATATTGGGCTCTTTGTCATATTTTCCTTTAATACAAACCTACCTGATCAGCCTGTGTAAATGGATGCAAGAAGAAGAAAAAAAAGAAGTACCTTAAGAATACGTAGATTTTGAAGGTTAAATTAAATCAATTTAATAATAATGAAATGGAATAATTAAATTTTAAAAATGAAATCGGTATTTTAAATTGCATCTGAATGGTATTTTTTAATGAAATAATTACATTTTATGAATGTGAGAATAAATAAATTTTAAGTTTTAATTAAACTAAATCAAGAATATTTAAATGTAACAAGGGCAGTTTTTTTGCAGAACTTCATCGTCAATAAGAATCATAACCAATTATTTTGATATTTTATGATGCGATAATTGTAATAGCAGATGATGATTCAGTCGCTAGAGTTACGCAATACATTTTAGGCAGGCTATAATTATTATCACTATCAATATATATCGTGCCCTGTCGTAGCATCGAGATATGTGTTAAATTCATATTCTTTGTTTCTTCTTCAATTGTGCATGTTTTAATCGTGGTTCTTCGTGTTTGTATGCGAATATATTAAAGATTCTTCTATCATTTCTAAAAAAGAGAACGATTTCATTATTTAAAACATAGCTTCTTTCAAACACCCATTAATAAATTAAAATACATTGCAGAAGAAATTACTTTAATCACGATTTCTTCATTGATTCTGTCACTTCAGAATTTATTGAAATTTATCATAAATAAAACTCCTCGCCCCCGTAATGTAGCCTCCCTGTTCTTTTTCTTTAAATATTTTTATGGTAATTGCTCTGGTGTACTTTCCATTTATATTTTTCTTCTTAAGTTGTTATTTTTATTCCCCACCTCCACAGGCAAATTATACATATGTGGACTAATTAGGACTTCATAGAGACTTGAGGTATCACGGTGACTGTAATAAGAATAGTAAGTAAGAATGTGTTTTTTTGGTATAAGGGCTATTGTGATGTCTTTGGGTGAGTAATCGTGGCAAGCTAAGTTTAAGATAAGACAGATTGAAGACCAGGCTCCCCCATTTTGGCCTTGTGTCATATTTTTCTATTATTACCAAAATAAATATTACATTCTTCTGAGATACCTAGACTTTATGAATTTAGGAGCAATACCAGATTGGCAGCAAGGTGTTGTGGGGTATTTATTCACAACGTAGGTAGCAGAATTTTAGGTTGTTTTTTTACGAAAATAAAAAACCGTAAAAATAAATGTACACAATAACGAAAATGCACGGCAAATTGTCTGGTAATTTCATACAATTTTATTTATGTGTTCGTTTGTATATTTTTACGTTAATTTGTGATAATGTTAATGTTAGAAAAGGGAGTAAGTTACTTCGTAATATCACAAGTTCTATCACGGAGAGAAGTTACACACATGTTGTCATCCCGACAGTTCTTGAGCGAAGAAATTGAATCTCAAGTCTTTTAGTGGAATGACCTTATTTCCGGCAGGAACAATTTTTTTTTTTTTCCATGCTGGGAGTAATTTTCTTTTTTAAAATTTTTTATTTAATTTATTTTAAATAAGGTTTAGATATTATTGTTTTATTTAATTTATAATTATCATTATTATTATTTTAATTATGTGTAACAATAATAATATACATACAGTGTCTTCATTTTGTAGTTGAAATGGATAGATGTAACCATAAGTTCTATGTTAACCGTTTCTTGACTCATACATCTCGCTAGTGAAACACTCTTCCGGCTTGTTACTTTCCAGTCAACTTTAATTTTCAAGAATTTAAATGCAATGCCAGTCGTTATCTTCTGTTTTCTTAATTAATTATTGTTCCCAGTTTTTAATACTAGTTTTCTTTCTTAATTTTTTTAATATTCATTCACAACCAGTAAGTAGCTTTATTACGTTGCTTTCGGTGATATGATTAAAAAAAACATATTTTTCATTAGTTAATTCGGCAAACAGGTTTTTTGTCCGACAATCTAATTTTTCTTATTGCTAACGATGACTAAAAATAGCCGGCTGTCACGTGATCAGCGACAGCGCAATCCACCGGGGGAGATGATATGATCCAGGAAAACCTGAAACTGTCAATGAAACCAATATTAACATCTCTGGTCGGCGCATCTTTACAATGTACATTGTGAGTGTTGATTTGTTTGTTTAACGATTAAGCATTGTCGTAATTAATATCATTCTTATTTCCGACTTTTCTGAATCCAAAAAGTCAATTTCCATCCGGGTTTTTACATGTTTATAAGGATTGTTGTAGTTTAATCTTCCTCAACGGTTAAGCAGAACAGGATTATCGATTGAGGAAATATTTTGAATTATAACTATATTTTTTCTCTTTTGAAAATTTTCAAGGAGTTTTAATAGGCTAGCAAGTAAATAATTACAAGAAAGAAACGAATTATGAATTTAAATACACCAACCACATATACGTTCCAGAACAACTTCAATATAATTGTAAGACACAGTGTGCGATTGGTAAATTAGCTTCTTTTTATATTTTCATTCAAGAGCATGCGCGTTATTTTTTTTTTTAATTTTTATTTTGTCGACTGCACAGGATAGTAGGGTTAGTCTTAAAAAAAATAAAAGAAGGACCCATGACTCAATTCACTCTGGCATACATTTGAAAATGGCTTACTGTACTGCTTGCTATTCGTGCCAGAAGCGCCAATACGAACATTTCAAAGTGTTTGGGCGTCAGACTGAAGATAGATTAGATGCTTCTGAAAGCGTTGGACGAGTCTAATGGCGATTACGAAGGTTTTGGTGGTGATCACTAGAGTTGACGAAGTTACACATCCATTCATCTTCCCACAGGGCCAGGGACACAGCATGGATGCTTACACCAAGTGACTTGAGGAGGTAGTGCTACTCTGGGTCAAGAGGGTTGCTGCTGGAAAACTGTGTAGCTGGCAACAGGACTCTGCACCACGCCACACAAGCAGGAAATCTCAGTCATGGCTGTCAGACAATCTCTGCGACCACATCTCCCTTTACATCTGGCCATCTAACTGCACAGACTGCAACACCATTGATTATTATGTGTCAGGTGCAGTTGAGCGGACGACCAACAAAATTCCTTGTAACACCAAAGATGAACTAAAGGCAAGGATTCTGGCAGCATTCCCCAGATTAAACAAGGAGATCACCCAGAAGAGATGCAGGAAATTCCGAAGTTGTCTGAAGGCTGTGTTTGAAGCCAATGGTGATTGTATTGAATAAAATTACTGTCTATATCTCTGAGATAGGTTATTATGATTACTTACATTATTTACATTATTCAGACTGTTATCCTCATCTTCATTGCCATATTCACAATGTTTCGACCGTTCTACGCTCCGGTCTTCAGGTGACTTGATTTTCGAACTGAACACTTTATTTCGTCTACCGGGGTAGATTTTTCTCTTCAAGTGCCATGCCTCTTTCAGGTGTCTCAGTTATTTCCCTTTAACTCATTTCTCTATGTTTGGCCCAGTGGATAAAGATGTTCGTGAGATTCAGTGACTAAATGCAAAGAAGTGTGCGTTCAATACAAACGCAAAGATTATAGCAGCATTCACCGAATTAAACAAGGAGACCGTTGAGAAGAGATGCTGGTGATTTCGAATCTGTCTGGAAGCCGTGGTTTATTTTATTAAATAATTTTACTCTTTAGTATTTCAAGATATTTTTGTGTAATCTTGGTAAATATATATGTTAAATGAGATGTCAGCTTTATTTTTTTATTTTTGCATAATTTAGATGACAATTTATCCATCGCACCATGCAGTGTTTGTTTTTTTCGAAACTTAACATGAGCAAAACAAATTCACGGATCTGAACAAAAAATTAAAGAACACAGACTGGCGTCAAAATCTATAAAAAAAATGTCATCCTTTAATAACCAGTTGTCCTTACTTTAATTTGTTAACGTATATTAATGTAGGTAGAAAAAGGCAAATGTAGCGAGGGTCACAAAGCTTGACTTCCTCCAGGTCGGGTGTGTCAGAGGTAGTACACACCGGCCCTGCTGGGTGATATATATGGGAGGTGTTTCCTCCGCAGACTGTATAAGTAAAAATTGTCATCGCAATTTAACATCTACTTATTTCATTTTTCATTTTCCAAAATAAACTTTTATAGAAAATAACCGTTTAATGCGACCAGTCTTTTGGATACAACGAATTAAATAAATCACAACATAGAGGGAGTAGGATTATTTCTTCTGTGTACCGTACCCTGTCAGGACGTAAGCGATCATGGCTCTCCACAATTACCTGTCCTTTGTAGCTCCTTATAAATTTTGTTATTCCTCCTAAAACTTGTTTCGCCATACATTTACTCGAGCTCACTAAGTAGGTTATGCGTTGCATTCCTCTGTGCATATTGTCTTCAATCTGTCCTGTGAGTATCAGATTTTCCTAGCCCCCTTTCCTCATTATGTCCCCCAGAAATTTCAACTGTCTCTTTCTGATGTTAAGTAAATCTGTCTGTTTCCATTTTCTATAAAACTTCCTGATCGCTCAAATATTTGGTCCATGGTGTCCCCAGTATCCTTCTGTAGAACCACATTTCTGTTGTCTTCATCTTTGAGGAGACTGACTTTTCTTTGTTTCTAACGAACATTTTTATGTTAATTCATACTCTGTTTTGCTTTTGCAGTGCATATTTGGCTAATCCAATGGACCTTCGGATTTCAGTGTCACCCTTTACGTCCTCTGTGTATTCAAAAATTGTGGAGAAGGCAAAGTGAAAACAGTTCCAAGAAGTTTGTAAATTACAGATAATGGAAAAAAGGAATTTGTGGAATTCAGTGATAACCTGAATCCTGAAAATGTATGGCATTTAAAACAAATATCCATAAAAGATGGTGCTGAATTCGTAATTCCATTAATTATAAAAATTAATTAAACCGAAAGTATTTTCTACATTTGCTATCATAAGTTTGGGTTTCTTTCAACAAATCTGCCGTTGATAAAGACCGATGTACCTTTGTCAAATTTTTTTGATATCAACGAATACCGTTGCCTCTTTCGTAATGCTCGTTGGAGTAGAGACCTTGTAATAGCAGATGTGCACTTTCAAAAATTAGTTCGTAGTCTTTTGTAATGATTGCAGAAAAGTAGGCTTAAATTGATCCTCTTCATAAAGAAGTGATTTGAGTGAGTTCGTTCAGATAAGAAATCAATAATACGAGGATATTATTAAGAACATATTGTAATGACGAAGAAAAACTCTTAAAAGTGTTTGAGAGATAATGCAATAAGATTTTTTTGATGTCAATGAACACTCGTTGCCACTTTTATAATGCTCGTTGTAGAGACTTTGTAATCGCAGATACAACTATAGTAACGCCGTTGAACAATACAGGTGTCAGACGCCTTTGAATAACACTCGCGTTAGCACTTGCTCCATAATACTCGCTCTAAATGTAACCACGGAATAGTAATCCGAATAGTAATCCGTGTAATGATTACTATAGAGAAATAGTATATATTAATAGAGGATAGAATAGAAATGGTGATCCGTATAGTAATAGAGGATAGAATAGAAATATTTCCCATATATACATTACTTTTACCATGACGTGATCTACTTATTCAAAATGGGATCGCCTGTGTTTGCTCTCTGGTGATCTGTGTTCAAACCCCAGTGCCGGCAGTGACATTTTACTCCTATATAACACAAAGCAAGTCAATATTTGCGCATTTTCAAGTACTCAATAACTAGTGAGTGGATTCCCGTTAGTGTAATGCAGTTGTTCTCAACAATTTCTTTTCTGCCCATGGACCACTTTTAATCTTAGTGAGACATTCGATGATGAAAAAAGTTTATTTTATTTTTTACTAACAGATAAAGTTAGGAATTGTATTATAGAAATAGTAAATGTATATGCTATATTTTGCCCTTTCTGCTAAAGAGGTTAATACTTTTAATACTTTCTTTATATATAGTACTTCTATCATTTATATATTAAATTAAATTTATTATTAATATGTTTTTTAATTTGTATTAATTAGTTTTTATTAATATATTATTATTTTATTCTATTATTATTTAAATTAATGCTATTCATTATTAATACATTAAATGAATTTATATAATACATTATAATATTTATATAATTTTTATTTATATATACAATGCTTCCCTTCTCAGTTTTTATTTAACTTTTACAATCAAAACATCCAGTAGAGTAACAGAAGGCTAACTGACATCGCTTGATCTCGTTGTCTGACACTTTTAGAGATATTTTTCTATTTTTAGTATTTTAATATGGCATCGATTACTCTAGAAATTCCAATTCTCAGTTGTAACCACTGTTCCAAATCGAAATTGTATGGGTCACTAAAATATTAGCGTTGACCCTGAATTTGCTTTTTTTGTGTGGACACCCACTAATGATATATGCACCCCCAGTATTCTTATAGACCCCAGTTAAGAACCACGGATGTAGTGGGCGCACAGTGGTGTAAATAACGATATTACCGGTTCAATGAACCGAGTAGATCAGTTCAATCTACTCATAACAAGTCTTAATATCAAACAGATGCAACGCATTCATAAAAATATCCAAAAGGTATATATCCATCTCTCCTCTTCACAGCTATGGATATATTGCAGGACAGACTGGGTCCTCTAGACTCGATTTTCAAACAGTCTAGTAGGAGGGAAACTCTGGTTTTAAAACCATCCTGAAGAGGGTTGAACTCCGTTATCTTCCTTACGGCTGCAGTATATGTTATACCCCTTGACATTTTTTGTTCTGCGGCTCGTAATCGAATAACTCAGAATCTTGACCAAGTTTCCAGGCGGTAAGGACACGCTTTGTAGAAACTAAATATTCCACTATATGAGGAGCGAAAAAAGCATTTGATGCCCAAATCGAAGCATTTACCCTATGATCTAAGAATTCAAGATGGCGTCTGAAGATACGGCTACGATGATAAGATACAATTACTATTACTCTAAATCTGAGATATTATCATGAGCCGATATTGAGAATTTTATAATGATACGAATCGACTCTATTGAATGTTATCTCTACTAGGTCTTTACGAAGGAGGATTTATTAGATATTATGAACGGACTATCAGCTGGTCATGGCGGCAAAAAGCTGCATGCTTAAAGAACTTAAAAAACGTATACTAACATCCAAATTAAATCCGTTGAACTTTTCATGTCTTTATGTGGAGAATGCCAAAAGAAGAGAAAAAGGCCACCGATCAAGTTCTGGAAAATCAATTTTAAGCAAAGACTTCACTTCTCGGGGTCAGTTTGACATTAACTGACATATCAATGGAGCATATGGACTATAATGGTTCATCAAGTCCTTTTTTCCTGACTTCTCTGTCTCAAGGTGTCTTCGGAGACTGTAGCAGAAGATGCTTGAAAGCTCATGGGTATATTCCTGCTATTTGATGAATCTATACATCTAGAGTTTGATAACAAGTCAGAGGTTGCCGTAAATATCCTCGTCGCTGCGGATTTGGTTAGAAATGAAATCCCTTCATCCAGAGAGCGAAAGCATGACAGGACGTGCTAATAGTGACATAAAACATGTTATATTTTTGGTTGAAAATAGTTCCACATACTGAACTATTGGAAGAAAAATTATTATATTTCAGAAGAAACATTCCTGTCATATAAGAAATAAAATGTTACCCCTGATCATCTGTGTTTTGCAATTCATGTATATAAAATTTAGTAAAGTCTAAAGGATGAATTCTTAATCTGTGCAGTGTTTGTTTTGGCAGCTTTCTTTTGATATTGGAAGAATTTATGGCCGTTTGACGAAAAACAATCAACATTGACAAGAACCATTTCTTGATCAAAGAGAACTGGTTACCAAGAGGGCAAAAAGAAAAACGAACTCATGTTTATCACGACGCGGCAGGCAGTGTTAATAACAATGTTGCATATCGTATATATATATATATATATATATATATATATATGTATGTGTGTGTGTGTGTGTGTGTGCGTATGTGTTTTTTATATATATCATTCATTTGCCTAATATATATATATATATATATATATATATATATATATATATATATATATATATATATATATATGTGTGTGTGGGTGTGTGTGTATGTGTGTGTGTATGTGTTTGCCAATTCAAACATTATTATAGTGGACATTTATAATACAAATAGATGCCACATATGTAATAACGTTTGAAGCAATAAAACCGTCGGAATAAAAATAAATCCATTAATTCTTTATATATATATATATATATATATATATATATATATATATATATCGCGTATAAAAGCAAAAGTTTTCAAATCGTGTTACAGCAAAGTGTTTAATATTTAAAAATAACACTAAACTGAATTTCTTTTTTTCCATGTTTTCAAATAAGAGGTTTATCCGCTTGATACCTTCTCTCGTAAGTATCACTGAAAAATCATTTCAGTTATTCAGCTAGAAAGAGAAGCGATTAAAATCGCCAGCCTCTCCGTGTTCTCGAATGAGCAGTAGCGAGAGGAAAAAAGAATTTTCAGCTCTTCCGTAATGGTACCAACAGTTATACTCTATTTTCCATCCTCAAAGTCCATTGAAGAACCAACAAGAAAACGGTGAATAAGTTTAAAAAAGAGGAAACAGGAGATAGGAAAACTGGATCACGAGATCACAACAGGAAGAGGAATCATCATTTCAACTTAGAGCTAAAGAGATCAATTAGAAAAGATCCAACTCAATGCATAGGAAGTTTGGCACCTGTGACAGTCCGAAGAGCAGCAAAAAAATATTTGAAAATAAAATTGTACATGTAATCTGTAGGGCAACTTGTTACTCTAGGACAGAATGTTAGCAGGTTAGAGAGGGCGAAGATCATCTTGAATAAGTTGGAAAATGATCGTGGAATACATACATACACACACACACACACACACACACACATATATATATATATATATATATATATGTGTGTGTGTGTGTGTGTGTGTATTTGTGTGTGTGGGTGTGTGTACTTGTGTGTGTGTATTTGAAATATATTTCATTCCTTCAGGAACTCACGATCTTTAGCTATAATTAATTAATGATGAAAATTATTTTCCTTTATAATCGATTTCATTACGATTCTTCTGCTAAGCTTGGAGAGTAATTACACATTCTTTTGCTCAACGTAGAGTCCATTAGAGCTACAAAAACCTCGGAGATCTCCAGTAAGATATCTTAAATCATTTTTAAGATACAAATGTTCAAAACCTTAATCTAACAATTGTACAATTTATCTGTTACACGTTATATATATATATATATATATATATATATATATATATATTGTTTATTTATTATAATTTTATCATATAGACAAAACCATTTTACTAACAACAAAGATGCAACTTGGTTTCAGTGCATTTTAACTGCACATCTACAGGTGAGGGTTGGAAATGCTTATGAACAATCCTGTTTGTAGGCAAGCCAGTATGTAAAACGTCACTTCCTTTTTCCATTTTCCATTACAATATATATATATATATATATATATATATATATATATATATATATATATATATATATATATATATACGACTCTTCGGCTGAATCGAGTCACTGTTAGTCACTGTGTGTTTATCTAAATTTAAAAAAAATAAACACGCTAAAATTCACCTTCGTCCCTACCGTGCGTCGATGGCTTATTGGGAGAAGTTCCGACTGACGCAAATTCAGTCGGGTTTCGATCCTAGCTAGAGGCAACCAGACGTCTAGCCACACTGATGAGCTGCGAAACAGTCTGTCTGTGGATGACAAAATATATATATATATATATATATATATATATATATATATATTGGGCAATTCGACATTGTGTATTGATAAGCAAGATTGGCTGGCAGATCGAATAAGACTTAGTAGTGAGTTTGATCCTCCCTGGGTGCTCCATATTTGCCTCCCTGAGGAACATCTAAACTACGCTTTGTAAATAGACATCTATCTATCTATCTATCTATCTATCTATCTATCTATCTATCTATCTATGTGCGTGTGATTACCTGATGTATATGTTTGTGCCGTAAAGTGGCTGTTAATAAGTATAACTCAAGACTTTAAAATAAAACAGTATTTAATTACACCCGCAAATAAATACTTAACAAGAAGAAAGTAGTAAAAGATAACCATTTCATTGAATACCTTGTTAGTAGCGCGGGTCAACTTAACATCTAGTAAATCCCAAATCAAAACCCCAATCATCGATGCACAATAATTCACACTAATTTGATTGGATAGTTGCACTCAACAGTCACTCAATAATCCGCAGTCAGTAGCCTAACATCGCTATTTATACACCTGGCGGAAAACATATTCATAAATCTAGAGTGTCACTCTCGAATCTCGGTGTAGATAGTTACTCATTTTATTCCTATATGACAATATATATATATATATATATATATATATATATATATATATATATATATATATATATATATATATATATATATAACATGAATACAATATCTTGACCGTGTTTTGAAAATAAATAAGAGGCACGGTAGCGACTCGCACTTATACCCTTGGGAAAGGCGTGAATACTCTTCTACTCCCTACAGCTATGGTTAATTAGCGGGGATGACTTGGTTCTATAGCCTAGAATGACAACTTTGAATTCAAAACTTGCGGAAGTTTGTTTGGGGATCTTGTAGCGCGTTGTGCACCAGGTCATTCGGCCCTTCAAAAATTGGTTCTTCACAAAATCCTCACCACTATAAGCAAATAATATTTGCTGGTGTTTGGCTGTTGATTCCTAGCAACTGATCCTCATACGTCAAATACGACGGGAGAGTCCACCATATATATATATATATATATATATATATATATATATATATATCTTTATATATATATATATATATATATATCTTTATATATATATATATATCTTTATATATATATATATATATATATATATATATCTTTATATACATATATATATATATATATATATATATATATATATATATATATATATATATGTATGTATGTATATAAAGATATATATGATGAATGTCTACTCGTCAGGCGAGAATGATCATTCCTGACAAAATGCACTGACTGAATCTCGACTTTGCTATCGAGCGTTGTATCGACGGTGTTCATTGAGGACAGTAATTACATTCTTTAGCGTATACATGACACACTGGATTTGTCCGATTCTTTTGAAGTCCTGACTCTGCAGACGGCCTGTTTCTCTTTAACTCAAATGTCTTGTATGACTCGAGCGGCTATTACACTCTTTGCCACAGTTATATCATATCATGTCTGTATTGTTGACATTATTATATTCCCTTGGTTCAACATCAACATGGCTTCGAAGGCTTTCATTTGATAAGCATATTCTGGCTCACACGAATTGTGGGGCATTTGAGTCTGCTGCCCTACACGGTCTACACTGCCATTTTGGTCTCAATCCAAGTTATCGAGTTTATGTAGAACGATCGGTAGCCTTCAGTCATATATTTCCTCCAATGTGTTCTATCAGAAGTCAGCCGTTCCCAGTTAGAACTGTTTATATCGAATCGTGTCTGTTACCCACACGTCAGTGCTGAAAATTATTCTAATATTTCGTCGGTGAATTTCTGAAATATGGATTTGGGGTAAAGTGTAGGGCTGAGGTGTGCTCCGTGTACATCTTTTCACCAGTCCTTTACCGGTTGTCATTAATTCCTCTCAGCAAGAAATGTAGGAAGCTGATCGAGCGTTTTTTGTTCTACCTCCTGTGGGGCGGATGTAAACCGAAGGTCTGCAGAGAAATTTGTGCCCAAGTCCTTGTCATGTGGGACTGAGAATCCCACAATTGGAGTGTCATCAACACGCCTCGAAATTGGTTTTCCTCAGCTGAGCGTTGATAGAAAATTTTTATGGGCGCCTTCCCTGGCCTTACCATGACTCCTCTCCGGAAACAGTCCGAATTCTTCTACAAGTGCCCAAAGGTCTTGCGTGCTACTCCATGGTCTAGGGGGACATTGTATCGGGAACTAGTGATGGGGTGTTGAAATGGACACACAATGTGAGCGGGTCGGCTTGTAGGTCCTAGGGCACCAGCGGCAAATTACCTAGGTAAACCTGTGTTTTCGCTTACTTTACGATTGGCCCGGAACGCGCTATCTCTCAATGACGTGGGATTCAGAATGGGCTGGGCATATGCCCGACTGTCATCGGTGTAACCTTGGTTTGGAAAAGACAACTGCGTACGCCTTCTACCGCTGTTATCAGGTGCGCCCGTTCTGGCATCATGCCGGTGAGTTGACGGTTTGTATAGATTTTGGATCCACTGATCTCGCATACGCGTGAGATAATATGTTGCCGCCGTTGTAAGGATGGTGGTGTGGACGAATGTTATTCACATCAGGATCTGGTTGAATTCTTTTGTCATCTGCTTAAATCCACTTTTATCCACTGGGCCATGTGTCCTTGATAAAAGTGTCGAATGGATCCAGTGATTTGATCCAAAGAGTTTTGAGTTCAATACCTGGCTACTGCAGTGGTGAACAAAAACTTGGAGAGATGAGTTAAAAAGAGATAACTGAGACATCCGGAAGAGGCATAACACGTGGAACTAGAACAATCTACTCCGGTGGACGGAATAAAGGGTTCAGTTCGAAATTCCAATAATCTGAAGAACACCGGATGGCACAACGACCGAAATGTTTTGAATATGGAAATAAAGACGAGGACAGCAGTAAATGATATCTCACTTTTAGTAAAATGAAACAAGATCAATGGAAATGCTTATATTTATAAAACATGACTATGAATATATTACCCTGTTTTTTAGATTGAACGACCAATCAGCTTCGACTTGATAAAGAATTAATTTGTTAGTCTATCTTCATATTCTGTGCGTTTTTGAGGTCTTCTTAAATCCAATAATAGATCTTTTAATCGTTCTAGGATATTTCTGTGTAATTGTTAGTTGAATTGTTAGTTGAATTACTACCTATGCTTGTTATTAGTACAGACATCTTCCTCCTATTGTTCCAAGTGTACATGAATATATATTTCTATGATAACGCAAGGCAGTAGCTACTTATTGGCGTTCGCGCTATATTTGATCGGACGAAATCATCTGCGAAATTTGCATCGCAGCCTGTGACAATCATAAATTAATGGCGAAATGACAGTATCGACAACGCGTAACAAAATCCACGACTCAATGAACCAAGTTGAAAAGCTCGGTCTTAATATCAAACAGATGCAACACATTCGGAAAATATCCAAAAGTATAAACATTATTTAAAATTAACTTCTTTCTTTCTTTCTTTCTTTCTTTCTTTCTTTGAACACGTTTCTCTCTCTCTGTTCATATCTATTTATCTCAGTCTATTCATCACCATTTCTCCTCTCTTTCTCTTTATGTACATGCGTTAGTCTATCTCAGCCCAATATTAACCGCTCTTTTCTCAGTCTTTCCTTCGCTCTTTCTCCCCACATGTCATTTTTCTTGTACTCGCGAATGCTGAAAAGTTCCCGGCCCCACCCTCTTCGCAAAATCAATATTCTGATCTATCAGTTGAATATCTATATCCCTCTCTCTATCTCAGCCTGGCCACATTTCAGATTCCCTTCCTCTCTCTTAATATCTATATAGTGATTTTCCAAGCGTAGCTTAGATGTGGCACAAGCCTGATAGGAGGCACCTAGTGAGGGTAAAAACTCACTACTCAGTCGTAATTGTTTTAAAGAGACAAGCTTCCGAAACATTACACCGTATCAAGGTGCTCCTATTAATATCTTTCTTTATATATCAGATTGTTCATCCCTCTTTCTCCCTCAATATGTTACTGTCACCCCTTTTCTTTCGCCTTCTATCTATCTATCTATCTATCTATCTATCTATCTATCTATCTATCTATCTATCTATCTATTCTCTTTCTTCCTGTATTTAAGGCTTACGGACGTATCACGTTGAAACATTGTTCCCCATAAGATCACCGAAGTTAAACAACGTCAAGTCTAGTCAATACCTAAATGGGTGACTGTTTGGGAATACCAGGAGCTGTAACTTATATCTGCGGCTGGAGTAATGGATAACGGCTTGGAATTAGAAATCGTACAGCAGAGTTTCAATTCTAGTCGGGTTCGTTGTATTGACTTACGCGCAAATACCATTGGCAAAGGTATTAATTCACTTCTTCTAACAGCTACAGGTTAATTAGTAGGACTTGTATCTGAAAAAACCATTATTATCTCCAAACTATTCTTATAGTCTAAAAATATACTTAATCTTTAAAGTAACAGGCAAAAAATTGATAAGCCGTAAAAAACAAATCAATTAATTAAACCCTATATTTCACGCTGTTCTTAAGAGTTAGTAAAGAAATATTATTAACCCGATTACCTATCTATATTCTGCTAATATCTATCTATCTATCTATCTATCTATCTATCTATCTATCTATCTATCTATCTATCTATATTATGTTAATATCTATCTATCTATGTTAATATCTATCTATCTATCTATATATATTTATATATATATATCTATATTATGTTAATATCTATCTATCTATTTATCTATATTATGTTAATATCTATCTATCTATTTATCTATCTATCTATCTATATTATGTTAATATCTATCTATCTATCTATCTATCTATCTATCTATATTATGTTAATATCTATCTATCTATCTATCTATCTATCTGTCTCTGTTTTCTGCTAATATCTATCTATCTTCTGCTAATTTCTATCTATCTATCTATCTATCTATCTATCTATCTATCTCTCTATCTCTCTATCTGTCTGACTGTCTGTATGTCTTCTGCTAATATCTATCTATCTATCTATCTATCTATCTATCTATCTATCTATCTATCTATCTATATTATGTTAATATCTATCTATCTATCTATCTTCTGATAATATCTATCCATCTATCTGTCTTCTGCTAATATCTATCTATCTATCTATCTATCTATCTATCTATCTATCTATCTATCTATCTATCTTCTGCTAATATCTATCTATCTATCTATCTATCTATCTATCTATCTATCTATCTATCTATCCGTGTGTTTGTATATTTTGTGTGTGCAGTTGTGGAATGTGTTTTTGAATGTGTACGTGTAATCATACACGGTGGCACGGTGGAGTAGTGGATGGCGGCTTGGATTGAGGAATCGGAGAGTCGAGTTCGAATTCCATTACACTCACAGGCTAATACTCTTGCGGAAATATGAATCCTCTTCTTCTCCCACCCCATGGGTAAATAGCAGGACAGACCGAGATCTATAGACTTGGATTTCAACTGATCTACCGCAGAAAGAAATGGCAAACTACCGCGGGAAAAAAATTCTCCCTCATCAGTCATGTATCGAAAGATACATGATTGCCTAAGCGTGTATCACGCATGGCATATTCCTTGTATATATACTGACTGATTCCTTGTATATATACTGATTTCGAATTCCAGTTGAATCCATTACATTCAATTACATGCTAATACACTTGGGAGAGGTATTAATCCTCTTCTTCTCCCCCACCCCAGCTATGGGTAAATAGAAGGACAGACCGGGTTCTATAACCTTGGATGGTAACAGGTCTACCGCAAGAAGAAATGGTAACCTACTGCGGGAAAAAAAATCTGCCTCGTCAGTCATGTATCGAAAGATACATGATCGCCTAAGCGTGTATCACGCATGGCACATAACTGACTGATGTGTAATTATAAATCGAACTCATAAGCAATGGCTTACGAGATTGTTTTGTAACCATCCCTTTGTGAGATTTGCCGGCGAATTTGATGTAAAGGGAAGTCCTTGGTAACGACTCTAATCATATTATGTTTCTCTCTTCGCATTTGGGGTTAGCAACGTGAAGTATTTCTAAATGTAGCCCAGTACAAAAATCAATTAACATATTTCTTTACACTTTCGATTTTTTAAATCCATTAACGGCGATTTTGACTTCTTTTTTCGTTTCTCAAACTTTCTCGTTACATCGTTAGGCGCTTTCCCTTCCAAAGCCATTTGTCTTTCCTTTCTCTCTTCTTTAACACCTCTTCGCCGATTCACATTTTATTAAAGATGCTTTCAGTTGTTCCCGACTTTTCGATTCGTTTTTTTTTCTCGAGCTCTAAACATTAATTTCCTTCACTATTACTTTTCCTCTCTTTTTTTTATTATATCTCTTTCTTTTAGGTTGAATCCTTTCGTATTATGGTTAACATTTGGCGCTCTGTATATAGGTATCTTCATTTGTCAGAGAAAATGTTTGCACAGCCACTGCATGCAACTCTGATCATCAGACAATAGTGTGGTTGAATTTTGCTCTCCTTTTCTATCTATCTATCTATCTATCTATCTATCTATCTATCTATCTATCTATCTATCTATCTATCTATCTATACATACATACATACATACATGCATACATGCATATAAATATACATATAAAAGTAAATATTGAAGTCAACACTCAGAGGCGACAGACTGTTTCATGCTAGGTGCAATCGTCAGGCAGCCTACCTGTCGTTTGCGCCTAGCATGAAACAGCGTGTAACCTCTGACTGTTGACTTCAATGTTCATTTTTATATTTATATTTGTATACTCTCTATCTCTGATATTGAGCACTTTATCCCATAAATATAGCACATCTTAAAACTATATTTCTTCATATATATATATATATATATATATATATATATATATATATATATATATATCATATATATATATATATATATCATATATATATATATATATATATATATATATATATATCATATATATATATATATATATCATATATATATATATATATATATATATATATATATATATATATATATCATATATATATATATATATATATCATATATATATATATATATATATATATATATATATATATATATATATATATATATATATATCATATACATATATATATATATATATATATATATATATATCATCATGTTCATCAACCTCTTTCTCTTACACAATATCCGCTCATATCTATCTATCTATCTATCTATCTATCTATCTATCTATTTCAGCATGTACATACTTTTCTTTCTTTCTTTCTCTCACTCTTTTTCAAGCTTACGGATATATCACGTTAAAACACCAGTCGCCGTACGATCACCGAAGTTAAACAACGTCGAGCCTGGTCAGTCCCTAAATGGGTGACTGTTTGGGAATACCAGGAGCTGTAAGCATGGATCTGCGAGTAACGTAAAGGATTACGGCTCGGAATTGGAAATGCAACCAGAAAATGACTAATAATCGAAGATGGTGCTGTAGCAGTTGTCTGTTTACTTATCCCAACGGATGAAATACTTACGAATATTGCATTCTACTGAAGGTTAAACAATTTCTTTTGATTATATATTTTTGCGTACATCTAATGGTCGCTCCTTGTCGTGGTGGAGGAGCTTGTTGCGTGGTACACTGACTCTGGGAGCGATGTCATCGGGTGTTCTAATATCTTGGTAGAGTCAACCTAGCCGGCAAGTTCGAAGACGAAGACCTAGACTAAGAGCGAACAACCACCTCGAAGACCCCAACGGTGGAACAAGCGGTCGATGATTCCAACAGATCTTACCGGTTGATCCAGCGAATGAAGAGGTCTACGCATGACGGGCATGCTACAGAAGGCGCCACTCGAAATTAGAAAAGTCAGCGGCAGTCTGTTGCAATTTCATAACTGGATCCTGCATGTTTCATTCAAACTATTCCGCAGAGAATGGTCATAATATCAAGTGCGTGGATCCCTTCCTGACAAGTTGAGACCCACTTTAAAGAAATTCACACCATTGGTACTTTTTCTACTGTGATTTTCTGTTACATCCCACCTACTCTTGCAAATGCAAATGGTGAAACTAGAAGCTTCCCGTCCTGAAACTGCACGTTGATGACTAATCTAGTCATCAACGCCATCATCATAAACAAAGTGAGGAGCAAAGATATTAAATACTTGATAAGAGATAAAGCCGACTACGACATTTTTTTCTTTCTTTCTATACATTTTATTCTCCTTTCTTTTCACTATATATTCTTTCTTTCTTTCTTTTTTGCACATTATTTGTTTTAATTACATAGTATTTTCTTTCTAATTCTTTCTTTTCATTATAAATTCTTAATTCTTTCTTTCTTTCATTGTATATTTTTTCTCTGTCATTCTTTGCGTTATATATTCTTCTTTTTTACTTTCTTTCTTGGTATATACTTTTCTTTGCATAACATATTCTTCACTCTTTCTTTCTTTCTTTTTATAACCTTTTTTTTTCTTATTCTTTATTTTCATTATAAATTCTTCTTTCTTTCGTTCTTTATATATCAATTTTCTTTTTTATTCTTTTCTTTCTTTATATATTCTATCGTTTTTGGTATAATCTTCATTATATATTCTTTCTTTCTTTCTATCTTTGTATATACTTTTTCTTTCTCATTTTTCATTTGATTATATATTTTTTTTCTTTCATTCTTTCTTTATTTCTTCCTATGTATAATCTTTTTGTTTCTTTTTTTTTTTTCATTATGTATTCCTCATTCTTTCTTTATACATTTATATATTCTTCTTTCTCATTCGTCCTTTTCATTATATATTCTCCTTTCTTTCTTTGTATATTCTTTCCCTTTTTCATTCATTCTTTTCATTATCTATTCTTCTTTTTTTTCTTTCTTCGTATATACTTTTTTTTTCTCATTCTTTTTTTTCATTACATATTCTTCATTCTTTCTTTCTTCGATTAATCTTTTTGTTTCTCATTCTTTCTTTTCATCATATATTTTTTCTTTCTTTCTTTATTTCTTTCATTCTTTCTTTCTTCCTTTCTTTCTTTGTATATACTTTTTCTATCTCATTTGTCGTTTCATTATATATTCTTCTTTCTTTCTTGGTATAATCATTTTGTTTCTTATTCTTTCTTTTCATTATGTATTCCTCTTTCTGTTTTTGTATATTTTCTTTCTCATTCTCTCTTTAAATTATATATCTCCTTTTGTTCGTTCTTTCTTTTTTTGGTATATAATTTGTCTTTCTCATTCTTCTTATTGTATATTTTTCTTTTTTTCTTTTTTTCCTTTCTTTCTTTCTTTCTTTCTTTGTATATTCTTTTTCATTCACATTCTCTCTTCTCATGTTCTATAAGATTTGTTTCTCGTTCTTTCTTGGCAGGGCTTACAGCCACATCACGGTGATAGACCAGTTCCCGTGCGATCACCGAAGTTAAGCAACATCGAGACTTGTCAGTACTTAGATGGTGGACAACTGGTTCTGAAATGTTGGGTGTGCAGGTTTTCTAATGAATAATGGGTTGCAATTTGTAATCAAAGAGCCAAGTTCAAATTCCAGTTTGGTTTGTTATATTCACTCTCGCTCAAATACTCTTCTCTCGCCAGTTTATGGGTTAATTAGTAAATAGTCGTGGATTTTACTATAAACTGTATCCGGTATCAAGACATGTGATCGGGAGATTGGAGGGTTTGATGAGCCTGCAGCCAGCTCTTCATTGCTGTTGTTTCCAAGTCCACTCTGACCCGTGGTATTCATCACCTGTTACGGACCCAGCTATGGACAAATAGTGAACATCCGAACAAAAACAAAACAATATGAAAGTATAAAAATACATTTTTGTATTAAAACATTTTTAATATAAGGAAATGACCAGCAATACATATTTATTGTGAAATGACTGACAATGCATTTGATAGCAAAATGGTCAGCGATGCATTTAATCTGTAGTTGAAGTCATACAATTGCGTTCAAAAATATATTTCGTTGAATTGTGTCAAAAATATTTAGATTTTCATATTAGATATCCCATGGATGTTGATATGCCGCTAAACAAAGTCGACCAACATCCGACTTACTTTTAATTATACACGAATCTCTTGATTAGTGCAGCTAATGTGTACTTTGGAAAATATTAAAAAAAAAACAAATTTTAATTATTGTGGCTAAACTGCAGAATGTTTTACTGCACTAATCGAGTATTATGCATGCTCTAATCGCCTTTTGGTATATAAAATATTTGGAGCACTTATCAAAAACGCAATAATCGTATGCGCATTATTCGAGGGATGCCTGCATATATTTTCTTCTTTCTCTTTTTCTATACTCCATTTGTTTTCTTTCTTTATATTATCTATCTTTCTACATTCATTTCTCACAGTTTCTTTTCAATATATATATATATATATATATATATATATATATATATATATATATATATATATATATATGACATGAATCATTCATACAAAAAACAGATATTGAAGTTAATGATATAAATGGCGAGAATACATCCTCGCAAACAAATTTAATAAATGACATTAACCCCGAACATGTAAATGAATGTTATGATCCCTGTTTATAAATCCCCAGTAGCATAAGGTCTTTTTTATTTTTTTACGAGCTTTCATCTGTTCCTACAGATATCATCAGGTATGAAAACATATTTGTTTTTTTACATCCAGGTAATAACAGGATAACAAAAGAATAGGTGTAATCCGAAAGATGTTTTAAAAAATGTGTTATTGTTAAATTATAAGACATTTTGGAGCGTGCGGTCGCAACGCTGAGGTTGAATTTGTAAATTTTAAGATTATGCGTTTTTGTACTAATATGGTAATAATAGAATTATTTTGTACTGGTTGGTTTTTCAGTCAATGTGGCATGAACTAAATTGTTCAATAAATAGAGGAATGTCACAGTTATTATACGAAAGTTTCAATCCGGATCAGTTATTTTAATATCAAGTATGTGGTGTAGTTCATTTTATATTACATGAATCATTCATACAAAAACAGATATTGAAGTTAATGATATAAATGGCGAGAATACATCTTCGCAAACAAAATTTAATAAATGACATTAACCCCGAACCTGTAAATTAATGTTATGAATATATATATATATATATATATGAATACTTGATATATATATATATATATATATATATATATATATATATATATATATATATATATATAGGTAACTATACTCGTGTCGAAAAACCTTTGAACTCTTGATTTAACAATAGCCAAATCAATCACGAAGGAAAAAAAGGTTTTAAAAATAGAAACGATCTGCCTAAGTGAAACCTTGGTAGGTTTGTCTGGCTCATTAGGTTTGACTATATATATATATATATATATATATATATATATATATATATATATATATATACATATATATGTGTGTGTGTGTATGTATATATATCTTTAATTGTTTCTATACTGCTTTTTCTTTCTTTCTTTTCATTACATTTTGTTCTTTCTATACTCTTTTTCTATAACATCATTATATATATATATATATATATATATATATATATATATATATATATATATATATATATATATATATATATACTCTTTTCTTTTTCTTTCATTGAATTTTTCTTTCCTTAAAAAATCCTTTCTTTCGTTCTTTTTTCGATATATATATATTGTTCTTTCTTTCCTTCTTTCTTATATTATACAATATATATATTCGTATATGAGTCAATTTGTTTCTTAGATCTTTCCTTCATATTTGCCCAAGAAAGCATCTGTTGAATGCTTGCTTTGTGTCACGAAAACTTCAGTTTACAGTATCCAAATATTTGGTTTGTGTACCATGTTGGCAATGGAAAAAACAACAATAAAACCAGCAAAACCAAAAAAAACAAAATAAACAAATTTATTACCAAACAAAGCTACAGTAGGGTTTTGCGTGTTTGTATGTATGTGTTGACAAAAATGACAAAAAATAACGTACATATGTTTAATAATGTTAAATATGTTCTATCTATATACCGTAGGCACGATGGAGTGATACCGGCTCGGATTTAGGATTTAGAGAGCCGAGTTCGAATTCACTTAAATGCTAATACCCCTGGGAAAGGTAAAAATCCTCCGCTTCTTTGAGTAAATAGCAGGACAGACGGCAACTGGTCCACCGCAGAAAGATATGGCTACCTACTGCGGAAAAAAATTACTGAGAAATACATGATCAGGTAAGCGTGTATCGAGCATGGCACATAATTAAATATGCCGTATATACTCATGAGACGTTTGAAGAACTAATTTTGAAGTTAATTTTAAGGGGGTCGCATCACACACGAGATATAAAATTAGCACGTACACTGCTGGCCCTGGCTACGCCGTTGACCAAACTATATATTCTCTTATTGTAGTCAAGAAGTACAGCTGTATTAAAAGTAAACATCGTACATTACACGTGTATATACGATATATATAAAAGAAGCTCCATGTGATATCACTACAGAATAGCAAGGTCTGGGAGAGTTCAAATACATGAGAGACATAATGAGAAAAGAGAACGTAGGAAATTTGACACTCACAAGAAGGCAACCAAAGCGGGAGAAAACAGCGAGTCGACAACCCAACTACTTCGTGTGAATATATGGCAGAGAAGAGGCGAAGACTAATCGCAAACTTTCGACATTATGTCTATCGTGGCAGATTTTTCCCACAGTAGTTTGCCATTTCTTTCTGCGGTAGAGGATTCATAACTTTCGCAGGAGTTTTAACACATAAATGAAGTTGAACTCGGCTCTCTGATTCCTCAATCCGAGCCGCTATCCATTATTCCACCGTGACTACGACATATATATATAAAACATATAAGGTTCTGTATTTAACATGTGTTCGTTGTTTTTTTGCCATTTTTGTCAATACACACACATACATAACCCTACTGTAGTTTTGTTTGCGAATAAGTTTTCTTTTGTTGGTTTTATTGTTATTTTTTTACTTTAGCAACAGGGCACGCAAACCAGATATTTGGATACTGCAAACTGGAGTTTTCGTGACATTATTTATTTTCATATTTTTCGCTTTTTCTTTTCTAAATGCTACATGTGAAAAACTGGGCATATATTTGCATTCACAAAAACGCATACGTCATTTATGGACAGACATAATGAAGAAAGAGAGACTAGAAAAGTTAACACCTACAGGGCCTATTGAAGGCAAAAGGAGCAAGAAGGAGACCGCGAATAACCTACTTAACGAAATTCTTTGCATAGATGGTACAACAAAAACAAACAGGAATGGAATGGATATTTAGAGAAATATCTTCATCTGCTGTCGCTAACAAGGCTTTTACTCCTGGTTTCATTCATCGTTTTGTTCTTTAGTAAATCTGCTCAAAAATCGAAGAACACGATACTAATACTTGATCCTTCCAAAAGGATTTTCCAATGAGGTCGTCAGCTTTGTCCTAATTTCGCCTCCAGAAGAATTAGTCGTTCCATTTTATTTCGAATATTCTAATTTCTGTTCCAATATATATTAGCTGCATGCGCTGTTAATTGTATTTTATAGTTGTATATGACTTTGATTAAAAAATTATTTATGTGCCATAGCAGAATCTGAAGTTATTTCGAAAATAAAAGTCTAAGGCGATTTTTATGGCGTAGATTAAAATAAACATATTTTAGCAACGAAGAAGTTTTAATGACAATGAAAACAAAAAGAACAAAAATTCCTTTTATTTAGAATCAGGCAGTAGACATTCTTTGGATAAATAACGAGGAAGGAGATTTTTGAGATGACACATACAGGATTTATGAAAGTCAAGAGAAGTAGGAAGCAACAATGAGTGGCATAATGTGTGAATGAATGGAAGAAGAGGGATTGGAAGGGTATATTGTTTAGATTTACAAAACTAGAACATTTAGGATGCCATGTTGTTATTTGCGTATAATTATTTTCCTCGTTCTCTAAGTCAAATAATGCTGGAAAATTATAGTTACTTTTCAAAATTGCAAGCGCCATATTTATGATACTTGATTCATCCTTCCTCTCCGCTTCTCTTTTGTGCCTTATCTTCCTTTTTACAACACTAGTTACGTAATAAAACTCATATCCTCTTGCCATTAGTGTAAACTGATACCATCTTTGTTTTAAATAAGACCTCAATGCCATGTGGATTTGTATGAGCGCGAGAAAAATGCAAGAAAGTAACTGCAACGAAAGTCGGTTCACTGTGCTGTGCCAGAAGGTTTTTCTCGTCAGAGTCCATCTTACATATCTACAAATCTACCATTCGCCTGTGCATTGAATATTGTTGCCATATCGGGTCTCGTGCCCCTACTGTTCATCTTGAGGTTCTCGACAAAATCCAAAGAAAGATCTGCCATTTAATTGGTCCTGATTTGACATCTCGAATATAGTCACTCTCTAATAGGCGTAATGTGGCTTCCCTGTGTCTTTTCTAGAAATATTTTCATGGCAAATGGTCTAACGAGCTTTTCTCACTGGTTCCCCGACTGCATGAATTTAAGTGTGCTACTAGATTGGCATTTAGGTCCCGCCCTTTTACTGTTGAAATAGGTAAATGTAACTACCATTTCTACTCCACCAGTTTGTTTTTTGCACTTCCCACATGTGGAACACCCTTCTATTTCCCTGATAACTACAATCTTAAAAAAATTAAATGCAGCGTCAATTGCCATCTTCTGTCTTCTTGAACCCTGCTCAGCTTTTATCCTTGATCCCCACTATACCCAGTGTTTTCTCTCACCTTCACTCTCTGTAACTACCTGCATATTTGTCGCATTTGTCGATGCATTAATGGTCTTATGATCCTGCTACTCATCTTGAGGTTCTTGATAAAATCCAAAGAAGGATCTGCAATCTAATTGATCCTGACTTGGCATCGTGGCTTCATTCACTTTCTCACAGACATGATGTGGCTTCCCTCTGTCTCACAGACATGATGTGGCTTCCCTCTGTCTTTTCTAGAAATATTTTCATGGCAACTGTTCTGATGAGCTTTTATCCCTAACTACATGTATTTAAGCATGCTACTAGATTGGCATCTAGCTCCCACCCTTTTACTGTTGAAATAGTTAAATGTAACCGCCACTTCTACCCTAAAAAGTTTATTTTTGCATTTTCCGCCTGTTTATTTCCGTTTATTCCCTTCCCTGATAACTACAATCTTCAAAAATTTAAATGCAACGTCAATCGTCATTTTCTATCTCCTTGAATCCTGTTCATTTTTTTTCCTTTCCTCAATCCTCCCTATACTCAGTATTTTCTCTCAATTTCACTCTGTAATTCTCTGTGAACTAGCAGCATTCCAGCCTAGCTTGGGGTGAAATGACAAAAGAAAACAAATAAACAAAACACCCCCCCCCAAAAAAAAAACAAACAAACATGTCTTTTCCACATGTTGGAGCTAATTCTTAGACCATATTTCCCGGAGTTATTTTAAATTGACGTCTACAATTATTTTCCTTATATGATGATAGTTTTGCTTAAGGTTTGTGTTTTCATGATTCATTTTCCAACGTATTTCAGTGAAATACTCATTCCAAATTACATTGTATAATCATAGTTTTAATATACGGAAAAAAAAAGGCGTCAGTCTGAACTAACGTCAGGACGATATGGCATAAATAAGTATTTTAATTTCTATTAATAACTCCATCGCATTGCTTAATTAAATTGATTCTTTTTGTTTAAGTACTTAATTTAAATTAATAGATTCATCACACCGCTATTTAGAAAATTTAATCTTTAATGTAGTCGTGGAGAACAGGAGATTATTTATAAGCAACAAATGGCACCGCGAGCCGGTGTAATGGTTAGCAAGCTTGTCTCGCTAGAACAGTTACGACTTAGTAGTGAGTTCGATCCTCACTGGTTGCCATATACTTTCAGCCTTGTGTCACATCTAAGCTACGCTTGGAAAATCACTATAAGCAACAACGGTGTACCTTTTAAATGCATAACAGTTCTCATACAACCAATAATATTCATCTTGTTTATCAGACAAAACCCATCTAGTATTGAAACGTTAAATTTCAGCACAAGCTGAAGAGAATTATTTGTAATGTTTCAGTTTGAGGTTACTTTCTATCATTGAGACCACGGATCAACGTAATAAGCTACTATTACCTGGAAATATAATATAATAGTATTATATAGGGACATTGGAGGTTTTGATGAGCCTGATACCACCTCTTAATTGTTGTTATTCTCAGTTCCACCCTGACATGTGCTGATAGCACTTGTTATGTTCCTAGCTATGGGTAAATAATGAACCCCCAAATAAAAAACAAACCGCTATGAAAATAAAACGAATATATTTTTGTCGTAAAATTACTAGCAATACATATTTATACGTCCTAGGTAGGACGATGCGCACCCTGGGTAAGACGATAAACTATATCCGCGTCTTGGGTATGACGATAAACAACATCCGCGTCCTGGGTAAGACGATAAACTACGTCCAACAGCAAGACCTCTGATCAGGAGTTTTTGAGGTGCGTGGAACCATCTCTTAATTACTGGTATTCCCAGGTTCATCCTGACCCGTGGTGGTAGCACCTGTTAGGGTCCCAGCTATGGGTATAGTTTAACTGAGGTCAAACACTATGAAAGTGTAAAAATAGGTTATTATACCTGAAATACTTTGTAAAAAAAAATATTACCAGCAATAAATTTTTGAAAAAAAATTCCAGCAATAAAAATCTTGTTGGCATTAAATAACCCATTGAGATTGATATGCCAAACAAACCAAACATTTTTATAGCAAAATGATAAATTTTATCTGTAGTTGATTGCATACAGTTGCGTTCAAAATATTTAGATTTCGGCATTACATAACCCATACGGATTGATATCTCGCTAAACAAAATCAACCAACACTCTCATGATATCAATCCATACAATATCCTAAAATTAAAAAATCAAATTGTATTACAAGATATAACTTCAACAAAACGACAGCATAAAACACATGTATCACCGGCTCTAGTAATTATGTCCACACAAAACTGCATATGCACAAAAACTAAGTATAATCTACCATGTACTCAACTGTGAAATCAGAATAACATATATCATATTTTTATTACTTCAAAGTTTCCAAGAACTTTAATTTTCAAAATATAACATAGAAAATATATAGTAGCCGAAGGGAATAAGCCCGCCGTCCCAGTGAGCATCGGCGCAATTTCTTAATTAGGAAAAACAAAAAATCGTATAGTTGCAAATATAATAGAAAAAATATAACAGACAAATTAGTTTTTGTCACAAAAAGTTTAACTTAGTACAGCACAAGGACGAAATTATGTAATGAAAATCAAATATCTTTATTTAGAAATACTAACTGAATACGTCATTGATCTTCATTTGGAAATTGTTTCTTTAATAATAATACTTCAAAGAATGTAGGTTATACGACCACTGCATTTTCGCGTAGATTAACATACCAATTTAATCAACTATCACCACCCCACCCACGATAAACATAAGAAATCCAATAAATGCTTGCAAATAATACAAATATACTATATTACACGAACTACAGATGTAAAAATGACTACAAATGTAAAAAGCAGTAAGCATAAAATGAAACCCAACATCAATAGAATTTTTATGAAATTTAGGAATAAAAATACTACTAAGGTTTCTTCACTGAGAGCTTAAGAACATAAAGTAAACTCATGCGTGAATTTTATACTGATGCATTTATAATGAAAATCAAGCGTCATAATATTAATGATTCTTTGTGTTTCGTATGACGATTTTGTGCGTGTGAAATGATTTGATTCTGAGGCCAGCTCATCGATGAAACATGTAAAAAATAAAGAACTCGTGATTATAATTACCGTTCTATCCAAATATACTTGTATATACAGATATTAGACTCTCCTGTCATTTTCGACGTATTAGGATCAAGCAGCTCAGTTTTTAGAACCGACTGCTACACCACCCGTACATATCATTTGAGTATTACAGAAGGCTTGTGCAGAACCAACCACACTTTTTGGAAGAGTCGAATACAGACAACTGGTGTACAGAATATAAGTTCTCCTTGGGTCTACCCATACGGATTACCTAGTTTTTCGTAAACTATATATATATATATATATATATATATATATATATATATATATATATATATATATATATATATGTTGTGTATTTAGGCAGCAATTTTAGGCAACAATCCTTCATTTATATATGTTTCATTAATGACGACAAATTACTGCGATTAAAGTTTTTATTTATTTTTTCTTGTGTTCGAATAAGTATTTACTTTTCAGGAGGCAGTGTGTGCAAAAACTATCCAAATGTTCTAGAAATATACACACAACCCATACACTCAGTTAAAAAGCAATAAAATCGTCCTTGATCATGGCTAAAAGTATAGCAAAAACCGCTCCGAATTACAGAACATTTGGATATTTTCTACTCACTGTGTCCAGAAAAAAAAAACACATTTTCGAGCAGAAGAAAAATTACATAAAAAACTTAATCACAGTACCTTGTCTGTTGTCTTTAATGAAATATATATATATATATATATATATATATATATATATATAATGCATGACATGTATATTTTATTGTATAATATTGCATCGACAAACATGTCAAAATCGTTACTTTCTTAGGAAATAACATTGTCTAATGTACAATATTTATCCATTATTTACATCCTCTCCTGTTTAACGTCTGTTGCTGTCATTGATTTTAAATCTATGGGTTTTGACCTATTGATAAAAAATAATTTCTTAATATTTAATTAATTTAATATTAATATTCCATTAATTTAAATTTAACCTAGGTCATATTCGATTGGTAAAACCCACAAACCTTATAAACACCCTACTTTTAAAAAAAGGTTTTCGTAAAAAGAGGGTGTATTTTCTTTTTTAAGTCTGAATATATTGTTCACTCTGCAGTCATTTACAATCGTCTGGTATGATGCCTTGATACGCATCGGAACACGACTGCATTTGTGTAGCGATTATGAGATGCTTTTTCGATGTAATATCCTAAAATAAGTACTATTCTTCTACTTTGTACTGAGCCCTGTTTTAAAGTACATGTTACGAACGTTAGAATTACTATTCGTTCTCATTTAACCTGAATATATATATATATATATATGATGGACTGTCCTATCGTGAACAATAAATGAGGGTCAGCAGTGGATGGTAGCTTTCGTATAACACATATGCATGCTAGCAGGGGATTTGTGGAGAAAATCAGGTAAGGGAAACGCATATTTCATTTGTGCTTTCTTAAGTGCGATGCTATCCCAGCCATGCTGTGGGAGAGAAAGCCACACTGACAGATGAAATTTGTTGAAGCAGGATTTTGATGGCGTCTCCGCTTCAGAGCTTGACGAAACTGATCACCGTGCTTCAGTCTACTGTCTTCAAATCCATTTAAATTAATGAAACATGTATTAAGTGACTCCTTAGTTGAGACGTTTCAAGTTGTCTTTCAATTTGTCTTTGTAGCGTAAGAGTGGACGTCCACCAGAACGCTTGGAGATTGGTATTTGTCCATACAGCACATTTTTGGAAGCCTATGCCTATCCCTTCTCATATTGTTTGCGAGAATGATTCTTGCCATATAATTAACTTCATTATTTGTTTTTCGTATGAATGATTTACGTTATATAAATTGAACACGCACTACATAATTGATATATATATATATATATATATATATATATATATATATATATATATATATATATATATATATTCCAGATATATATATATATATATATATATTCCAGAGAGACCATTGAAAGTAGAAGACAAAGCCCTGAACTATGTAAAGTCTTTCACCTATCTTGGTATCAAATTCAATTGTAGCGGAACTTTAGATGATGAAATCATTCATCGGATTGCTAAGATTACTAGTGCTTTCGGCAAAAATCGTCATCGCTTGTGGAATGAGCGGGATATTTGCCTGGATACGAAAATTCGAGTTTACAGAGCTGCTGTACTTGCCATCCTTTTGTATGGCTCAGAGTCGTGGACTCCATAGAGGTACCATATACGCCAGCTAGATGTTTTCCATAAAAGCTGTCTGCGTGCAATCTGCGGAGTTAACCTTCAAGATGGGACATCTAATGTAGACCTGTTTAACAGGTGTAATATTGGAGGAATCGATATTTTTCTTATACAGTCTCAGTTACGGTGGACTGGTCATGTCTTGAGAATGCCTGATGACAGGATACCCAAGATCCTAATGCACATCCAGTTAGATCAGGGCTACAGGTATGTAGGACGCCCATGGCTAAGATACAAAGACAAGCTGAAAAGCAACTTGTCAGCAGTCAATATACCACATAACACCCTTCAGCCTTTAGGAGCGGGTAGAATGGAGATCAACGTGTTTTAGTCGACTCAGCAATTTACAATCTGCCTGTCTGAATCATCTTCAAGAAGCGAGAGAAAGATCTAAAAGGTCAGCCAATCTAACAGTGATCTCATGTGACAATCGTCACATTTGCTCCATACGTGGCCTCCTTTGTAAACCAATAGCGGGTCTCAAATGCCACTTAAGATTATCGCACAAAATTTCATAACTGAATCAACTAAGCTGTCAGATCCTCATACGTCGAAATCCACGGGAGAGTCAATTATTATTATTATTATTATTATTATTATTATTATTATTATTATTATTATTATTATTATTATATATGTTAAAAATTTCAGATAGAGTATATTTGTAAAAGGACAACATGAATAAAAACAAAAGGACGGTCTTTATCAACGAAAATGTTACACATTTTTGATATGGAAAACAAAAATATACACATACTCTTAGCTTGAAAATACAAACAACTTTTAATGTACACACTTTCCCATATATATATATATATATATATATATATATATATATATATATATATATATATATATATATATATATAGGCCACATATTAATGTAATTTTCAAATTAGATTCGCTTTTTTCTACATATTTATTTTATTTTCGCATGTATGAATGATGTGTGCTTTTTAAATTATTTAAAGTGTTCTACCAAAACTATCAGTAAATTAAAAATACCAACGAATATGATCGTCTCGACTCAGGAATAAGATATAGACCTCTTGTATTAGCACAAGACAAGTTCGGCTACTAGCGTTGATTAATTCCGCATGTTGTTATAACAATGCAATATCTCGTTAGTAAATAGGCGCGATCAGGGTGTGTTACCGATATATGTATCAGGTCGGTTTGTGTTTTATATTATAGAATAGACTAATGCATTAATTTGGAAAATACAGGCACAAAGTCAATTATTTCGAGAAACCCGTTAATTTTGCTCGAAAATGTATTTAGATGGGATTATTTATCAGAAAATTCAATTTTTCTTTTTCCACAAAGGAAAGGCTTCTTTCAATCTTAGGAACATCTCTTTTTTGTTTTGTGTTTTTCTTTATTCTTTTCCTCTCCCGTCTCTTAAAATATCTGCAAACACGCCTCTTGCTGGAATCGAGTCGAAACAAATGAAGGAGGCAAATTAAGTTAGATGCGTAATTCTTACTTTATGACCACGATTTTAATGCGGAAAGACTCTTCCTAAGATACCAACATTTCTAAAGTCCTTAATGTAATACTATTTATAAAATACATTTACATGTGTTTAAAAATACAATTCCTGCTTCGCAATGTGCGAGAAAATGCTCGGTTTTTATTTTCAGATGGATAAAAGCTTTTCTCGTGACTCAAAATGTGCGACGATGAATATGTTTTGGTGAATTTAAAAAGAAAATAGGGTTCGCTTTTCTCTCCTCGTAAATAAAATCAAAAATAAAACGGAGATGATGTTTGAGGTTTTCTTTTAAGCGTCATATTTGGAAGCCATTTTGTCACGAATTCAATCGAAAGAAATAAGCCGGTATCATGAGCAAACAATTTTTCCGTTTTTTTTTCTTCTTTCATCCGGTCAGTTTGTTATTCCGTTTAAATTATACCAAATAATAAGGCTCTTTTTTTTATCCACCAATATTTGTATAAGTTAAACGTGATGTTGCACAGATTCGTCTTTAAGTGTGTCCTTGTATGCTTTCTGTATCCATCTGTGGTAAAAGATTTCACGTAGCACAAAGGGATTTACATTACCTGCCCACAAAACCAAAGGATAATCCTTTCTGCAGACGGATAGTTATAGGTATGGATGCGAGCGTTACGTAGTGATTCTTCTTTAATGTGCCGTGTTCCTTCATGATCGAGCGATCAAGGGCCTCTACGTCCTCCTGTCCCTTGTAGCTCTTAATAAGTGTTATGGGTCCTTACCTATAACTACAGAATGAACTCTTCGTAACACTATGTATACTACGCCTCTCAAAAGAGAGAGAGACGAATCGAGTCGAGCCGATAGTAGTTCGCTCCAAACCAGACTGACAGTCATACTAACACCTTCCACATCTTGTATTTTTATTCCGTGTAATATATCTTCGTTATTTCTACACTTGTGTTCGTGTTGTTCTTCCTTGGTCCTAACCTGGACCATAACAATACGTTTTGTCTTTTTTATTAATTCTCCCAAAGCCTGTTATACTATGCATTTACTCGAGCACATCAAGCACGTTACGCTCTGCTTTCCTCTGTCCTTCTTTTCCTCAATCTGTTCTGTGAGTATCAGATTTTTCAAGCTTTCCTTCTTCTGTAAGTGCTTCAGAAATTTCAACTACCGATGTTCAGTATAAGTTTCCTTTTTGTTTCCATTCTCACCAAATCTCCATCATTGCTTACATCTCCAGTCTGAGGTATCCTCACCATCTTTCTGTAGAACTACATTCTCTGTTGCTTCAAGTCTCTCAATCTTTGATGTGATTGTCAAGTATTCGCTGGCATAAAGGAGGTCAGATACCACGTAAAATTCCAGCACTATTTTCTTAGTTTCTAACGAAATTTTTCTGTTTCTTAATACTCTGCTTAGCTTTTGGAAGTCGTCTGTGGCCATCCCAAGACGTCTTTGGACCTCGGTGCCCTACTTTCTGTCCTTCGTTAGAATACTTCCTAGATATTTACATTTCTGTACTTGTTTGATTTTAGTGTCCCTGATTTGTAATTGGCACTTTGGGCTCATCCTTTTGCCAATGAGTTCGAATTCTAGGCAAAGTAGTTCGGTTCTTTTTGCGCAAAAACATTTTGAAATATATGAATCAATCTCTCTATCCATCTAGAAGACGATAGCAGGGGAGATTGGTCTCTCTAACCTTGGGTCTTCCTCCATCATTGATCACAATCAAAATCATAATGTTTCTTACCCACGTTAATTTTGAACGCCATAAACATTTGTCGTAGCTGTAATTTTGCTTCCCCAGACCTACGCACAGTTTCCAGTTGAGAGTTATCCTTCTCCTAGACTATTTGCCAACCGCGTCTAGGGAACTCAGTCTGAGATGAAATTTAACCCATAGATGAGGAGAGCAGAGATGGATCTATACTTTTTTCAAGGGTATTTTTACGAAAGGGAATACAATTAACTCGGTTAGATTTCGAGCTCGGCAAGCAGACTTAAGGAAGAACAATTTGAATTCAATACTGATCTGAAGAGGAAAGGTTTTCACCTGCTTACCTTTCCCAACGGCTGTCCTAAATATGGAGCTGCTGGTTTAAAACAAGCATAATGTAAAGTGAAGAGTTGTTTGTCATGTCTTACCTGACACTTTTATTTAATATAGAAAATACTTAGCCAACGTTCTATACCAAAATAATCTAATTCATTTGTTTAATTCATTCTCGATGTTTGCATTACACTTTTTGAGCTAAGTTTAAAGTGTAGTATCAACACAAGGAGGCACGGTGGAGTGATGGATAGCGGTTCGGATTGAAGAATCGGAGAGCCGAGTTCGAAATGCAGTCGAATCCATGACATTCACTTACACGCTAATACCCTTGGGAACCTTCCACATCTTGTATTATTATTCCGTGTAATATAGCTTCGTTATTTCAACTCATGTTCATGTTGTTCTTCCTTGGTCCTCCCAGCTTATGAGTAAATAGCAGAACAGAACGGGTTCTATAGCCTTTTCTACCGCAGAAAGTAATGACAACCTACTGCGGGAAAAAAACTGCCTCGTCAGTCATGTATCGAAATATACTTGATCGCATAAGCGTGTATCACGCATAGCACATAGCTGACTGATCGACCCAATGCCTGGGACCCCTGCGCTGGAAAGACTTACGCTTTTCGACTGAGACTTATACATAATCATATTAAACGGGAAAGAATGTGAAAAGACAAGAGAAAGGTGAAAGAGGAGAGATTAGAATTAAAAAGCTAATTGTCCGAGTATAGTATACTGGTCTATACCAGGCTATTATTAGCTGGAGTCGCTTTCCGACTAAGACACATACATGATTTGTTAAAAGAATTTATGGAGAGCAGAGCAAAGGTAATATAAAAGAGAAAACATTGTAGCTTTCACCATTCCGATAGTGCATCTATTGGTTTGGTGCATAATTATCAGGCGTTTTGTAGGAGAGTTATTTGTTAATAAAAGATTGCTGTTTTGTTTCCTTTTTTTTAATAAAAAAATATTTTATTTTGCGTGTCGATAATGATACGCTCCCGAATAGTGATTTAAAATGTTATTGTTGAATTATTATGTTTCTCTTTTTCATAATAAATATCGTATATAACCTGATATAACTAACCTCTCTGTATGACATTTACATATCAACATGAACATGTAACGATGATTTGGAGGGAGAAAGGAGAAGGAAGAGAATGAGAAGATACAGTGTGTAACGTATTATTTTCTACCCCATAACTCCTTTTCGACAGAAGAGACATAGCAAGCCCCTCTGTGCTCTATCGCTATTTCTATGGAAAGTGTTCAGGCGAACTACATTCCTTAGTTGCACCAGTTTCAAGCGTCACGGGTTAGACCCACCAAGTCAGGCACATTGTAGGGAACCACATTCATTCCCTTCGTATTCCATAAATGAATTGTATGTTCCACTCCGTCACCTTCTTCCTACGAAACACATTCAGAATATTATGTTTATCTACATTGGTGTCCCTTCAAAAATTTAGCCGACCACAGACTGGAAGCTGATTTCACCTCTAACCAAGATTTAACATCTCAGTGTGTGTGTGTGTGGGGGGGGGGTATATTCAATATCTTGAAAATCAAAGTATTTACATTCTGTCACTAATCACAATGAATGGATGTTGCTTCAGAGAGGCCTCGTACCTTGAACGCCTTTTGGGCCATAAACCCAATCCAGACCCCAAGACAAGCTTGTACATAATATCCACCGCTAAAATTTCTGGATAAATGGTCGGTTCCCCGGGCCACTCCCCCTGCTACCTTATATCTTTACAAGAGACATAACATGATGGAAATGGAATACTGCTCGCATATACGGGCTGGAGCTACCCACTCTTCACTTTTCAATCTCGACAGAGTTCAAAAACGTCTCTGCGTGGTTGAGGGGGGTATTTTACACTCTACAACACCGATGAAAAAACAAGCTCACAGATGAAAAATCACAAGCCTTTCACTATTCTGTCGCTATTTCCATGGAAAGTGCTCAGCCGAACTACATCCTTTAGTTCCTGATATCACGTTTAGAGTCCACCGACATCTTCTCCACACATCCCAATAAATTGAACCTCTTACACTGTAACCTTTGTGTGGCTCTTAGACATCGTAAATGGTGAACACCATTGTGAAAAAAGTGTCTCTTTGATAATCTTGAAAATAGATCGTACTTCGAATGTTATTCCAAACGATTTCTTATATTTGTAAAACGGTCTTCAACTCCCTCTTTCCGGATCGGCATTAGCTGCATCGTTGGTCATTCCTTAAGGTGGACCTTCAGGTTTCGACGGCGATTTTACAATAAGTGGAAAGCTAACTGACGTAGGGATTGAAATCCGAATGAGTGGAGACTGAATATCATAGGGTATAGGATTAAAAAAGAAAGCTTTCAGTAGATACGAAGAACATGCTGGAACATTATGAATGCGCCAGTCGCAACGTACATTCAGTGTCACTACGAATTAATTAACCCCACGGAAGAGAGTCTGGTCGCCCATGCACAGTAAATTCCCCCCCGATAGTTTGCCATATTATTTATATATCTTAGCTTATCTATCTATCTATCTATCTATCTATCTATCTATCTTAGCTTCTTTATATATCTATGTATTGATCTATCTATTTTAGCCTGTTTATGTATCGATCTATTTATCTTAGCCTCTTTAGCTATATATCTTAGCATCTCTCTCTCTCTCTCTCTCTCTCTCTCTCTCTATCTATCTGTTTATCTATCTATATGTATATCTTAGCATTTTTATCTATGTATTGAACTAAATTTCACTCTTTATCTATGTATCTATTTTAGCCTCTTTATGCATCTATGTATTGAGCTATCTATTTTAGGCCCTTTATCGATTTATCTATTTAACTTAGCCGTTTTATCTATCTAATTATCTATCTATCTATCTATCTATCTATCTATCTATCTATCTATCAGCTTCTTTAATTGTCTCTGTATCGATCTATCTATCTAGGTCTCTTTATCTATCTATCTATCTATCTATCAGCTTCTTTATCTGTCTCTGTATCGATCTATATATCTTAGTCTGTTTATCTATCTATCTATCTATCTATCTATCTATCAGCTTCTTTAATTGTCTCTGTATCGATCTATCTATCTTAGTCTCTTTATCTATCTATCTATCTATCTATCAGCTTCTTTATCTGTCTCTGTATCGATCTATATATCTTAGTCTGTTTATCTATCTATCTATCTATCTATCTATCTATCTATCAGCTTCTTTAATTGTCTCTGTATCGATCTATCTATCTTAGTCTCTTTATCTATCTATCTATCTATCTATCAGCTTCTTTATCTGTCTCTGTATCGATCTATATATCTTAGTCTGTTTATCTATC
>OZ038492.1:60701278-60706278 GCA_964036315.1 Acanthosepion esculentum | reverse complement strand
CAATCGTGATAGATGGTTCTAGAATACTGCCACTATTCAAAATGTCGACCATGCCATATGAAGCACTCTCTTCCCGAAACTGTAATTAAGGCCTGCACAGGATAGTGTGTTTAATTATTTCACCCGAAGAAACGCAGTAAAGCCACTGAGTGTTACTGAGGGTGAAATACGAGGTCTGACAAAAAAACTATCTGGACTGGTGTTATAAAATCAATACTACACCAGATAGCAATTCGGTATTTAATCTCCTTCGAAGCCGTCCCATTTTGAAGCCTCACACTTTTTCTAATGTTTTCTCTTTCCATTGATCGTCCATTCTTTTTTGTAGCAGCTGCCTCGTCACATTTGGATTTCTTTGATGTCTTGAAATCGTGTTCCATTCAAGTGGGATTTGAACTTTGAAGACGAAAACTCATAAGACCAGAGATCTGGGGGATACAGTGTTTGCCGGACCTTGCGGTATGTTGTGCTTAGACAAAAACAGCTGCACAAAACACGGAATCTCTACGCTGTGGTGAGACAACCACACTCTACATACGTTCCTTCTATTCTCTGCTATAAACAACAAAATTGAAGGAGAACGTTATAACTTTGTATGCTCGACTGTGTTCAAGGTCATTCTGGGTCAAGATGCCGCACTCTGCGTACATTAACTCCGTTACCAGAGCAAAAGTCCCGATATATTTTGAAAGGACATCGTAATATCATAAAAATGAAAATATTTAATAAAACAACAGCAATTAAGAAGGCAGAAGACAATGATTGACATTGCATTTAAATCTTTGAAGAACAAAGTTAACTTGAAAGCGAGAAGTGCGTGAGATAAAATATAAAACTTACGGCTATATCGATCCATTTTCACTGTAAGATGATGAGACCATTACGCCATTCTATTACTACGCTTCATTCAAGGAAAGCACATCAAAACTATTACCATGAACTTTTTCATAGAAGACGCACAGGGAAAATACGGCATGGAAGTGGGAAAGTAAATGAAAGTAATATTCCAGGTCAAGATCAGTAACATTGCAGATACTTCTTTGAATTTTATGAAGAATCTTTAAATACATTGCAGAAGTACCAGGATATATGTGAGAATAATATTAAAAGCAAAGACGAATGGTAGAGATATAAATGTGTAAAATAGATTCTGGCATGAAAAGTTGTCTAGCAAGGTAGAGGAATTGCTAGCAGGTAACCTAATAACTGATTCAATAAAATAAATTCACTTCATACGATCGTATAAGCAACAGGTTGGCTCTGTGGGTGTTCAACATTATGACATTTTGCAATAGAGATTGGCTGGTAGGTCCAGCTAACTGGTGTATTTACAGAACGAGATTCCAGTCATTATATATATATATATATATATATATATATATATATATATATATATATATATATATATATATATATATATATATATATAAGTGAACATTGAAGTCAACACTCAGAGGTGACAGGCTGTTTTATGCTAGATGCAATCGTCAGCCTGACGATTGAGTCTAGCATGAAACAGCCTGTCGCCTCTGAGTGTTGAATTCAATGTTCACTTTTATATTTACACACGCTCTCTGACATTGAGCACTTTATTCCATAAATATAGCACAGCTTAAGAGTATATTTCTTCAAATATATATATATATATATAATGAAAACCAATGAACATTCACTTAAATGTATTTGTTTCGAAAGCTGTCGGCATATCCTGATTGGGTTTCCATCAATAAGATAAAAAATCTGATATGAACGAAATTACCCCTTCCAGACCAATACTATAGAAAATAAAAACTATATATACTAAGAAGGAAAAAAATCCCACGTGCAAATGTCTAAATTATTAACGAGTTTGGGAAACCAATCAATAAGGGCATTTCCAAGACACTTATTCCACATAATACATATATATATATATATATATATATATATATATATATATATATATATATATATATATATATATATGTGTGTGTGTGTGTGTGTGTGTGTGTGTGTGCGTGTGTGTAAAAATTTCATATAGATTATATCTATTAAAGAACACTATGAGTAAAGTCAAAGGAAAACTTATCTTAGCTGACGCGTTTCGTCTTCTGAGGGACTTTATATGTGAGGTTTTTAATTAGTAAAAAATGGGATCGGTTTTCATAAATTTCTTGAAATAGGAACGCTCATAAGTATTCATCGGGTTAACTGAAAAACCAGGTAATTTATGGAGGACAGGAAGTGATACAATTCAATGTCTAATAAACTAATAAGTCAGTTATTTTTTCCATATATCCCCAAATTAGTATTTGAATTAATTTAGTCTAGAATCCATTTTTGTGTTATATATATATGAATAACATGCGGTTATGGATTTAACCGTTTTCTTTTAATTTTTTTTGTTATCATATATATTGGCTTAGAAAAGTATTAAATCCTTCAGAAATGGAGATATTGGAAAACATCTGGGGCGTAGATTTATATTTTGATAAGTTTCGGAAGCTGCACTTTCGAGAACTTTCTTCTAAGTAAGTTACTTGCTCTTTTAATAAGTGTGGTATTCTTTAGATGGAAGTTGTGGTTGATTTTCTTTTGTATAACTAAAGCATTTAATAATTAGTTGCGTTTTTAGATCTCTTTTGTGTTTATAGATGCATTCGTTTAAACTTCTGCTAGTTTCCCCAATCTATTGCGAGGAGCAGTTCTGGCAATGTATTTTATACACACCAGTTTCAGAATTATTATTGCTGTGGGCATTTTTAGTTCTGATCGTATGCATAATAGTTTTGGAGTTAGGTAGTATTATGCATATGTTTTATCTAGCTGATAGTTGTTAATAGTGTTGTTGTCTTCTTTGCAGTCGTATATTTTGTATGCCTTTCTTCTAGCATTGTGGATTAAATAATAAGTATATTGGAGGTTTTTGAAAGTATTTCTATGCATATTTCTTCTTTGGGTAAGTACTGGGGCTGAATCTTAAATAGAATCCTATAATTATTCCCGATTTGATCTTGTTACAGTGCTGGGAGTAAAAATTGATCAGGTCATTCTTGTTATTTTTTTTTCTGTAAACTTCAAGCTGAAGTAAGTTGTTATTTATGTGTAAGTGTTATTGGACTCAGATTCGAAGGTAAAGTCTATTGTGGGTTCAACATTATTTAGTTTGTTGATACGATCGACTAATATCATGTCTAGTGGATATATTAGTAGAAAATTATCTATGTATCGGAATTAAACAAAAAATTGTCGTAAAATATTATTGAAAGAATCACTTTCTAGAAATTTTCTTCTCGCCACTTAGAGGGGACACCATCGGTAAACTAAATTTTTATCTATAAAAATTGTTCTCGAAGTTGAGAAATCATTGATTGGTGATTAAATGGTACATTTTTATGATTTTGTGTGGGGATAGTTAAGCGTGTTTTTGATAGGAACATTTGTGCATAAAGATTTTATATCTAAACTGGTCATACATTTGTTTTTGATGTCTATGTTGTTTAAGAGATCACCAAATATTTTTCTTTATATGCGAGGAGAGAAGGAATAAATTACAAAACAGGGATTGGAAGATATAGCAAAAGGCTAATGTTTCCTAAGAGTTATAAAGAACAGAGGATTGTGGAGAGCGATGGTCGTCCACATTCTGAAGATACGGCCTATAGAAGTATAATATAAGTTTATATATATATATATATATATATATATATATATATATATATATATATATATATATATATATATATATATATGTATATATATGCTCCCGTTCAAAGGTTTGAAGCCACCCCAAGATTTAGCATCGGATGGAATTGAAAGAAGAGTGAAAAAAATCAAAAAGAACAGTTGAAAAAAGAATGGTATTCATTAAACTTTGAGAAACTTTTGCAACGAATGCCCAAAATTTGTGATAAGGAGGACTAAAGGAGAGAGCATAATTTTAGCATAAAATACTTTTTTCTTTATGTCATAATACAATCTCTAATAAAAGATAACGTGTCAACTTTTTAACCATGTATAATAATTTTCTCTTATTTAATTTACAAACAACTACACTTTTGGTCAATTTATGAAATTACCAGCAGTGGCCTCAACCCTTTGAACTGTAGTGTGTATATATATATATATATATATATATATATATATATATATATATATATATATATGTGTGTGTGTGTGTGTGTGTGTGTGTGTGTGTGTGTGTGTGTGTGTGTGTGTGATGCTTTTAGCATCTTCAGGTTTTGGACATTCTGATAAAACTGAATCCATATTAAGTTGATGCCAATGTCCCAATCCACATCTTCTCGCCAGTATCAGATCTTTATTGTTTGTGCAATCAATCAACTGTCGTTTTGAAGCCTTGGGCAAAATGGTCTCTGAATCAAATTACCGAACCGAAATTATGCCAGTGTTGTTTTTCGATTCTTGATTGGCACAAAATAAATGTCGGTTTTGGACTCAATATGAACTCTTGTTGAAAAATATCTTCATAACACGAATCAAAACTGAAGGAAATTATGAATAGTTCCAGAAATTCTTTCAATGCCTCAACCTAAACGAAATCTCCCGGAGAGAAAAATTTTCATCATTTATTCAGTGAATAATCTTTATTTTCTAATCTGAGAAAAATTGGGATACAGACTCCTTCACATAACTTTTGTTTTTACTAAATTCCAAACAATAAAATGTTTAAGGGTCATTAAATTTAGAGCTAAACTCGAAATCGTGATGATGTATGAAGACTGATAGGAATAAAATGAGGCGGGGACCATGGAGTTACGGACGATAGATAACGATTGACCTTTGACTTGAAGAGGTTAAGCTTGTTCTATTCAGGGTAGTAACCGAGTGGGATTATGGCAGTTCTTGAGAAAAACAGTTTGAGTGGATTTTCCTTTTTACATTTGAAACACGGACGAAATGAGGTTTTATTCAACCCCGTCTAAGTGCGTGTGCCTCTTTATTTGAATCCATACATACACGCCATGCTGAGTTTGCCTCAGGACAATATTTTCACAATA
>OZ038492.1:60683778-60696278 GCA_964036315.1 Acanthosepion esculentum | reverse complement strand
ATAATAATTTCAAAAATATTTTGATAGAAAATCTGTCATAAATGTCCAATGTAGACGTCACTGAAAATTGGGCACATCTGTTCACAAAACCCGCAAAATGGGTAAATCATAGGTTACAGCACGTGATTATAAAACAAATGCAAGTCAAAAAATCTTTTAATAATAATAATAATAATCCTGCGTTTTCTTTAGAATATTAAAAATTTATATCTAAAAATAGACTCAGTGTACTTATTTGTGTGATAAGCCTTTATGTGTGTTGCAAAACGTCTATCCTCTTAATATAATTGTATGTCATGTATAAGATATCGACAAAAAGTTACAGCACTGAAAAATACTTGGGAACATAATTTTCAATCAGGGAATTTATATTTAGGCAACAAACACAAACACAAGCAGGATTCCCATTTACATTGGCATCAGAATATATCAAGTTATTCCGCATCGGAGAATATGATGAATGCATTTCTCTGTGACGTGTTTCGTTCTTTAGAATTTCATAGGACTAAAGTGGTGTGTCTCTGTATGTTTAGACCGACAAAGTCCTAAGAACGAAACGATTTTTTGAACTTTGCGATTAATTTTCGTAACATCGATCTGGTATATAAACATTTATATATCATATTTTCTCATACACTTCTTTATATCAGAAAAAATAACTGAATTACAACATAAAAAGTCTACGTTATGCGTTTCGGCATCTAAACGGTTTTCATCGGACTAAAGTCAATAAGAACGTTAATTACATAAGTCAGAACATTAGCTTAGTCCTGGGACGTCCTTTTAGGGAACAAAACGTGACCTTTCTATTTGACCTGCTTGTTCACTATCACAGAATTTCTTTCTCCGTTGTAGCTCACATTTGATAACGTTGGTTGAATGCTGCCATGTTTATTCATGCAGTTAATTGCCTTTTTTTCTCTCTAACTGTTGTGCAGTCTTCACTGTTAGTTTTTCTGTTCTGCATTTTCTATGAGTTACCCATTTTGCGGGTTGTGTGATTTTCCCAATCTTCAGTGATGTCCACACTGGCAATTATGACAGATCTTCTAGCACAATATTTTGAAAATTATCATGCATACATCTTTGGGTAGATATTTGTAGGGATTGTGCGCCGGATATTCGAGAAAACTCCTTCCATGGGGCTATAGATATCGAGATCATTGATATGACTTATTTCAACGTGACACTGGAAATGAAAAATCAGACTGGTCTCCTACCATCATGCGCCAACGACATTGACTTCTTTTTTTTTTAAATGACAGATAAATCAATGTGCGGATTCGTCACAGGTAACGATTGCGGTGCATACACATTTCACGTCGCCTATGATGGCCTTGATGTTGGTATACTCTTCCATTTCCTCGTAAGGACTTAGGCTCAATCTCCCCAACGACAAGCACAATTCCGTCACCTAAAAATGTGAATTCCACCACCTACATCGGTTAACTAGAAACATTGGTGAAGACCGGATATCGAACGGGGTGGCCATACGAGTTCCAGCAGATCCCTGCTCCCTCCCACATGGCCCACATAACCCAGAAGTCGTAAGTCGTGAATTTACACAATCATCCTTAACATCTGACCTCGTAATCCTCCTAATAATAACACTCTCTAATAATAATAATAATAATAATAATAATAATAATATCTGCACTGGAAAATTTGCAACTCCTATGGGAAGGGAACTGGAAGAAATTTGTACGAACACCACCCTGACCCGGTTACGGAGATAGGACCTGTTACAATTCTATGGGACTACACAATACACACTGACAGAACAGTCAAAGCCAACCGCCCAGACATTGTTATTAAAGTCTACAAACAAAATAAGTGCCTCCTTATTGATATGGCAGAATACAAGGACCTTGAAATAGAAATCTCAAAAATGTGGCACATGGGAACATCAACAATTCCTGTTGTAGTTGGAGCCCTTGGACTGGTTGGAAAAGATTCCAGTAGGCTGATTGAAGGGATCCCTGGAAGTCCATGCCTCAAAGAGATACAAAAAATTGTTCTGACAAGTACAGCCCACACTTTACGAAGGGCTTTATCTATGTAATTATTATTATTTTTTTTTTTTTTGCAGTGGAAAGTGTCATGATGCCATTTCTAACCTTAGGTCCCTGGGCGGGACCCGGAAAGAAATGTGTAAACGCCAGATATCAAAGGAAATAAAAATAATAATAATAATAAAAAGAAGAAATTGAGGAAATTTGTGTTTATTGACATAGCAGTACCATCTGAGAGAAACACCTTTATGAAAACTTTCGAGAAATAGCCCAAATACAAGAATCTAGAGATTGTGATTAACAGGATGTGGCGAATGAAATATTGAGACTGTTTTAATAGTAATCTGATCTCTGAACATCGTGGGAAAAGGAATGGACAATTTCACTAATAATATCCAAGGTAACATCAACATACAGTGTTAGCACCAACTAAATATATAACACTGCATCATAGATTGGATCAATAACTACACTGGAAAATATGCAACTTTTACGGGAAGGGAACTGCAAGTAACTGGTATAAACATCACCCAAACCGGATCACAGAGGTAAATCTTGGAACAATTTTATGGGACTTTTCAATATACATAGACAGAACAACCAATGCTAAGCGTCCAGATATCGTGATCAGAGACCAAAAAACAGAATGTGTGTCGTAGCATATCTACAGGCGATAATGGGTATGTCTCCATTCCCATAAATGAAGTAGTAAATACTGTATGTTGGTCTGCAGTTGGAGATTCGTCTCCAGCTGTGCTGGTTAAACTCTCTCCCTTCGGGCAGAGAGAATCCCCATACGAGGCTATGTCGAAGGGCAGAGTCTCGTTTAGGGAAACAGCTACCCGACCCCGTTTTATACAGAGCTACGCGGAGTTTTTGGTCGAGGCTACGGGCTCGGTTACCCCACATTAAATTTGGCCTTGTGCCACATCTGACTGCGTGGGGCGGTTGGTACATATTGTTCAGTTGAAGATTCATTGGGCAATTCACTTGACTCACTTGTAGCTGTTGACTACTTCTACGCGCCACAGGCGAATCTTATATGTGTTGTTCTTGTCCTAAGTATTATCGTTCATTACCAAGCTTCGTGTGATTATTATATTCAATAACTTTCCTTTGGTTAAAACAATGTGCTTTCTTATTGATATGCCAGTCCCAGTAGATTGTAATATATCTTTGAAGATCTTCAGAAAACTATTAAAGTACAAGAATCATGAATTGTAAATCTTAGCTATGTGGTACATGCGGGCATCAATAATTCCAGTAGTAGTTGGAGCCCACATGTTGTCCTGAAAAGGTCCCGACAGATTCATTGAAAGGATACCTGGTTGCCCATGCCTTAAAGAAATACAAAAAAAAAGTCCTCACAATTAGAGCTTACACAGAGCTTTATCTATGTAAAATGTTTATTTTATTTATTATCATGAAGCCATTTCTGATCTTAGATCTCTGGTTGGGACCTGGACTGAAATGTGTATACAACAGAAATCAAAGGAAATAATAATAATAATAATAATAATAATAAAAATATTATAATTTTATTATTATTATTATTATTATTATTATTATTATTATTATTATTATTATTGTATAAAATAAATTATATAAAAATTAATAAAAACATGTACCCTGTTCCTTCAGAAATCTTTGTTGCTTGGCACTGCAAATATTATGAGAAAGGCGCTTTCACTCTGAAATTTGACAAGTTGATGGAGATCACGCATAACGAAAAATCTATAAAGTAATAATAATAATAATAATAATAATAATAATAATGATGATGATGATAACGGCAACAACAACAATAATAATCAAAGATTTTATCAGTGATCCCTATAGTAATAAGACTCCCAGTAATAGGATTATGTCAAAATATGTTGGTATTATCTTGTGAAAGCATTTCTTCTATCAATCTAAATTTGATTCACTTCGCATTGAAAAAAAAATTATTATAAAATAAATCGCCTTTTTTAGTGCTTCCTTTCTTTTTCCCCTGTTCCAAACATGTTGCTAACGTCTATTTATAACGTTTATTAATTATAAAGAATAAGAGCATATAAAAATTCACACATATATTTACCCATAGTTCTTCACATTGTTGATTTTCTTCTCCATTAAATTCATAGAGAAAAAGAGGTAAAGATTTCTTATTTGTTTTCTTTTTATTTAAAGAATATGGAAGTGACAGATCTTTAGAAAACGCCGTCGAACGGTTGTTTGTGAGGCTGAAAAAGACATTACGCTAAACGCGTTCGAAGTTGGAATAGTTCCGTTTTTAAGTGATTTTTCTTTTTCATTTTTTGCCTTCAATGCGCGTTTCGTAATATTTGGTCTGCCTTCATTTTTGCAAATTTCTATTTTCGTTTTTAAATAACGAACTGGTTATTAAAATTGTTATTCCATTGGCAACAGCAGACTGACTGCTCTTGATATTATTTTTATTACTTTTGCTAAAAATCGTGATGCTTTTTGACAATGAAAGTGTTTTTTTATCGCTCAGTTGAATGTGGAGGCTTCCATTTTTATTCCAGTTCAGTGTTTGACAAGACACAAATATTCTTTGTATTTTTTTTGCAGTGGGGGGGGGGCATGGTCTTTTCTTACGTTCTTCCAATTTGTCTTGTTTGTAATTCTTTGTTTGTTGATCTTTCTTAATTACGTCTTATTTGTACTTTCATTCTTTCACACATTCAGAGTTTAAACTATCTTCAGAGGCTTATTCTCTTTATTTTAAGTCTTTCTTCTTATCATTTTATTCATACTTTTTTCTTTCCTTCCAATCAATACTTTCTTCTTTATTTCTTTCCTTACTTCTAACTTTCTCTTTCTTTCTTTCTTTCTTTTCTATTTTATCACGGTCCAAAAGCACTCACTACCTTTGCAGAGGTTCGATCTCGCGACCGTTACAATACATCGATTGTCGCCATAATTTGTGAAATGCTTTTACACATGCACACGGACACATATATGTAATTATATTTGTATATAAAAGAGGAGTAAACACATTTCACACATACGCCCATACACATTTGCACACGCGGCCACAACACACAAACAGACACACGTATGAGCGCGCACTCACACAGATGTACACGAACACACAGACGCCCATACACATAGAGGAAACGTCGACCTAACACGAAAAATATGATCTTCCAAATAGCGCATAGATTATTTAGATCAAACTTAGTATAAAGAAAACGATAAATGAGAGAAAAACGGCAGTCAGTTGCTGAAAACTCCTGTAGAGTTGACAGTACTATTACAAAAATTTAGGTCTACGAAACACTGGAGTCGTGCTGATGAATATCACATAAATCAGCTAAGTGATGTTATTTGCATTAATCATAATATATATGACTTGGGATCCAATTCCAATGCTGATCTGAAGCCGACAGAATGATAGGATAAAGAATAATTATTTCATATATTTTCTGTCTATATATTATTTTAATAGATACAGTTTATTTAAGTAAATGCTTTTTTTTAGATAAACAGTATTAATTAAATTTACCGGCCTGAATGTGCAAGGAATTTCGTAGAAAATATGTGCTTCTCCGACAGGAATCGAACCTGTAACCCTTAATGTGAACCATCATTTGATGTGATGTGCTGTTAAACATTCAGTCATAAAGAAGCGTCTGGTTAGCAATTCGGAATTTGCTAACCAGACGCTTCATTGTAACACATATTTACAGTACACAAAATATTTTAGTACACAAAATATATTGAAATGTTAAAGAGTACATTTATACAATAAAATTGCCATTGGCTTCAACGACAGCACACATAACTTCAGAATCTCTTGCATCTCTTCTGGACGGTCTTTTTCTTTACGTTTAATCCTTTTATTCAGTTTATCTTTGAGGGGGTGGCACTCTGGGAAGTGAGGTGGCCAGAAATTGCCTGACAGACATGCCTCGTTTCTCCTGCTTGTCTGGCATAGTGCAGAGTTCTCTTGCCAGATATAGGATCATCCAACAGCCACGCTCTTGATCCAGGATAACACTACCCCCTCAAAATAATTGATGTAGGCTTCCGTTTTGAGTCTGAGTCCTTGTCGGAAGATGAATGGAGGTATGACGTCGCTATCACTAGTGATCACTTCAGACACCTTCATAATCACCATTAGAATCAATTCTTTCCGAATCATCTACACTGTCCTCAGATTGACTCCCAAACAATCTGAAATGTTTGTATAGGAGCTTCCGGCAGTGCAACAGGCTGTTTCAAAAATTTCTGCGGAGTTAATTGCGTCATGGTTCGCTTTCTCTTACAGACGATGTCCAATTGGCTCAACTATATAGTGCAGTCGACAAAATCAAAAACAAGCAACGCGCGTATCGTGAAATTAAAAATATAAAATTACGACAATTTACCCATCGCACCCTGCATACACAGGCATACACACACACACATACACATATATATATTTTAAGACATTTTTTATGTTTATACGTTCTTTTTATAGATACAAATATTTAAGTAAATGCTCTGTTTATAATAAACAGTATTAACAGAGTATTTACTTAAATATTTGTATGTATAAAAAGAACGTATAAACATAAAAAAATGTCTTAAAATAATTGTCGGACTTTGTCAATTTCATAATATATACATATATACATATATATATATACATATATATATATATATATATATATATATATATATATATATATATATATATATATATATATATATATATATATATTTAGTTTAGGAAAAACTAGGTAATCCGTATGGGTAGACCCAATGAGGATACCTTAAAGTGGTCTGTTTTTATTTAAAATATATATGTATATATATATATATATATATATATATATATATATATATATATATATATATATATATAATTAACATAAAAATATTAATATTAATATTTAAAAGTCGAGGTTGAGAGTCAATTTCATGTTTGAATATTGCATTTATGCATGAAACAGACTGTGGCCGCTTAGTATATATATATATATATATATATGATGGACCCTTCCGTTGTTTTCGACGTATGAGTGTCTATCAGTTCGGTTTTATGTTTATGTTTCGCGTGAGAGAACAGTCCTTCACGGGATTTGAAAACAAATCCACACGAAAGGCATACTGAAGGCTTCACCGTCATATGGGCTGATGTAATAACCCGAGATGTAGTGTTAATTCTTAATTCTCTCATATGGATGAGGCGATTCTTTTCAAATTTAGTTATACCTTAGTATCAGGCTTTTTTCCAAGTTTGCTCAGTTCGAACTCCTTTATAGGGATGTTTGCAGCAATTAAATTGTATTTAAGTTTGTCCTTGAAGCGTAACAAAGGACGGCCTACATTACGCTTACCATGAAAAAGTTGGCTCTACATGAGGATTTTGACATATATATGTGCGTGTGCATATATGTATATATATATATATATATAAGAATTCATTCTACAGATAAATTTCCTGTAGGCCTCCATTCTTTAGTCAGAGTAAATGTGATCGAATTACATTGTCATTTAATATTTGCTTCTATTTCTACAATGTATGATACTTAAAAGCATGGTAAATGTAAGATAGGTGCGGTAGAATATATTTCCCTTTGTTATTCCTGTATCGTGAGCGCATGATCGCACCAAATAACCCTTTCGAATTGTTTTTGAGGTCATCATGTTCAAACTTTTAGACGATGATCTACGTATCATATTATGTTCTTCTGTATCTTAGTTGCAAGCCTGGTTTTCGTAATATATCTGAATTACTGTCGAAGAACGAGATTCTGTCGTTCTAAAAGCAAATTAGGAGAATAATAAACAAAATTAGAAAGACGAAGCCTCAAATGCAATTTAGCTAAATGCATTCAAAGCTCATTCTGACACAGTGAAAGTGTGATAAACAATGTTCATTGAATAATATGCTATTTATACAACATTGAAACTGTATTGTTGTCAGGCACAGAGTAAAAATTGTAGTAATCCCAGGAAGAAAGAACTATCAGTTGTAAGATGATATCATTCATGACTGGACGTAAGCGAGAGAAACCAAGATTAAAATAACGAATTGCGGATGACTAATTCAAGTAAGTAAAAATTTAACTCTTCTAGAAAGTGCTTTAATGGACGACTGAAAATGTGACATTGAAATCCGAAGGTGTGCATTACAATAATGACAGATACCTTTCAAAAGCTAAACAAGGTATAAAGAAAGAGAAGTTGCTTTGAAACAAAGAAAAAAGAGCGCTGAACTTCTATGTAATATCTAACTTCTATGTAATATCAGACCATAATGGGCGATTTTCATACCGATGAAGAGAAGACTTTGGAGCACGGTAATGTGTTTTTCCCCCGGAAGGATCTTGAGTATGAACGTATCATATAAGAAACGAGGTAGTTTTAAGGGACATGGAAACATAAGAGACACATTTGCTTATGATAATAAAGAAAAAATTGTAATTTCTGGGCAGTTAAAGAGGAAAAAAATGCTTGGAAAAAAGACGCTCAAAGGACATAACGAATAACGTAGGACAAAAGGAAGCAGAGTGTTATCTACCCAACGAGCTTGTGAATATGGTAGAACAGGAAAACGGAGAGCTATTGAGAAGACAAATATTGCTCAAAGCCACAAAGGAAGTTGTGGAGAACTATGATTGCTTGGTTCATAACTCATAGTGCTGAAAGACGTACTCTAAAACAGCGGTCCCAAAACACCGGGCCGCGGACCGGAACTGGGCTGCTGACATATACTGGGCCTCGGAGCAGTACTGAGCCGCAGACTGATACTGGGCTGCGGACCAATACTGGGAGGCGGACCGGTACTGGACCGAGGACCAGAACTTGGCTGCGGTCCGATACCGGGCTGCAGAACGGTACTGGGCAGCGGCCCGATACTGAGGCTCTGATCATTTTATACTAGGCAGGACAGAAAAATAAAAACAAAATTAAAAATCCCATTTTATTGATTATCGCGGTCTGGTATTATTACGTGCATGATCGACATCGGCTCTCCAACAGGTCCGTGAAAAAATTGTCATGCATAACACTGGTCCGTAGCACAGAAAATAAAGAATGCTCATTGATTTCAATGTCAGCTTCACCTTAAAACTCAGATATACCTTTCATTTTCTTGGAATTTTGTTGATGGTGTTTCGAATGTCTGTAGATGCAATGATACATCAAATACTGGTAGAGGATTTGCAGAGTGTCTTCTGCGATGAATGTGTCGTGCGTGTTAAGAAAATAATTCGGCAGCAAACTTTCGATAAAAAAAATCCTTGCAAAATCACATACAACTACGGTGGGTAGCAGTTAGTAACTAGATGGGAAAACAATGACATGATGAAGATGTTGATATTCCAGTCTACTTCAAATAAAAGATTATACAGAAAGCCGCCTCAATACTCGAAAGAGCAATAACAGTTAGTGGACAAAAGTAACATATTTTCCTGAAAAATTGTTTTAATATAAATATGTATTTAATAAATCTCAGTAGCACTGGTTGCTCAGTCCATGAATTCCGAATATTTCCTTATAAGGAAACAGCTAATCTCAATATTACCGTTAGCATTATAATTCTCATTAGCATGATCAATAGTTTACATTAATAGACAATTTTATTTAATAAGTCAGGCTTAGTTTAGCTCAAGGAGATGGATATGGGACACGCAATAATGATCGAACTGACTACATGAATAATGGTCAAATAATCAGATGGCTTTTGCGTACTAACACAGTTTTCATGTGAAGAACACATTCCCGTACAAAACAAAGGCAATTTCACCAAAGCAATCAATAATTTATGTAGACGTTATTTAATGGTATGACAGAAGTAATATTTCTGTAAAACATATTTAAAATCCTTTTGATCTGTTCACGCTTACTCTTACTAACAATATCAAACTGATATCGAACTGATGTTCATCGCACGGATAAACCATTCCCCGAGAGTTCTTACTTACTTGCTCTACAAGCAGAGCGGACATCTTTATTCAGTATAGTGTCCATTCTGAACATGGGTAGTCACGGCTCTCCACAAATTGCTATTCTTTGCACAACTGCCAAAATAGCACTGTCAACTTAGTCTTACTTTTAAGTGTAAAGAGTTGCAAAGTCACCTTATCATTTTCTTGTATCATCCGTTTACACAAACTCATTAGGCCGGTAACATGCTGACGCCTTCGAAACCTTCTTGCAATATGTCTTGTGAGCGTCAAATTATTAAAGATCTCTTGCCTCATTATTTATTTAAAAAATGCTAGCTGTCTCTTTCTGGTCCTAAATAAAAGCGTTCGCTGTGTTCCAATTTTCCTTAAAACTTCCACATTACTCACATGTCCAGTCCATGTTGTTGTCATTTTGTAGCTCGACATCTCTATTGTCTGAAGTCTCTTTTCCATATGCAAGGAAATTGTCCAGCATTCAATGCTTTATAGGAGGACTGATATTACATTGCAGTTTGGTAAATTGCTTTTTAACTGACAACCTTTTCTCTTTATTAATATTTTGTTTTGTTTATGGAAAACAATTGCCTGATCATGTCAACATCAAGGAAATCTAATCTAAGATCATCTTCATGATATTAAACAAAGGTTTATCTAAAAGATTACATTCCGTAAGCTTTCTGAAATGTATTTTAAATACAAATATGGGTTTTTTGGGATCGATCAATACACGGGGCATAGAAAATAATTGGTTACCCACGTACACAGAAAATATATTTATATATGCATAAATTTCCATCAAATTTAAAATGTACATTCGCACATTTCCCTTTAGATGCTTTGTTTACGTTTGACAATTTCTTCTTGACAAATATCTTTCGATATTTTGAGACATAAAATTGTGAAAGTGACTCCAATGAACGTAAGCTACTCTAGGTTGAGTAATTTCGTGTAAGCATTCATCTAGTACAAGGCCTGAGAGCATCTCAAGATAGAAGCTAACATTTGAGATGTGATAGTATTTGATATGAATCATTAGAGAAGGTGGTAGACAGTTATGAGGATAGATAATGGCCGATCCTTGATTTGAGGAGGTTAAGTTTATCTGTGTCAGAGAAGCATGTATATGGGAACCTTTTACACGAAGAGGCAGTTCTTGGGAAATTTGTTCTTACTTTTGGAACACGAGGATATGCGAATGTTTCGAGTCTGTGGAAGCAGAATGGCGTACCCCAAATGTAAAGGTCTTAACGGGGGGAACTAATTAATAAAGTTCATCTGAACATTTGCCATTTCAAACAGGGGTAGGAGAGTAACAGTTTTTGGCTGTAGTGTCTGTGAGGAACAAGCTGCGTTTTGAAATCTATCAAGAGTGATTCTCTATGAAGACAGCCATATCCGGCCAGGAAATGTGCAATCGTCAACTTTCAGCACAGGTAGAGCGGTAATATTCCATTTTCTTCTTGTAATGATAAAGCATGAAAGGTGACTGGTATTTCCAGGAATGATAGAATGAACTGGCAATTTCCAATGATCTTTGCGTTCTATCCGAGGTCTGGAATGAACGTGAGATCCAATAGATGTGCAAAGCATAGAACTTCATTGAGGGTACAACATTTTATCGTGACTGTAAAAATATTCAGAATCTGAATGGTTAGCTCTCTAGTCTTGATGGCCATTACAACTGAGTAGTGAGTTTGACCTTATTTAAGAAAATACATACCAGTAACCTTGTTCCAATTAAACTAGTTTTAGCAAATAATCCATTGCTTCCATGACTTCAGACAATGACTGCTGGAAGAGTGGCTGCAAACCAAAGCTAGAAAATCTAGTTGACTCTGCTATTTAACCTCCAGTTAGAGACCCGGTAAGAGATTAATGCAAAGTGTACACAGGTTCTGTGTCTAGAATTCAAACTGAGATTGCCGATTCTGCTCTGATAAGCGTTACTACTACATAAATTCTTCGTAAGAGAGACAGTTCAATGTTCATTCCGAGTGCTTCTTTCTTGTGCATTCATGTCTCTCCATAGCTTCTTATCTTTGTAATTCTTAGTAGAGTTTTTTTTTAATCATCATTGCCGGGCTCTGTTTGACATCAGGCTTGTTAGGCATGTGAATATTTGAAGTTTCCTCCCGTCCTCTAACCTTCAATATACCCAATGAGTGATAAATCCCCCAATAACATTTCTCCCCTTATATATATACCATAAACTTCAATTGACTCTTTCTGATTTTAAGTACTATAAGTTTTAAGTTTCTTTTGCTTCTATTACACCGGTTGACATTTTTTCGACCCAAATATTGTTGGGCAATGGACACATGTTTCTGGGCTATGTTCTCAGGGTGAATCTGAAAATCAAGTCCATATTGCCCCACCACGTTTTCTCGGTACAGATAATTTCTATTTTGCTTTAAATAGACCAAAGTTGCTAATTCACAGTCATATGCCACGGCTTAAATATACGAGTGATATTAGTTAACACTTTTCGTTTAATGTTAAAATGATTTATATCATTCAAGAAAAAAGTATCCAAATAACTTTGAAAACGAATTCTAATCTATTTCAGTTCAGATAAGCA
>OZ038492.1:60661278-60671278 GCA_964036315.1 Acanthosepion esculentum | reverse complement strand
TTAAGAATATTTTTCGAGATAATATGGATGTACTGATTTCACATCCTACGAATTAACTCATAGCTGTGGGGACATGAGTTGGATTTATACCTTTCTCAAGAAGATTTGTGCGTAATGAAATTTAACATAGCTGACTGGAATTTTGAACTTCAGAGTTTCAATTCCGACTCTTTATCCTTTACATCACCAGCAAATGCAAGATTACTGATATATTCTCAAGCGGTGATCCATCAGAGTACTGACCACGGTCGAAGCTGGTTAAATTCAATAGGCTTAAAAAAAGGTGTTTTAACGTGGCATGATCTTAAGCCGACTATTAAAGAGTGAAAGAAGATTCATATATAATAGTGTTGACAATCTAGGAATCTAGTCTATGAAAAATGTAGTGCCGGAAGGTGTTACGGGCTCCCTAGATATGTTTTACGTAAGGTAAAAATCATTTATAGATATTATTTTCTTTTTGCAAGATTCTTCCAGGTTATATATATATATATATATATATATATATATATATATATATATATATATATATATATATATATATATATATATATATATAGTGAGAGGGAGATAGAGAGATGGATATAGATATTATATGAAAAGATCACTTAAAATATTTAAATATCAGATTTACCCGGACAGCGATGTTTCAAGAGTAGGCGTTTTAAATGGTATTTGCAATTTTTTCAAATGGTAAGGATTTATTTATATATAAGTATATTTACAAGCTCTGTTTCATCTTCAAGCGAAATTTTAAAAAAAACAATTCGCTTGAAGATGAAACAGAGCTTGATACTTCAATTCAATTTCATTTTTATTATTAAATTGAAGTTTTTAGCTTCTGTTTTTGAAACATGAGAGCTCTTATGTAGCGAAGGAATTATATTTCAAAAAATAATTATAATTGTGGCTCTACTTGTGTATAAAACACTGTTTTGTAAAAATATAAAAATAATGATAAATTCGTATTCTTTCCTATTTTTCTCATATATTTGCACACCCACACACACACACACACACACACACAAACAAAAACACATACATACACACATACATATATATATATATATATATATATATATATATATATATATATATATGTACAGTGCTGTTCGATAAAAGTGATTCACGTGATATTTTTTACTTTTTTAATTTTTTTCGCCTATTGTTTTTGGGGTCAAACCAATTTTTAATCTTACTAATATAAAGACTCCTTCCCGACCACATAGTAAAAAAGTTTACTCACCCTAAGGTAGTCTATTGATAATTATAATTTTGGATATAAATGAGGTTTAGGGAAAATCTTTGTCCAAAAAAAGTGACTCACTTATTTCCTCCAACTAGTAATCAATAGAAACATAAGCGAACAGCTTTAAATAAAGAATAATAGAGGTATAATTTATTTATAATAGGTAATATAGTTCGAAATATTTAATAATCTATGGGTCCTCCTTTATTTTGAATAACCTTTTCAACCCTTTTTGGCATTGACTTCATCAAGTTCTGGCAAATCTCATCTCCAAACACTAAATTCCATTCGGATATGAAATTCACAATCAAATCCTCTTTGTTGGTCAACTGCTTTCTCGAGAGCCTGTACTTTATAATATGTTTTCTATGGGGTTGAGGTCAGGAGATTGGGGCGGCCACATCATAACATTCACCTGCTTCTCATCAAAGTATTCCTTCATCAATTTTGATTTGTGACAAGGCGCATTATCCTGCATAAAAATGAGCTTGGTGGGGTCGATTTGCACCCTTTCAGCAGAAGGGAGCAGACAAGACTCTAAAATTCTCTTGTACTGCTAGCTCCTGAGGGTCTTTTCAATAGATTTTAAGAAACCAGTTCCATGAAAAGAAAAGCATCCCCAGAACATTATACTGAACTAAAGTCTGCTATATTTATGGGATAAAGTGCCGAATATCAGAGATAGAGCATGTGTGAATATAAACGTGAACATAGAAGTGAACACTTAGAGGCGACAGTTTGTTTCATGCTAAATGCAAAGTCAGGCCACGAGTGCTGTTATTTTTCTTGGCTATTTATATATACGGATCATTGATGCATTGTGTGTAGTCTATTTTGGCGGTTATTTTAACGGAAGTCGTTTGTTTAACTCAGAAATTATTCATATATATATATATATATATATATATATATAATTTTTGGAGGGTAGATCTTGCTGCTTGTTTTACTGTGTTTAGTGGGGTTTTGATTTAGAAAGATTTGAACGTTTTGAATTCACAAAAATACGTCTACAAATTCACAGACAATTTAACCCCATGAAGATGGTCTCCGATGAGAATGGAAGTACTTGGGAAAATAAAAATTCTTTAAAAAAAACTTTGGTATTTTTCGTACTCAGTTTTCCATAGCTACCAAGAAATTAATTTGTGGACTTAAAAAGATCGGAACAAAAATAAATAGGCAAAACATCTCTAAATTATTTTGAATTAAAATGTTCTGCCTACACACACACACACACACACACACACACACACACACACACACACACACACACACATATATATATATATATATATATACACACACATATTTGAATTCATAAATATATATATATATGTATATAAATAATTTGAAAAATTATTTTACTTTTAATGACAATCTCACTATGTATGTATATATATATGTATATATGCATATATATATATATATATGTCTGTGTGTGTGTGTGTGTGTGTGTGTGTGTGTGTGTGTGTGTGTGTGTGTGTGTTATGGTGTTGAAACCATAGAAAAATAACACAGACTCGGATATAAAGTTAAACGGTATATTATTCACGGAAACGTAGTACAAAGTATGTGGACTGGAGATTACATCTCTCACTGGTGTCCTAAATCACTCATTCATACACTCGGCCAAAAATATTTCCATTAGAACCCGTATATACGGGGTCAGGGACTGTCTACCTTCCCGGACGAAACCTTGCCCTGCGGCAAAGCCTCGTCCGAGCACCTCTCTGCCAAAGCAGAGAGTTCGACAGGAGTCACACCTGTGACTTCCGATATTTAACAACCCCCCCCACATGGGTCGTACATGGCACAAGGCCGGTTTAATGTGGGCTCTCCGAGCCCGTAGGCTCGGCCAAAAATATGCCCATTATAACCCGTATAAACGGGTTCAGGGACTGTCTACCTCCCCGGAAGAAACTTTGCCCTAAGCGAAAAGCCTCGTCCGAGTTCCTCTCTGCCAAATCAGAGAGTTCGACAGGAGTCACACCTGGTGACTTCCTCTTTACTAGAAATTGGTAACCACATTATATAAATGTGGAAGAATCCATTTGTAGGTATTTTAGTTTCCCACAATAATATGTAAAATGTATAGGAGCAGCAGATCATTATTCAGACATTTATTGGTAAGTATAACATACAAATAATGTGTATCATGTTTTATCAAGAGCCATTCCAAGCTTTGTATATTGTTAAATATAACATATAACCGCCAATCTTAATCTGAGATTATTTTCACATTAAGTTTTGCATAGCGAAAAATCAAACAAGGAACAGATTTTTTCTAATACTTTCACCTACAAGCGGATTCTACCCACCTCAAAAAAATAATGTTGGATAGTTTCCACCGTGACAAAGTTTATTTGTCGGATCCGCTGATGAAGAACTTGGAACCTCAATCTCCATGTTTAATTTTTGTCACTTGGTTAATATTAATAAAAGCTTTTTCGTACTGATTTCATTTGTACCCTTTCGTTTGACTTTATTTTATTGAACAACTTATTTACTCTGCTTTATATATATATATACATATATATATATATATATATATATATATATATATATATATATATATATATATATATTCAGCTGCAGGATAAATTCTATCCCGAAATCGATCAATTCCAGTAAATTTAGAAAGTGCCTTGAGAACTTCCATTTTATTTCTTTTGCTGAATACGTTCTGGACATAATGATCTTAACTCTCCAGAGATTTCTTTACTTTATTATCTGTGAAATGCGACGTGTTCTTGAGGAAAATAATGTAATGGTTTCCCATTGCTTTTTAAAATGTTTGACATTTTCATTCTGTGAGAGGACTGTTTGCTACCCAATATGTGACAAGCCAATATACCCTGGGATTTCACCGACAGCAGGAGGGAGGAAATAGATGAAGTCAAGCCTCTTCCAAGGACATTTACAGCGGAAGTAATCGCAACAAACCTACGCGGAAATCGAGCCCGTCTCGCAGATTCCACTTCCGTCGCCGACCCCAGAGTAATGGTAAAAAACAAAAAGGAAACGTGCATGTATACATACATACAGAGAAAGAGTGAGAGAGACACACACACACAAATACATACACACACAAACACAGACTCACACACATACATATATATATATATATATATATATATATATATATATATATATATATATATATATATATATATATATATATATATATGCAAGTTTTTATATATATTATTTATATATATATATATGAGCGGTACTTATTGAAAGCACTCAATATCAGTGATAGACCTAACATATTTATTTAGTTGGACTGACGCGAGTTTGTGACCCTGGGTTTCATGCTATTTGCAATCGTCCGATAAGTGTTTGTCTGACGATCGTTTATATATATATATATATATATATATATATATATATATATATATATATATATATATAACCGTCAATATAAAAAAATAATTTTTTATTGCTGGTAATATTTTGTTTTGTCAAAAATCTATTTCTGGATATATTTTTCATTAAAAAATGTATTGCTGCTAATATTTTTTTTGTGAAATGTATTGCAGGTAATATTTGTTTTTTTTTAAAACATTGTTGGTAATATTTTTCTTCAAAAATTTATTGCTGGTAAAAAACCTATTTTTACACTTTCAACTGTTTACCCATATCTGGAACACTAACAGGGGCTACAAACCCGGGTCAGGGTGGACCTTGGAACACCAGCAATTAAGAGGTGGTTCCCGACTTCTGAAAACCTCCTGAGCAGAGACCTTGCTGTTGGACATAGTTTCCGCTGACTCTTGCTCTACATAGGCATATTATAACTTTGCGGAATAAGGATGATCCCGCTATTCTGCTATTTTTTTTTAGCTAGTACATATATATATATATATATATATATATATATATAATCTAAAATTTTATATTCGAAATCTTAATTGTATATATATATATATATATATATATATATATATATATATACCATTAAGATTTCGAATATAAAATTTTTAAATTTTATATTCGAAATCTTAATGGTATATATATATATATATACCATTAAGATTTCGAATATAAAATTTTAGATTACTCTAAAATATTTTAAAGCTAGCTGTCAAGAAAGTTAAACTATAGAGTACATTAAGTGATAAAAATTATTATTTAATAAACAAAAGCGAGTATTAGCTGCTGTTATTGAATGTTTATTTATATGTTAATGTAATTATAATTTATTATTTTTATTTTGTTTAATATATCTGCGGTTTAACTTATACATTACATTTAAAATATTTAAAGGTCTTGAGTTAACGTCTTACTTTTATTTTTTTTATACATTAATGATCAGACATTATTAGCATTGACAATATTTTTAATCATATATATATATATAATATATATATATAATATATATATATATATATATATATATATAATATATATATATATATATATATATATATATATATATATATATATATATATATATATATATATATATAATCGTCAATCTAAAACAATAGACCTTACTATTCATTTTCTTTAAGAAACGAATTGAAAACATCTAGAGGGTAAGTTAACATTTTGGCAAGAATCGATATTTTCACTCTCAAGAACTTTTCGTCTAAGTAAGTTATCATCTCTTTTAATAACTATAGCATTCTTGGGATCGAACTTGTGTTTGAAATTATTTCTGTGTATAACTGAGCCGTTGGATAAATGGAGACCTTTCTTATGTGAATAATTACACCCACCCACACATGTATATATATATATATATATATATATATATATATATATATATATATATATAAGTGTATGTGTGTGTGTTTGAGTTACTAAACAAACATACATACATACATACACATACACACACACACACACACACACATATATATATATATATATATATATATATATATATGTGTGTTTGTGTGATGTGTGTGTGTGTGTCTGTGTGTGTATTTCTGTTGTTTCTCTTTTCATTTTCTGGCCTCTTGTGATTTATGTTTTATCTCTTATATATATATATATATATATATATATATATATATATATATATATATATATATATATTATTGATCTCTTTCTGCTTTGATCACTGTCTTGTCTGATTATTATTGCTTTTTTTTATTCTTTGTATCTTTTCTTGCATCTTCATATCGGTCGATAATTGACATGTGCAACGAACAGTAACCAGAAAAGGAAAGAATGAATGAATGAATGAATGAATGAATGAATGAATGACTGAATGAATGAATGAATAAAAAAAAGAGAAGAGGAAAGATAGAGAGATGGAGAGAAAAGACCAATAAGAAAAACAAATAAATAAATCTAAAAATCGAATCATTTAGAAATCATACCGACTAAGATGACCCATTCGAATGTTTTTAAATACCAATTCAAATGTTCCGACATCTGAGATGTAATGTCAGATTTTGTAAAGCTCTATTGTTACGATGCAGCTAGTTCTAAGCACGAGAGCTGTAGTAGGAGCTGTTTACACGAATCCTTTCTTCCCTTGAGGGAACATGATGCGGCTAGCTATCCAGCGAAGCGTAAAATGCTCATTGCTCACCGTATACAAGAGGAAAGAAGCTGTGTCCCTGTCTTTGTTCTCACTTTGGATTCAGCTTGAATCTTGATTCACGCACTTTAATGGAACTTCGTCTATACGCCGTGTCCCTTCACGACTTTGGCAATCATAGGTCTTCATACTTTTCTGTCCGTTGTGCATAAAAGAATAATCTTAATATTAATTCTACATAAAATAATAATCTTAATAAAATTTGTCGTTTTGTTATCTCAGCAAAAACCCTCTCCTGACTTCCATTTACTCAAGCTTGCTAGGTATGTGTTATGGTAATTTACCACGCACACATGGACTCTTCCAGCTATAAATAGGAGCAGGTACTGCTTTTTGGAGAGGGAAGTTTCCAGCAGTCAGCTCTGACTGTCGGAGCAAACATTCTTGCTGTAACTGTTTCTGTTAATATATTTGTTTAACTCAATTCCTCTATCGTGTATTTATTTCTGGCCCTAACAAGGCCCCAACAGTATGTTACGTGTCGTTTTATTCTGTCTTCAAACTGTCCTGTTGTTATCAATTTTTTCCAAGTCCTCTTCCCTCAGTATGCGCCCTAGGAATTTAAACTGCCTTTTCCTGATGTTAAGGATAAGTGTCATTTTTGTTTCCATTTTTCTGTAAAACTTCCTCGATGCTCACATGGCCGGTCCGTACTATTCTCAGCATCCTTCTGTAGGACCACCCTTCCTCTTTTTATTATTTTTCTTCTTCTTACTATTCTTAGTCTGCTTGTTAATTAAATTCTTAGGCGTGTCTTCTGATGTACATACTCGATGTATCAAACATCTTCTCAGGAGAGACTAAAAGCCGATAGCCGAAACATTCCTCTTGTCTGTCTCTATTTTCACTGAGACTCCACCACCAGCTTCCTTTGGCTTCTCCTGTTATTATTCTTGACTGCTTATCCACATTGAGATTAGATGATAGGAATGAGGCATCGGCCTGATGATGTTTATAAAATAGTAAAGAAGAAGAATACAGATATAAATATTCGTGAAAAAAAGTTTGGAAATATTATGAAGAACAAGGCGTATTGTTAACATTTACGGAGTTAGTCTGATCCACAATTCCTATTGAGTTCAATAGAACTTTTACTGAGTGGTCCAAACCTTATTAACTCGCATAATCTTCAGCTCGCTCGTCTGCTCAAGCCTTACTCACTAGGCAGTGAGTTAAAATCGCTCTGTCTGACCGATATTAATGGCCTTGTTCAAGTATAAGCTAAGCTTTATAAATAACCACAGGAATAATACCAATATTGTTAGTCAATTTTAATGGAATCACAATTTATTTGAAATAATTGTTCTGGTGCCCCGAACTTAAGAGTGCTACCAGATTGGCCTTTAGGTCCCACTCAGCTGCATGCAACCGCCACTTCTACTACAAATACTTTCCTTTCTCGCATTTCGACAGTAAATTGATGGGATCTAGGTGTCAAACCCGTATTATGCTTAAATTCACGAAAACAAGGCAACAAAGACCGAAGCTCACCAGAAAAACTACCATAAAAGTATTAATAGAAAAAGGCACAGAAAAGCTACGTCATGGCGTTGGGAAATTGATTGAAGCTGAGATGCCACGTCAGAACTAATAATATTGCGGGTTCATCTTTGGATTTTGTCAATAATGGCTAACAGAAGTACCAGATCTGATGTGGTAACAATATTCAATGCACAGCTAAATAGTAGACAGATAAAGTTGCAAGACAGATACGGTCGAGAAAGATTGTATAGCTCGACACAATGAACTAACATTCTTAGCAGCAGGCTTAACAATTGAATTCCTAATCAGGAATAATGAAGAAGGCACCAACCAATATATATATATATATATATATATATATATATATATATATATATATATATATATATATATATATTCATATAAACTTCAACAACGAACATGCTAGATAAATTAACTCTTAGAATAAGGAATTACACATATTAGAATTGAACGTAAATTTATGAAATCATTTGTAATTTCAAGCAAATATAAAAGGCCGACGAGTACATCCGATGATGTATTACTGTACTAAAGAGCATTTGAGTCAGGCTAAATTTTATTTTTCCTTTGAAGGTAATTGGCCTTTTTGATTTAAGCTCTCTACCTTTTTCTAGATTCACCCCAAATTAAGATCGATTAATCGAAAGGCATCAAACAAGAGTAATTTCACTTATTTATATTCATTGATTTTTCTTCCGTCCAATCAGGAATCATTGTCCATCTACCGAGAAAATAAATTGTTAACAAGGCAGAATTTCTTTCTGCAATCGAAAGGATACGTTGATTAGCTGCGACATCGCCGCGTAAATTCAAAGCCGTGCTTCCACTGACTACCATAACTCTTAAACGACACGAAAACATAGTATGAACGAGAGCTCGAAACGAGAAAAATCATTTTGAAAGGCTAGCTTCATGATTACTTACGCTTTACTTATATACAAAAACCATATTAATAATAGTTCAACGTTTTTAGATTATAAACATAAGAAAAGAAATTCTAAGAGATTTTGGTTTCTAAATGTAACATTTTTCTCAGTATCAACTCGCCAGAAACCTACCATGCAAAATGGAGTTTTGCATTCTTTGCACCAAGATGCCACAATTTTTCGCCTCTTTTTCCTTCGAGTAATACGCATCCAGTTATAGCAATGTCTTTGGCTTGTTCTTCAAGATTTATTTTCAGGAAATACTTCATAAAATGATATGAATCTAAATAAATAGAAACCTCATTAATCCTAGAATTGCAAATTAATAAATTAGTTACGTATCATGTCTGATATCAATATGATTGAGAAAGTTTTAAATCCTTAATTGATGTTATCCGGTGGAATAATAATTGGCGATGTAGGCTGTAAAGCTTTAAATGAAAACTGAAAAGTGCTTCCTTATTAAAGTTGCATATATTTTGGCAAATAGATCAGCAGATTTGGAACACGGTGAAATCTATTTCGGCAATTTTACGAAGTTGCAATCAATTTAGACACAATTTTAAATATTACACAAGTGTGGCTTTATCCACAAAATTACACTGTTTTTCTTTATTATTCTAGGCATGAAGACGCCGATTTAACACGTGAAAGCGGAACACGTTGAAATTAAAAAGCTTTTTCACTTTGTCTCATTTCTTCCTTTTTACTCGAATCCTATATCCTACTAACACGATTATATATGATACTAGACTATCCCGTGGT
>OZ038492.1:60646278-60656278 GCA_964036315.1 Acanthosepion esculentum | reverse complement strand
TCTGTTTTTGGCAGAGAGGAGCGCAGGCGAGGCTGTGCCGAAGGGCAGAGTTTCGTCCGGGGAGGTAAACAGACTCGAACATGTTTATGCGGGTTCTACGGGGATTTTTAGGCTGACCCAATTACACTCCGCCTTATGCCACATGTACCCTCTTTGGGGGCCACTAAATATCGGAACAGTGATAGGACTGTTCTACTGAAGCTGTTCGCACCTCCAGTCGAACTCTCTGTTTTTGGCAGACAGGAGCACAGACGGGGCTGTGCCTAAGGGCAGAGTTTCGTCCGGGGAGGTAGAAAGACCCGAGCCCGTTCATGCGGGTTCTACGGGGATTTTTTGGACGAGCCTACGGGCTCGGATGACCCACGTTAAAATATATCTTGCGCCACATGTACCCTCGTGGAGGGGATACTAAATGTCGGAACAGTGATAGGACTGTTCTAGTGAGGCTGTTCGCAGCTCCAGTCGAACTCTCTGTTTTTGGCAGAGAGGAGCGCAGGCGAGGCTGTCCCGAAGGGCAGAGTTTCGTCCGGGGAGGTAAGCATACCCGAACCCGTTCATGCGGATTCTACGGGGATTTTTTGACCGAGCCTACAGGCTCGGATGACCCGCTTCAAACTCGGCCTTGTACCACATGTACCCTCGTGGGGGGGCTACTATATATCGGAACAGTGATAGACTGAACATCTGGTCAAACGATACACACTCCCAAGTCGTGTAACACTCTGCTGTTGTATTTAATGTTCAATACACTATTTATCTGCAACCTTTTTTTTTCTTGTTCCTCACAATTTACTTGGTCACAACACTAATTGACATTGTCATAAACATATAGTATAACCATGTGTTGTTACTAGTTTCCGAACATACACAGTCTGATTGGGCGGATAGCCAATCTCTTTCAACATACACAGGGTCCAGGCGTGATTTTTATACTGCAACTAAGCTAAACGAATCTTAGTTACAGATTCTTGGGAGAGGGCGAGTACTCTGGCGTGATCAAAAGTTGGAACGAAGCCAGTATTCTCAAACACTTCACCATGTAGATGCATTATAACTTCGTGCTAGTACAACTATTAACGTGCTCCAAACAGTTCCAACTACTTGATCCCTCCCAGCAAGGCTTGGATCAACCAGTAATATGGTTTTACATGAACTTTCAACAGGCGTCTCTCAGTGGGATCTCCTCCCCATTCGGGTGACAACATGAAATCACCTTCCTGGAAAATCGATCACGTTAAGATCTGAACTCGGGACTCATGGTTGGATATTGAATCTTCTAACGACTCGGCCACGCACTCAAGGTGATTAGATATACGCACACGGCAACCTAAACTGATAAATATATAAGAGAATATGGCTTGTTAATATTAACGCCCCCAAAAGGAAACAGTGCTCTTTTAACCGTCAGAGAGCTCTTTGCTTTCCGCCAGCGTGGCTGAGCCTGACCTCCAGGAGAGTGACTCATTCCGCCTTCCCAAATTAACATTTCCCGCAGACATGAAGTGCAAAGAATCAATTGCTAGGAAAGCTGATTCATTATCTAGTGCTAGGCAATTTCCCACGCCAGAATCTACCATATATTGGGATGGTGCATAATTACCAGGCGATTTTATAGGGACAATTATTTGTTAATAAAAATTGATGTCTTGCTTACTTTTTTAATAAAAAATATTATTTTATTTTCAGGTTATAAAAATGTGTGTCGATAATCATACGCTCCGGAATAATGATTTAAAAATGTTATTGTTGAATTGGTATGTTTCATTTTTCATAATAAATATTGTTTAAAAACGCCTGATAATTATGCACCAACCTAATATAGTCTACCACTTGTTCTTGCTTTCAGTATGGTCTGGTGATCTTGCAATATATTTACAGATTCTTGACAAAATCCAAAGAAGAATCTTTAATGTTATTTGGCGTGATCTGTCATCTCGGTTTCAACCTCTTTCCCACTACCGTAACGTACATTTCCTGTGCTTTTTCTGTGAATACTTTCATAGTAATTGTTCTGATAAACTTTCCGCTATGGTGCCTACACTTTATGAATTTCAGTGCCGTACTAGATTGGCGGCAAGGTATCATTATTTACAACTGAAATGCTAACATATAACAGCAAGTTCTACGCTAACAGTTTATTTTTTCGCATTTCTCGATTGTAGAAATCTGTTTCCGCTTCTAGCTTCCCAGTCAACTTTGATCTTCAAAACATTATATACAACGTCAAATGTTATCTTCTGTCTTCTTAATTCCCGTTCTTTCATTGTTCTCTCTCTTTAATGTTTCTTTTTCCCATATTATATAACACCCTATAACTTCTTGCGTCTTAGTGGCTGTGTTGCCTTGCTCGAAATGAAACAATTTCAAAAGAAAATAAATAAAAAGAATATATATTAACATTCGTAAATACTTAAATTTAATGTATGGATAATCGAATAAGCAAATCCGTATTAAATTCCTGCCGAGGCAAATTGTTTCCGGAAACGAATGCATTTATATCAATAATACAAATTGGACGTTATATCTTGCTGTTGGCACAGTTTAACCTGATACAGACTGTCGCATGATTGAATAACTTTAAGGAAGTTATGAATTTCCCTTTCAAAATAGGTCACATCAGCTTTGGTCGTTGCAGCTGGTATTGGTTAACCTAGAAATATGTGTTCCATGTTACGTGGGGGAAGGACAGAAAGGCCAAGAAAGACTCAGTGTATTACTCTGACAATGAACTCAGTCATGGAATTGTCTGATTGAAATCTATGAATTCATTTGTTGTTTGAAAGAGGCATGAGTGGATAGTTTGCAAGAAGAGTTTCTTAACCGTCACACTTCGATAGACTCTCAGTTAGATAAATATATACTGAGAAATACAGGTTTTAATATGAATAGAATGAGAGAAATAAATATAATTGCTAGATTGAAATGTGAATAGATAGATAATAACTATTATAGTTAGATAGATAAGAAAAGACTGGGATAGATAGATAGTGTTGAGTCTTGACTCATTGTTGAATCTCGCCTAATGCATGGAATAATAATGCAACACAAAATGTACTTAGAACAAAAATGTATTATAACAAGAAAGTGTACACAATAAGTACATATAGTATTTCTGTATATTTCTGGGAAGATGTTCCTGGAGAATGTGTTGACTAGTCGCAGTCGATCAGAGTCTCTAGTTGGATCTCGTGATTCCTCCTCCGTCTTCCGGTACCAACCACTATTTATATAGTTGGTAGTCACCTATGCAGATTAGGTGGATCCCACCACAACAGATAGATAGATAGATAGATAAATAGATAGATAAATAGATAGATAGATAGATAGATAGATAGATATTAGTCCATCGCATAAGGTCTGTCCGAATTTTAAATTTTTGTTAAAATGAACGAAATTTAAAGAGTATTTTATAATGTCTAATAGAGCTGAACATTATTTTTATGATTAGATGCATATACACTGATCAAATTTTATTTCAGAGAACAATAAAATTAAATTTTGTTTGATTAAAACCCTGCTAACATGGAAGTACCCAAGAATCATTTGAGGCACATAATGATTTATGAGTTCAAGAAAAGAAAATGAGCAGCCGAAGCGGCTAGAAACATTCACTCAGTTTAGGAGGGGAATGTGTGAATGAAAGAACTTGCAGAAGATGGTTTGCAAAATTCTCTTGGTTCAACTTTCGGTTAAATAACATTGTAGACTGAGATCTGTAGCCTTGGGAGTTAATTTCATTGAGCGACTACACTGATTTCAAAACTATCGTGAAAATGGCAGAAAAACCAATCAACTATATTTTCCCTGAAGTCGTGGCAGCAGACTGATGATAAAAACATAATATGTGGTAGTACATGATAGTCCTGAAAGGACATGGCATAAAAAATCAAAGAGATGAGAACAAAACGAGATTGATTTGAATGGTCAAAGTTATTAAACGTTATAAATATGACGACATGACAATAAAAAGGAAAGCCGTAAAATCTAAGTGCACAGAAATGTGCCGCATGTCTGCACGCAGGCGCACGGGCCTTCGGTATGAATTTCGGATTGGTTCTTCCCTAGTACATATTTGTGAGTAGATTGAAGTCTGTGTTCGTTCAAAACGCTGGAGACAGCAAATTAATATAAGAGCTTGGACAGAGACGAAATATGTATTGGATAATAGAAAGTAATTACCGGGACGGCGTTTCCTTAAAGAGATAGCCGTTCGGAATTCGTTGAAAAAATAGCGAGATGTATGCCGTTGATAAATGGTGCTGGTGACATGGCGAATTACATGTGGAAGGAAGATGTAAAGAAATGATTGGATTATGATTTGATTGACAGAGGAAAATAGTCAAAGAAAGGAAGGAAGGGAGGAAGGAAGGAAGGAAGGAAGGAAGGAAGGAAGGAAGGAAGGAAGGAGGGAAGGAAAAGAGAAATGGATGGGTTGGAGAGAAAAGAAGGTAGACAGAGAATTGGAAGGATCAATATCATAAGGAAAATAATGAATCGCTGACAAGAACAGAGTAAGCACGACAGATATATAAGTGTTGAATGAGAAAGAGAGAAACACAGGAACATTATGCGATAGATAGATTAGAAGATACGGGTATAAATATATATGTATATATATATATATACATACATATATATGTATATATAAATATAAATATATATGTAAATATATATATATAAGTAAATATATAAATATGTAAACTATATATATATATATATATGGAAATATATATATATGCATATATATAAATATATATATATATGTAGAAATATATATATATATATATATATATATATGTATGTAAAAATAAAAATATCAATTAACAAAACCGCATTATATATCTTATTGTTCTTTCTTTTTATTATAATATATATATATATATGTATACAGAGAGAGAGAGAGAGAGAGAGAGAGAGAGAGAGAGAGAGATAAACATACGCATTGTTTTTATAGATTGTCGTATAAATATATATCTTTGTGTGTGTGTCTGGACAGAGAGATATGAACAAAGTTATACATATATGAATAGACTGTCATATATATATATATATATATATATATATATATATATATATATATATATATATATATATATATATAGCTCTTATTCAAACATAAGAAAAATTAAATAAAAAGCTTAACCGTAGTACCTCGTATGTCGTTTTTAATGAAACACGCACAAATGATGGATTGCTGCCTAAATACACAATATATATATATATATATATATATATATATATATATATATATATATATATATATATATATATATATTACTCTTGGTTATATTACCTGAGCTAGCCATGATTACTGTATCAAGTTGATTGCTAAAGAGATACAAGATGAAATCAGTAATTTTACATTTGTAACTTTGAAAATATCAATGATTTTCCCTGTACTTCTCACGCTATCGTTTAAACTGACACATTCTACAGTCTTCTTCTCGTGTGTATTTCATAAGAATATGTCAGAAATATTGAAAAAGGGAAAATTCCTTGCCAATATATTGATATGACCCAGTTGTAGAAAGCAACAAGAGCAATACATGTGAAACACAGCGGGTCCCCTATTCTTTGAAAAATGAGATAGGCATCTTTGCTAAGACACTCGTCCGGCATTTTACCGTTAGTTCAAATGTACTGTATTCTTCAATTCGTTAATATAAATGAAAAGAAAAGTACAAAATTCGAAATCAATTTAAAAAAAAAACGAAATAAATTTTAGAATGGTATTTGTTCTTGAAGAACACTTTTTGCTGTTTCTACTTCGATCAAATTCGTAAAGAAAATGCAGATTCTAAGTACTTTTATATATACAAGATATTCGAAAATTTATTTTCTATTTTTTATGCGCCATATTATTTCAGGGCGTAGGTGATCATGGCTCTCCACCTCCCCCTATCACTTGCAGATTTAAACAAGTTTCTTCCCCCTACTTCCTTCCCAGACCACGTTCTGTCATCCACCTGCTTATGCATTGTTTTCTCTTGTCTCTATCCCGCTATTAGACCCGTGAGTATCAGATTCTCCAGGCCCTCCTTTCTCATTATGTGTCCCAGAAAATCCAGCTGGCTTTTCCTGATGTTAATTACATACCTCATCCTTGTCAGTATCTTCTCTATGACTTCAATGTTGCTCACACGCTCGGTCCACGATATCGTTAGCATCCTTCTGTAGAACCACATCTCCGTCACCTCGAGTCTCTTCTTTATCTTTGAGGAAATTGTCAAACATTCGCTGCCGTAAAGGACAGATGTCATGTAACAGCTCAATATTCTTTTCTCTGTTACCAAAGAAATCCTTCTGTCTTGTAATACTCTGCCCAGCTTTTGGAATGTGTCCTTGGCCATCCCAATATATCAAACGGATCTCAGTGTCGCACTTACCGTCCTCTGTCCAAACGCTTCCCTGATATTTAAACGTCCGCGTTTGCTTGATTCTAGTCTTTTCGACCTTCAGATCGAATTTCGGGCTCATCCTTTTAACGGATGACCAAGCTTGCTATCTTTTTTGTAGTTTATGACCGTTCTTCTCACTCTCTATCGCTACATTCTGTAGGAGATTTTTTTCCGTGTCTTCTATCCCCCTAAGACAAAACGTGGTCCGAAAATTTACTTTAACGTAATCTTCTTCTATGTAACGTGTCGCTTCATTGCCTGGGTAGTCATTGCTATTCACTTCTTCCTGTCTTCCATGGCTTCTTTTTTATCAATACAGTAATATTTCAGTTCAAACACAGTCGTTTTTCAGATTTCATATGGATTTTAGTTACTTTTTCTAATTCATACAATATTTAATCCTTTTATTATATTTTATTTTTCATTTTAACTTTTATTTTTATCATCAACTTGACTTTTGATTCACATACTATTAGATATACTACAAACACATGCACAGACACAGATATATTAATTCATATGTTATTATAGTAGATACTACGTATTTGAAACATACGCCAAATTTTTATTTAAGCAGTGTTTTAGTCATATCAACGAACACTCATTGCCACTTTTGTAATGTCAACGAGTACTCGTTGTCACTTTCGTAATTCTCGCTGTAGTAGAGACTTTGAAATCACAGATACATCTATAGTAACGCCGTTGAACTATACTGTTGTCAGACGCCTTCGAATATCACTCGCACTAATAGTACTTGCTAGATAATACTCGCTCGCAAAGTAACCACCGTATAGTAATCCGAATAGAGAAATAGTATAGTTAATAGTATAAAGAATAGCGGTCCGTATAGTAATAGAGGATAGAGTAGAAATGGTGATACGTATGTTATTAGAAGATAGACTAGAAATGGAGATCGTTTAGACGCCACGCGACTTTCTACTGATGCGTTACCCCCATAGCGACGTCGTCTACTTAATTCAATATGGGATCGCCTGCGTTTACTCACTGGCGAACTATGTTCAAACTCAAGTGTCGGCAGCGACTCTTTATTCCTATATAACAAGCGTATATTGCGTCTCTCGGCCTACACATACGAGAAATTTTAGTACGGAAAATGTGTTCCCCGGCAGGGATCGAACACGGGTTGGATCCGGTATGTTTTACCACTCGACAACGAATAACGTCACATTAAGCAAGAGTGTACGCATTGGCCGGTTAGTCGTTTCCGAGTTCACCTATCTGCTAGTCTGTGTAAACAATCCTTGTTGCAGGCGCCTCGTCAAGCATGTTTTTGTTTGTTCAGTTTCCTCAGAGGCAATTCGATGCAGAGAAATACATTGAAAATACTTTTACCTCATTAATTAGCCTAATTACTTTATATTCAACGCAAAACAAAAGACTCGTAAAATATTTCAAAATAGAGGAGTGGACCGTCCAGGGATATCCAATGAATTGAGATATATTACACTACCTACCAACTCTATCAGAACTGAAAAGAATGAATCTAAATTCAACATAAAATTTGTTACAACTCCTTCTAAAACAATAATAGGCTTAATAAATACAAAACAAAATACGAATAAGCTAAAAGATGAAGGACGAATTTAATCTATTACCTGAATAATTGCCAAAAGAAATATATCGGTGAAACCTCAGGGAATTTAAATGAAAGATTGCATTAATACAAAAGTGATATTTAACAAAAGATCAAGGTAAGTGCATTATTAGATAAACATAATTAGTTTGGTCATAATTTCGATTTAAAACTTAAATAAAAAGAGAAAGCTGCTTACTAATGCGGATGTTTACGGGATCTGCTTTGATTACTAGATCATCCACCATAAATGTGTGCCTTGGTTCTTACATATCGCATTACTTGGCAGATATTTTATAATCACTGTTGTGGGGCTCTCCCCCTTTTACACAAAATGAACTCGTCTAAAGTATACTTGAGTTGGAGATACGCAAAGATACGTTGAAATAAGGTCGAGATACGTAGAGTCCACAGAGATAGAGGTAATTACGGCTTCACTTACAGAGATTTGTACATGTACTTTCTACTAATCCGTATTCCTGGACTACTAATCTTCATTTCAAGTTTGTAGTCTTACGTTCAATACACTTATTTTCCTATTTCAATTACTGGCGTTATTTATTTATTTGAGCAGGATTCCATCCCCAGAATCCACAACAACTTGGCGACGAGGACTTCGGACCCATACGGAAAGAAAAAAAATTAAAGAAAAAAGAAGTTTTTAAGAGATTTCAGGATTTTGGTTTTAAAGTGAAGGAGAAAAAATGCGATTTTTTTCTAAAAGAAATCAAGTATCTAGGCCATTTAATTAATGAAAGTGGCAGAAAACCAGATCCAGATAGGGCATCTGCAATAAAAATTATGCCTGAACCGAAAAATGTCGTAGAGTTTCAAAGCTTTCTTGGTCTAGCGAACTATTACTGTGAATTCATTGAAAACATGCACAAATTGAAAGCTCCCCTCAATGAATTATTGAAAAACGAGAACAAACTGGACGGAAGATTGTCAGAAAGCTTTTAAGGAGATCATAAAGAAATTACCGTCTGATCTAGCACTGACGCATTTTGATCCCAAACTGGAAATTATCATTGCTAGTGACGCAAGCTCACACGGAGTGGGAGCTTGTATATTACAAAAGATGCAGGATGGCACAAGGAAACCTATAGCTCACGTATCTAGATCGCTGTTACTAGCAGAGAGGAATTATTTGCAAATTGAGAAGGAAGCGTTAGGCATAATATTCGCCATAACTCGCTTCCACAGATACATATATGGAATTGAGTTTACTCTTCAAACTCACCATAAACCTCTTCTCACTATATTCGGATCGAAAAAAGGACTACCAATTTACACAGCCAACAGACTTCTGAGATGGGGAAATATATTATTGAATTATAATTTCAAACTAGATTTCCTACCGTCAAAGAAAATTGGTCATGCGGATGGATTATCTAGATTGGTACCTGCGAAATGCGAACCTCTGGAAGACTCTGTAATAGCGGCTTTGCGAGCCGAAGACGAAATTAGTAAAGTTCTAAACAATACAGTAAGGGAATTACCAGTGATCTTGTTAGAAATCAGAAGAGAATCTGAAATGGATGAATTCATACAAAGTACAAAGAGAAAAATAGAAGAAAAAGAAAGAAATCTAGCGGACAGTTTTTCAATTTGTGATCACGTATTACTTTATAATGGAAGAGTGGTCATACCCAAATCTTTACAAAGACGAATTCTGAAGGACTTTCATCTAGGACACACAGGGAAAAATCGGATGAAAGCGTTAATGAGATGTTTCGTTTACTGTCCTAATATGGATAATGACATTACCCAAATGGTAGAAAAATGTAGAGTCTGTGCTGCGTCAGCAAAGGCACCACCTATTATATAAAAACCATGGCCTAAGGTGAACAGACCTTGGTCTAGAATCCATGCGGACTATGCAGGATCCATAGATGGATATTATTACTTGATAACGGTAGATAGCTTTAGCAAGTGGCCAGAAGTTTTCAGATACAAAAACCCTACGACGGAAAACACTATTAATTGTCTACACGAGTTATTCGCAAGA
>OZ038492.1:60588778-60641278 GCA_964036315.1 Acanthosepion esculentum | reverse complement strand
TCGGGAGTGAATATAGCATTGTTCATAAATTTAATAGTCAAAGAAAAACAGGGATGAAGCGTCAGAGCTTGATTTAAATGCAAGTGTAAACGCATGAACAACCCGTATTACTTCACGCACTTACTCTATACCTGGGGTTAATAAGAGGTTTTTCGGGGAAATTTTTGTGTGGTCGTTGGTCGGAGTTAAATTGTTTCAATGCTTTAGATATTCAGTAAATTTCCTATAGCCGTAATAAGTATCAAATAGTATGGCATTGTTCACAAATCTAATAATCAAACAAAAACAGGGATGCAAAGCAACTGCAACTGCAAACGCATGAAGGCCACTTCTTTTATCGTGCTTTTACTGTAAAGCTGGAATTAATAAAAGGTTCTTCGGGAATTTTTCCCTTTTAACGTTTCAATAATCCTTCTCAAACCATCTTTTCATCAAAGGTTGTTATAATACCAAATTAGGATGGAATCATATGCAGAAACTACAGGTTAAATGCCAAAAGTAGATTTTGGAGCTAGTTTCTCTCAGATTTCGTCCACTTAACTGAAATAATCTAGACCAATCATTCACGCAAGACAATTTGTATATCATCTGTAATTTAAATGGCATATTTAGAAAGCATCGTATGAAGAACCAAGGAGTTATAGCAGAAAAAACGGCTTTTTGTACAGTTTTTCGTGATTTTTCGTTACACGCGGGGAGCCAATCAGGAATAAAACCGCACTATATTATTTCTTGCAGGATGGTAATTGTTTTTGCGACATGTTTGAAGAAAGTTGTATAAAAATGTGAAAGTTATTCAAGTTTTTATTTTAAGTAGTGCGAAAAACCCGATTTTTTCAGTTTTTTGAAAGTTTTTGTGTGAAGCCAATTTCACAGAAAAACTATCAAGCACTCCACATAAAACCCGTAACATGTGCTATGTTTAGACATACGTGCAAAGAGCCTCAGCTAATCCAGTAAAAAAATGTTCACACTTAACTTTGCATTAGCTTTTGCAAAAGGAGTACCTACCTTTAGTTTTATCGATTTGTCTGCTAAACCAGTGGTGGCTGGAGATTAAAAAGTTACTCTTGATCTAAATTAGTAAATTTGTAAGATGTTTTTACATTTGAATTGAAATTGGTCGAGAAATGTGGACCAAAATAACCTTTAGAATAACACAATGCATCAGTGTGTGTAGGGTTCGATGGATAAATTGTCGCCATTTTCTGCTTTAAATATCACACATGCGCGTTGTTTGTTTTTGATTTTGTTGATTGCACAGTATAGTAAGGTCTCTTGAGCAGTATATGTTATAAAAGAGAACCATGACGCATTGCATTCCATCAGAAATTTGAAAACGGCATGCTGTACTATTTGGCATTGGCGCCGGAGACTCCAATACAAACATTTCATTGTATTTGTGTGTCAATCTAAGGACAATGCAGAGAATTTAGAAAGTGTTGGATAATAACGAAGGTACGGCAGTTCGGAAAATCACTCAGATCGTTCTGATGAGAAAATGACTCCCGAATGTGTTGGTGCCCTACATCAAATGCCTTGCTGATGTAGTGCTGCTTTGGGTTAAGTGGGTAGCTGCTGGAAGTCCCTATGTGTTGCAAAAGGACTCTGCACCATGCTACACTAGCGAGAGAACCCAGACAATTTCTACAACCACATCACACTTTACATCTGGCCACATAACTCCCCAGACTGCACCCACTTTGATTAAACAAGGAGACCACCTAGAAAATTTCGAAGTCGTTTGGGTGCGGTGGTTGAATCCAGTCGCGATATTATTGAATAAATTTACTCTTTACGATTTCAAGACATTTACATCTGGCCACCTAGGTCCCCAGACTTCAACCTTACCTTGTTTATTATGTGTGGGGCAAATTTGAGCGAAAATCCAACAAAGTTCCTTGTAACATCAAAAATGAACTAAAAGCAAGGATTATGTCAGTATTCAATAATTTAAACAAAGACACAATCCAGAAGAGTTGCAAGAGATTCCGAAGTCGTCTGAAGGCCGTGCTTGGAGTCAATGGCGATTTTACTGAATAAATTTACTCTATAGTATTTCAAGATATTTTTGCGGAATTTTGATAAATATATCTTTTCATATGAGATATCAGTGTTATTTTCATTTTCCCGTAATTTAGACGACAATTTATATATCGGACTCTGTACATACATACATACTGCTGTAACCTAGAAAAGGTTACTGAATGAGGAATAACCAAAACGGAGGTTGGAAATGAAATGGTAATCCTTATAACAGCAACAAAATACAATACTCGCCAGCGGCGTGAAGTAGGTAAACCACTGCTAGTGGTGGACTACTTAGACAGCATATTACTCCAATTACAATAGTGTCCAACGTATTTATGAGGATCACACACACACACACACACACACACACACACACACACACACACCCTGACACACACACATACACATACAAACACACACACACACACACATATATATATATATATGCAGGGTGTCCCAGAAATAACTAGATATTTTTAAAAAAATCATTTCTATTTCTGTTCATCTTTTTTAATGTATTAGAAAGGTATAAATTTCTAATTTTGTTCATAAGTTTAGAATTTTTATAATTTTATTCTAATTTTACTTCCATTCTCTTTCAGCGCCATATTAATAATGAATACACAAGAACGCATCTTTGTTGACACCCTGGATTTCTTTGCATAGGGTTTCATAAAATCAAATGTTTATCGCCAAAAGATCAATAGTTCAACTGAGCTTAAAGAACCGTTTCTGTTAGCAGTGCAGGAGACAACTACTGAAATGCTTCAAAATGTATTTCTCAACACTAAGAATTGATTTGAAATTCGCAGGAATACAGATTGAGAAAATTTGAAAATTGTCAATAAAGTTTTGACGTAATATTTATAAATCTCTTTGTTTTGTTTCATGATTAAGTAATAAAACATTAACTTCCATCAGGTTTTTTAAACATTTACCCGATTTCAATGAAATATGTTAGTTAATTCAGGGACACTAAAACATTGTTATATATCAAACAAATGATCATGATCTATTGTTTGTAATTTAGTCGAATGTGAATTTCTCAACATTCTACTCGTTAATAGCATTACTCGCCTTAATTACCTCATTCTTTATCTTTGACAACAGGCTCTACTTCCTGTTCATTCCATGTGTCCTCATATTATCACAGCGTATCCAATTAAAAATAAAACTCCATTTACGATTGATAATACTTTTCCTATAATTAACTGCACACAGATACATAATATCTAAATATGCATAGAAAACAGAAAATATATTGATTTAATAGAAATAAATCTATGTTGATTTAATAGAAATAAATCCCATTTATCCATTTTAAGTATTCGTACAATGTAAATTTCAGATTTTAAAACTTTTAAATTGCTTTAATACTCTAGATTATTCAAGTGGAATACTCTAAAATGTTCCAATAATCTTATTGGTAGTTATTGATAGCCTAAAAAAATACAAAGCAGAATATTCTGTAATTTATATTCGTGCAAGAAGGTTGTCTTCATAGCAAGAGGTGAAGAATGCACAAATTCGCAAAAAGAACTGATTGTTCTGTTTTGGATAGAAGGTAAAAGTTACAGGAAAATCTCAGACAACCTGAACACTCCATTTAGTACCATTTCTTCATTCATTGCAAGGTATAAAAAAAATCAAAACTATTGAAAATCAAAGAGCAGGTACACCACGAAAGATTTCTTCAATATTTTCGAGGGAATTAATGCGTCAATCCAATGGTTAACCGTCAATATTTGCAGGATGATTTGCTTTCATCAGAAATGCACCTTCCTGTGTCTAATGGATATAGTCCAATTCTTTCCACTAGGAATCAAACATTTCCTTTTTAGACCCTTAAAATAAACATGAAAAAAAATTAAAGAATGCAAAAATTTTAATAGAGCAAATATTGAAATATGCATTTTTATTATCGGCTTATATTATAAAATTTACCTATTTATAACCGTCCATTTTTTAACAGCACTATAATTGCTTAAATAATGTAATACTTGACAAACAAAATAGTCAACCATTTATCATATTTAAAATTTAGAAAAATTTTAATTAACTACAATAAAAAAAATTTAATTTTTTTATTTTTTTATTTTTTTTTAATTAACTACAATAAAAATTTTAATTAACTACAATAAAATAAATTTTCAATTACTGAAGAATGTTTTACCGCACTAATCGATTATTAGGTATGCTGTTGTAGCCTAGGGAAGGTTACTGCATAGAATAATCACACGAAGGTTGTTAATGAACGATAATACTAAGGACAAGAACAACACATATAAGATTCGCCAGCGGCGTGAAGTGAGATTATTTGTGGAATCCACTTAATTCCACAATGAATCTCCAACTCTAGTATATCTAACAACTCCCCTACGCGGTCACATGTAGTACAGGGCCGAATTTAACACGGGGTATCCGAGCCCTTACGCTCGACCAAAAATTCCCCGTATACATACATATATATATATATATATATATATATATATATATATATATATATATATATATATATATATATGTATATATATATATATATATATATATATATAAAATGTAAAAGACAATAAGAAAACTAATAGTTGCCGAAGCGTTTCGTCCAATGTGGACTTTTTCGAAACGAAATGAAATTATTAGACAAAGTAACTAATAATAACAAAACAAAATGTCCTTAGCAATTGGAAGAATTTAGAGAACGCTATTTTCATACTGTTAACTGAAATTACGTCAATTACTGTCACGTGTGGAGATAGTGTTTTTATTGCTGTGTTGACGGATTCAACTATTTTCTTTTGATTTCACGATTTTGTTGTGTACGTTTGTTTGGAATAGTAGTAATTCTGTTAAGAAAGGTGAAATACGGAAAAGGCCTGGGCGTAGATTAATATTTGGTTAATATTCACTGGCGGCACTCTCGAGGATTTTCCTTCTAAGTGAGTTATTTTCTTTTTTTATGAGTGTACCATTTTTAAAATCAAAATTGTGGTTGAATTTATTTCTATGTATGACTAGTGCATTAGCTAAGTTGTTTTTTGTGATATCTCTTTTGTGTTTTTATAAATATTGTCTTTTTCTACAGGTTAACTCTGAGAAATTTTTCATAGATATAACTGTAAATATTCTCAAACCACCAACACACCTAGTTCATGTGCACATGTAGTCATGCCAACTTAAGAAATTTAGTCCGATGAAGCCATGAAGGACGATTTGCGTAAAAAGTAAACACTTCAACTTTGTCATACAATTTCTCCAATATTTTTCATGATATATAAAATATAAATCGTCATAGTATATATATATATATATATATATATATATATATATATATATATATATATATATATATATATATATATAATGCATTTAAACACATGGTGCCGTTGATAACATTTTTTTTCTGACGTGGTCATGTACGACGTCATAGAACCGCATTACTGCGTCTGCTATTCCGGTACCGTTATCGTCGCATTGAAAATTTCTGTGTTAACATAAAAGGATGTCATCTTTCATGGTGAACATCTCTGTTGTAATGTCCATATAAAAACCACTCTGATGATGGCTCATGTGAGCCGAAAGCTTAGGTCGAGGGAGAGCATAAACAATTACCACATGTTATACATTTTTGTCTTTATTTTATGCCGAAACTAAAGCCACTATACTAAACTTATATATAACAGACAACGAATATATATTATGTTTGATAATGAGCCGCTATATATATATATATATATATATATATATATATATATATATATATATATATGTCATTCACAGAGAGTACTTTTTCGCTATATCACAGCTCCTTAGTGCGACTAGACCTCCTAATGCCTCATGCCAGGATTGAAACACAACTAATTTGGTGTCAGCCAGAGCATATATATATCTATATATATATATATATATATATATATATATATATATATATATATATATATATATATATATATATATATATATATGCATTCGTACAAGTGTTTTCTTTTCAGGAAATAGAGGTGACCGTGTTACGAAATTAAAAAATAACATTCCTATCCCTGTATATACATAAACAAATATCTACATATTCAGTTAAATAAAAATAATATTGATATGGGTCAGCAGATTAGCGCTAAAATTCAATCGAATCTGAAGTGCCTTATCCAGGTAAATCACCTTTTACCAAAACACATATAGATAAATGGATGAGAATTATGTGAAAAAAGAACTAACATACTTAACAAATATATGAGAATGGATGGTAGAACAGGTTAAATCGTATGGAAAACTAAGTAGAGGGAATTGTGGAGAGCCATGATCGTTAACGTTTTAAAGCGATATATAAAAAAGAACAACTTTTCAAATTGGAAAAATGCATGGTTTGAGTTTGGGTGTCATGAAAAAATTTGATTTTGATTCGATCATCTTATTGTAGGCCACGAATATTGTAAGAAAATATAAGGTCACAACATAGAAGAAAATATAAGGTCACCCGATATTTTAAGAAAATATTAGACCACCCGATATTGAAAGAAAATATTAGACCACCCGATATTTTAAGAAAATATTAGACCACCCTATATTTTGAGAAAATATTCGCCCTTCCGATATTTTAAGAAAATATTAGACCACCCGATATTTTAAGAAATTATTCGCCCACCCGATATTTTAAGAAAATATTCGCCCTTCCGATATTTTAAGAAAATATTAGACCACCCGATATTTTAAGAAAATATTAGACCACCGAATATTTTAAGAAAATATTAGACCACCAATATAGAAGAAAATACTACTTCACTAATAGTGTAAAAACATATCAGGTCACCTATATTGAAAGAAAATATTCTTTCTTTTTAAATTTATGTGCCATGTCTTTTCAGGACGTAGGCGATCATGGCTCTCCACTTCCCTCCATTCCTTGCAGCTCTCAACAAGTTTCTTTCCTCTGCTTCCTCCTCCAAAACCATGTTCTGTCATCCACTTACCACCAGGTATGTCACGCGTTGTTTACCCTTGTGTCACTTTCCCGATATTCGACCCATGAGTATCAGATTCTCCAGACCTCACTTCCTTATTATGTGTCTCAGAAACTTCAGCTGCCTCTTCTTGTATAAGCCTCCTCCTTGTTTGCGACCTCTCTATGATCTCATCGTCACTACCTTCATCTCCGTCACTACCTTCTGTAGGAGATTTTGTAATTTATTTTCGGTGTCTGCTATCAGTACTGTGTCATCTGCATATCTTATGATGTTAAGATTGTGGCTGCCAATGCTAAATCCCAGTAGGATTTCCAATTCTCCCAGGAGTGCCTCACTGTATAGGTTGAACAGGTCTGGTGAGAGGACGCATCCTTGCCTCTCGCCCCTTTCTATTTTTGTATATTCACTGTACTCGTTTCCTATGCGCATGCGTGCTGTCTGCGGCCAGTATAGGTTCTTGATTATTCTCATATCTTTCCCGAATATATCGAGGTTCCTGAGCAGTTCCATCAGATTCTTGTAGCATACTAAAGAGAATATTACACCACCAATACTGTAAGGAAATATTAATTCAACTGCTCTATAGGGAAATTTGAAGATGATTTCCCACTACTTAAATGTGCAGTTTAAGGGCGGATGATTGGGGTCAAACGTGATTTTAAATCATCACCAACATATCTATTGTCCACTCGGTTCTTTACTGTCAACCACCATACAACTTGTTGACCCTGCGGTAGTTTTCTGGGCCGCTATCAATTTTCTCCGAATGAATGTTTATATTTTAATTGCAGTATATTTGTAATGCTCGGTCACCCACGTTAATGTCTATATCGTGTGCTGATAATTAAAAATTTTAATTACCTTTGTGGATACGGGTCAGATGAATGAAGCATAGTAGATAAGGTAAATGAACATACCTAAATCTAGTTTCGCCCAACACCACTAGATTCTAGAAAACCAAAAATATTAATATTTAGGAACTAGTCATATTTTTAAATAACCTCATTAAAATGAGAATCTTATATGGATGACATGCATGCCATTCATCTTTAACATTTCAAGAATCGGCTGTATACAACGATATTCTCCGACAAATAATTAAAATGGCTTCATATAAATTGTTGTATCCTTAGAGAGGCTACAAACAGACAAAGGTGGTACTCGATTGAAGGAACAGCAACTCGTGCGTAGATGAAAGAAGAGAAATTTATTGTAAAATAGAATAAACTGCTGAAAGACAGGGGATCGGGTGGCAGGCTAGTAATTCCCGAAGCAAGGTTATTTACCTTAGATCCTGGCCAGGCAGGATGTGTCACAAGGCCGTTTTTGAATACGGGGCAAAATCGAGCCCGTAAACTCGGGCAAAAATTCCCCGTAGATCCCGTAAAAAACGGGGTCGATTAGCTGTCTACCACCCCAAACGAGACTCTGCCCGTCGGAATAGCCTCGTCTGGGTTCCTATCTGCCCGAAGGCAGAGAGTTCGACCAGCAGAGCTGTGAACGAATCTCCAACTCATTGCCGAATAAAGGATATTTACCTTACATCCCCGCGAAGCAGGATGTGGCACAAGGCCGTTTTTTAATGCGGGGTAAAACTGAGCCCGTATACACGATGTCAGGTAGCTGTCTATCACTCTAGACGAGACTCTACCCTTCGGCATAGCCTTGTCTGGGTTCCTTTCTGTCCGAAGGCAAAGAGTTCGACCAGCACAGCTTAAAACGAATCTCCAATTAATTGTCAAAGCAGGCTCCCAGTTATATCCTGTGCTCACTATATATAGCTATTTATATAGTCAGTCTACGTAGTCGATAGGGAGTGTGGGACATTCCCTAAATGTATCCTCAAGGTCTTAAAGAACACAATCTTTCATCAGATTTGACTTACTCGTGATACAGAAAAACGCGAAGACTTTCAACAGCAGCAACTAGGACAATGTGACTAGAAGCGAACATAATGGTATAATCAAGAACTTGACTTTGCACACTACCTTAAATACAAGTTAGAAAGGAAACACTCATCAGTACTTGAAAGAGAGATAACAATGAGCGGACTTGAGAAGCCTGATTTTAAGTGATTTTTTTTTATATAAACGTTAGCCGTAAAAAAGGACACTTATACTTATTATGTGAAAGAGACAGCTTACATTTGTAAGGCCCGTAATGAGAGGAGAGGGCTTTGAAAATTATTTACAGGACAGACTGAGGCAAGAGGGATAGAGGAAAACTACGCATGACCTACCTAACGAGTTTGAGTAAATAGATGGCGGAGCAAGGTTTCAGAATGATGACAAAAAGACAACATATTATTAAGAGCTAAATTAGACAAAAAAATTATGATCGCCAATGTTATTTTTGTTATAACTAGTGAAGTAACATTTTATTTTAGTTACCTTCCTTGACTATGATTTATCCTGATAAGCGGGCATTGAAAAAAGGCTTATAGGATTTATTTTTACTATACAACGATGGTCATGGCGTGGTAATTGGTTTTAGTCGTGTCTGTTCTTCTTGAAAATCAGTACTTCTTTTGAATGGTAGTCACGACGAAAACCACATCTACATATATAGGATATACGATGATGCTCATTAACGGAGCTGGCAGTTTGAGGAATGTACCTCTAATTGATCAAGGTACATATGTGGGCGGGGTTCTTATCTGAATCTTTTTTTTGATCACCTTAGTCCGAAATATTTTCGTCTGAGACGAGTGTGGGTTGGGAGCCCTAGATAATCAAGTTGGTAGGAAGGAGTTGAAGCCCTATAAAAGAAGGCCCGTTTTCCTGCAAAACCTGTTTACCAGGCCGAGTGGTACAAGGAGAAGCCCTTTTTGACACTTTTCGTTTTCTCCATTTCCAAATCTTTCTGAAAAAATCTGGGACGCATGATGAGGAAAGAAGTCTTTGAAAATATGAAACTCCCAGGACATATTATATGGAACAGCCGTAGAATAAACAACTAATTTATGTCTTTGGCTAAATGGCTGGAATAACCGAAAGAGGGATGCTAAAAAAAAACTCAGATTTTAAAGCAACAAAGAAGAAGTTGTGGAGACATATGATCACCTATGTCCTGCATGGACACGAAATGTAAAAGAAGTATACTACAGTGATTAGATAACGAGGCGATATATCGGTGAGCCGGTGCTACGAGTTCAACGAGTGAAACTGGACTGCAGTTGAAATTGATATTGTCTTCTGGCCCGAGGTCATGTGCAGAATGAGGTTTGAACTTTTCTACCGCTTCTTCCTGCTATTTGTCATTCGTTGACTACGTAAGTTAGTAATTAAATAAGTAAAGAAAGGAAGGAAAGAGGGAATTGTATAAGAAAAAAAGCAAGAAGGGATTTCGCATTATGGCAGATCTTTAGTTTCACACCTCAAATGCTAGTCATTCAATATAAACGTCAACACGCCAGCCTAGAGGCAATAGTGGCTTAGTCCCTTTCAAAGCTCTCTCACCTTGGGAACTCACACGCCAGCGTCTAATGTTCAAAACAACCTGCATATCTTGTGTACAGATCGCCATCTACCAACGTCATGTTCCCCGTAACACAGTCCACTGCTCGTATTCCATGGGTGAGATGCAGTTTCGCTCGACAGCTTCTCACCACGAACCACCATTTTATGGAACAGACACCCAAGAGGATGCTTCCCGGATCATTAGAACCTTAACATGTTCCTGTCTAGAGTTAACCATTATCTTCCCCAATGCTTTTCTTACTTCTTACTCAGAGAGTTACAAAATAAGAAGTAAGAAAAGCAGTGGCTCTCGCGTCTTGTACAAGGTGAACATTCCTATAAGAAATCAATTTGAAATATCGACATTTCCAAAACCTATTTTAGATTCTAGAAAAAGACAGAAGAAAAATGTCATAATAGAATTGGTTAAAGATGTGATATATTACAAAGATATTAATAATAATAATAATAATAATAATAATAATAATAATAATAATAATAATAATAAAGCTATCATCCAAGGCCCTTGAAATCGAAATCTCAAAAATATGGCACATGGGAAAATCAACAATGTTGTATTTGAGCCCACGGATTGGTTGGAAAAGGTTCCAGTAGACTTATTGAAGAGATACCTGGAAACCCATGCTCTAAAGAAATACAAAAAATTGTTGTCACGAGCACAGCCCACACGTTAAGAAGGACATTATCTATGTAAAATATGATTTTTTTCTTAATTGGTCAATGGAAAATATCATGACGCCATTTCTGACCTTAAGCCTCTGGGCGGGACCCCGAAAGAAATGTGTATACACCAGAAATCAAAGGAAATATAATAATAATAATAATAATAATAATAATAATAATAATAATAATAATAATAATAGGAATTTATCTGAGAAGCGAAGAATGTGCAGCCACATTAACATAATAAATGCAGCGGTCCCTCTGTACAAAATGGCTTTTCATTGTCAACTAAGAAACACTATAGCGGAATATCACGTATGCGCATAGCGGTTGTTTCGGATTCGTCACGCATCGCAAAACTGGTTCGCAAAATGATGAAAACATCCAGATATTTCTATGCAGCCTCCATATCTTAATCGGTAGCAGGTGTTTCGCTGAAAGGTTGCTTTTCTTCGGATTTGGCATTAAATCTCCTATTTCGGGTCTCTTCTCCTGCTAATGAACGGAAAAAATTGTGAATTTTAGTGAGTAATCTTTATTTATTTATGTTACTGCAGTATTCCTGACTCACAGGAAGGATCATGCACTCAACTGCCCTAGGGTAATAAACGTAACTATTTAGAGTCTTTGTGATTTCAACTGTAAATAAAACACCTCATCTCCCTATGCCGAAGAAGTATTATCCCCTTATTTTACCTGATACTTCTTCTGGGCGTCTTTGTCTCCTATCTTCCTTACTTTCACTAGGAGATTGTCTAGATATGGGAGATCATGATCTTTCTTTTCATAAGTATGTTCCTCCAACGTGTATTCAACTTCAGAGTCTGTATTTTTCACGATTTCACTGTTTGTTTATATTTACATGACACTTTCGCCTTCAATACTTTCAGGCTCACAATACATTTCTTCATCGCTATCGTGTTGAAATCTGATTTGGTCTGCATGCGCTAATTTCCCATTTCCATATTTTTTCTATTATCATAGTGTTCTGTCCACTTTGCATTATGAACCTAGCCTCTTGTAGATTAGATCCACTATTCTTTTTATACCACAGTTTTTCATTGGTCTCATAAGACATGGTCAGTGGGGCTCTAATTTGAGGTTGGAGGGCTTTTCGATCTTCCAGCCTGAGGTATTGACCTATAGCGTAGCAAAATGTTACTATATTTTCTTTCCGTTTAGACGCATCTTCAGTCCGTTTTGTTTTATAGTTCTCACCATCCTTTCTGCTAATCCGTCTGATTGCCAATGGTACGATGGGGTTTTGGATGGTTTGCATCCAATTTTGTTCAACAATTGACATTGTTCCGAGTCACAGAGGCTAGCGATTTCGGAATTCCATTTCTTGAAAATATTATCCTTAACGCTTGTTTCGCGGTCGAACTTCTTTTGTTGGAGACCTGTTTTCCTTTTGGCCAGCCTGAATATGCATCTACCTGTTATAGTATAATCTCATTCCATTAACATGACAATGACTAATGTGTATTCTGTCCCAAGGTTGGGAGTCTTTAGGCCATGTATGTGTTTTTTGTCTGTCGGAATTTTCTTCTTTCAATGCACGTTTTACACCATTTTATGTATTCCACTACATCTGTAGAATAGCCTGGCCACCATGCCACTAGCCTTAATCTCCTTTGCTGAGACAATATTCCGCAATGAACGTCGTCATGTATGCTTTTTATAATTTTGCTCTTTTGCGTTGCCGGCCGAATCACTACATCTCAATTTCAAATTACAACCTTTTCTACGGTTAACTTGTGTCTAACCTCCTTAAAGGGCCATTCTCTCCGTGAGCAATTATTCCCCATTTTTTATTCTGAATAATATACTATTTAGTATGGTATCTCGTTTCGTATTCTCGGCTAATTTGTCTATCGACAAAATATCAGTTTCAACACAATGAGAGAATGTATCTTCAAATTTTTATCTCGAAAAATACATAAAATGGCTATCCTGAGCTAATATTCGCGAAATTGTTTGTTCACTTGCGCCAGTGGTTACTACTGTTTTCTTCCTAGGGTCGAATATGTTTTATTACTGGCTTCTGTGCCAGAACAGTTTTTAAATTATCAAATGCAACTTGTTCTTTTGCCCAAATAAATTTCACATTTTCCTTAAAGCAGGAAAAAGTTCTGTCAATTCGGAGTATCGCTCGACATATCGTCTGTAGAAATTTACAAGTCCTAAGAAAAATTCCAATTCTTTTTTGTTCTTAGTTACACCAACTTTTAATATTTTGTCAATTAACGATTGATCTGGAGATAGGCCTTCGTTAGATAAAGAGTATCCCCGAAATGATATTGTTTCTTGTGTTGTGAACACGTTTTTTCCAGCATTTTTTAACTTATTCAAAACCATACAGGTTTTTCACTTCAGTTCTTCGTCGTTCATAGCACTAACACAAATGTCATCTTACTAGCATATTGCATTTTTACATAGCTACCAAATAACTTGCTCCTCAGTGCTTTGAATAATCGCATTTTCGGTTTGAATTCCATACAGCATTCTTTTCCATATTAAAAAGCTTTTATTGTTGTGACTTCTTTCAATGGTTCGTCAATAAGTATTTGATGGTATGTCAACTTTAGCTCCATTTTAGAATATTTAGTTTTTATGCCCGCAAGGGTGCTCAAATCGCATTCAACATTGGGGATAGAAGATGAGTCTGCACATATTCCCGTTTATACCAATTTGATGCAGATCCTCATCATTCTTTCTTAAAATTACGAACGGGGAGGCCCATTTGCTTCCTGCAGGCGAAAATCGTTTAAGTAGATCTTGTTTTAGTATTTATAAATATTTTCCCACAATTATTGGTAGTAGATAGACTGGCACTTATCGTGTTGAAAATATGGGAGAGAGGAGGAGACATTTTCCTTTACTCTTAACTTTGCGACATAGTTTTTTTAATATTCCAGTTACTTTTGCCTTGGCTTTGTTTACTAATCCTGTTGACTTTATGTTCAATACATCATTTCCCATTGGACTATGATTCTTTTCACAGTTTACCAAAATAATTAGTTACTTATTTTTAGATCCACGTAGGCTTGAAATATCTTAACAATATTATCAAGGATACATCGAACTGATTTAAATGGACAAGGCATTTCTTTAATCTTGGTTTTCCTAATTTCTTACAGAAATTTCGATGTATCAATGCCCCGTCACTTCCCGTATTAAGTTGCATGTCTAATAAAACATTATTGGTTCCCATTTTTAATAGCCCTTTCTCATTTCTTTTTTCAATGTAAAGACATACATATTTATTTCCTTTTCATTTTGTCGAACCGTCTCTACTTTTCTAGTTTGGGATTTATACATACGATTAAAACAATTCATTTTGAAACACTTTTTACATTTTTTTATATGCCAGACATTTTTGCTTTTCTCTTTGATGTTGATAGCCACAAAAAGGACACACTATTCTGTCTTTTCTCTTTATCGCGTTTGTGCCCATTTCCTCTACAAGATCCGTAAATATTGTATTAAAATTTCGTATTATTTCTTGTTGAACAAATACGACACACTTTTCTAGTGTCAACTCACCCGGTTGTAGTGCATTAGAGTCATTTGCCAATATTCCTCATTTTGAAGGCTTTTACTAATTTCCTTTGATTCAAATCCTCTTTGCTTGACTGGTTTTCCGCTTTCAGTTTCTCAAATTCACAATATTTAGCGGGTTGTTTCAAACAAAGAACGTATTCAATAACTGGTTCATTCACTTTTTCAGAAACGTTTATGAACTTAGCTCTTTCTGCATTCACTAGTTTGATTTGTTTGTTTGAATTTTATATTTCTCAATCATTTCCTCCAACTGTCTTGGGCGTTCTGTCGATGACAATTTTATAATAGCCTCAAAACAAGCAGTTGCCAAGATGTGATCAGTTATCTACTTTTCTTCCCCAACTGATTTAAAATCTTTCAGAGTTTTTGTTCTAGATTTAGCTGCTAAAATCCTTAGTCACGCTTGTGCGCATTTATAATAATCAAGTGATTAATGTTTGTTCGACTCCTGAGATATCGGCGACGCCGTTGTAGTGTTACCGAAACACGGGAAGCAGTATGCACTGAACTGCGCATGGGTAATAGCCGTAGTTATTTATAATATTTGTGATTATCTATGTCAATAAGTCACAGCTGATAGCAGCTTCCGGTCATCTAAATTGCAAAAAAATGGAAATGGCGTTAAAAGCTTTGCGGTCGATTATTACCGCATGGGCTCGCAAGCGGCAATTTGGTGTTATTGGAAGACTTATCAAGTGATATATACTATATGTACTATATGTACTATACTATATGTACTATACTATATGTACTATACTATATGTACTTTGAAAGTAGACATTTGCGGGATTTTAGATGATCGCTTTAATTTAATAAAATAAATCACATATGTTTAATATTTTATTTTTAGATACAGAGTTCTGGATAATTACCTTTTATACCATTTTTTGATTGACAAAGTCATTGGAATATTGTTGAAAAGAATAGAAATACAGATTTAACTTGACACAAATTATCGTGGTACCGTACAACTCAAAATTCTGTCAGATTTAAACAATATTCAGCATAGTTTGTCTTCTTTTGTGGTTCCGACCTTCCATATTCAAATAACGCAGCTTGAGATAAATGTTTCCCCTTTTCCAATGTAAGTTGCCAAATATGAAAATAATTTAAATCTACAAAATGTAATAAAATTGTTCTCGGAAAGACATTTAAAACCTACAGAGTAAGTTTCATAGGTTAAAGTGTTCACTACGTGTTTTTGTTTGATTGGCTGATTTGATTTGATTTAAAAAAGAAAGAAGACTAGAGAAAGGAAGAAAAAGGAAAGAAAAGAAAGAAATAAGGAAAAACGAAAAATGTGTATAGAAAGAAAGAAAGAAAGAAAGAACGAAAGAAAGAAAGAAAAAGAAAGAACTAAAAAAGAAAGATATATAATGAAAATAAAGTCTATATTTCTGAGATGAGTTATTATGTACACTAATTACATTATTCGGACGATTGCCCTCATCAGTGATGCCATTTTTATCACAACGTTTCGGCCCTGGTTAAGGCAGTGGAGGCATTGGAGGGGTGAATTAACGGGAGATAACTGATAATTGACATCCATTAGACATGGCACGTGGAACTAGAACGGTCCAATATATATATTGAACGCAAGTGTATGGCTTCAACTCTAGAACTATAGTGCTTGTCATTGTGCTTTAAACTTTTATTATTGGTAATATAAATATATATTACTGGTAATTTTTTTCTATGAAAAATATTTTGCTCTACTATATTTTACTATAAAATGTTTTTATACTTTCATATTGTTTTATTTTTGCTTTGGGGTTCACTATTTGCTTAGAGCTGGGACCCTGACAGGTTCTACATCCTCGGGTAAGAGTAAACCTTGTAACATCAGAAATTTAAATGTGGTCCGACACTTGTAATCTCCCGATCAGAGAGGCCTTCCGCCGGATGTAGTTTATCGTCATACCCAGGACGTTTCGCTACCGTATGACTGGTACTAAGATATGAGTTTACACCTTAACGTTCCTCAGAACTATCAACAATAATTGTTTAAACTTTTATTCCTAATTTTTTTTTTTGCGGAATTCATTTTTGGTATTGATAATAGCAATAGATGAATTCTAAATTGGCAAAATGCATAATTTAAGCTGTTTTCAGAAATTGTGTCTCATCAAGGCTGACCAAATCCTCCTCTTAAGTACAAACTTACGGTTGCCGTACGATTACCGAAGTTAAACAACCTCGAGCCTGGTCAGTTATTACTAAAAAATAAATTCTTACATTCTACACATTTTTCTGGCTTTAAATAACTTGCAAAAGGTTGATAAGCCGTAAAAAGACCTAATCAATCTTAAGAACAAATAACATTAATATAGTTCCATAACTGAACTGAAAAGCTTTCAGAATGATAATAAACGCACAAAAGTTTATTTTGTTCTGTTGCCAATCGTCACCCTGCCCCAGATGAAACCGAACAAATCCACCATTAAAATGGCGAATTAAAATTTTGTTCCTTCTGTAGGCCTTATATATGATTCTTGAAAATGGATCTATCGTTTAGAATCGCACAGTAAATGAAAAGGAATTTTTTTTTCTGTGAGTAACATTATATTCTAGATAGGACAATTTCTTGCGAGGTTTGACTGAAATACGCCCTCAGTTCGTAAAGGCTTTTATGGCGATAGCCTTTTCGAATTTCATACTTATTTTAATTTTTTTGTCGATTATGTAAAGCTAACCAGTTTCTTCCTTATATGACTTTCTTATGAAGAAAACAAACAAACAAAGCCCTTAGATGTCGTTACAACTCGTTACAAATGAATTTCCGTGACATTAGAGGTGTTAGAGAATATTTCTTTGGTGATAACACAGTATGGCAAGGTCGGCCTTTCAAATACGACTGCTTATTTGAAAAATTCACATTATCAAGAGCTATTACTTTGTTATGATGATCAAAAGAATTTTAATGCCCCCCCCTTAGTTTTATGACGAGATTTTCGGCCATTCAAATAAACACAAATGTCCAGCTAAAATGATAACAATTAGAAAAGAAAATGACCTAACGTTGTGAGAATTTTATACATATTTCTTAATTATTTTTTTAACGTAATCCAGGTCAACTCTTAACTCAAACATTTAACTCTAGCCCTTGAATCTTTCCTAATCCAAGAGTAGACAGACATTTGAAAGACAGAGACATTTGATATATAATCGCGTCGTTGGTGGCAGGCATTACTCGCGTTGTTTGCATACATTCGTTGCTGAAAGCTAAGCGCGGAAGGCTACGGAAAGCTAAGCTCTTGTCTGATTTTTCTTGTCTCAATTACTGCGCACGAGAACTGTTTACGTAGACATGCGCAGTTTTCACAATGATACCTGCACTGATAGCTATTCTGCAGCGAATGTAAGCAAACAACGCCGGTAATGGCTACCCAAGGCGCGAATGAATCCGAAGTTTCACTGTCGATAACTCCAAAACGGTAGATTTTATCATAATTATCAAGCCAGATTCGAATGGAACATGTAAATTACACATATATATATAAGTATTTTGAAAATTTTTAATGCGAACTGAGCGCGGTGTTATACTGCAAATTAACCTTGTTTTGTACCCTTTTAAAGAAAATGTAAATCGGCATAGATACAGTATAAACTATAGGATGGTCCTGTTACAGTTGAACAAGCAAATATCTGCCAGAACGGTCGCCTGCGAGAGGCATTAGGGAGCCAGGTATAATGAAAAACAAATTTACAATGATAGGGAACCTGGATTTCCGGAGAGAGACGTGATCGCCTGTAGGAATGTACCGCACGAAAAAAATTATACCCATATTTGGCACGTCAACGTGGTGTAATGGTTAGCAAACTTCTTTCGCACGATCAATTAGGATTGAAAAGTGGGTTCAATCATCATTGGGGGATCCATGCTTTTGGCCTTGTGCCACATCTAAGCTACACTTAGAGTGTATTTCTTACCAGAACATTTAATTAAAAGAGATGTTGTCGAGGCATGAAGGTAATTTTCTTTTGGATTTCTTTCTCGGAAAACAGAAACAAAGTTAACATTCGGCGAAGAACCCCTTTGCAATGAAACGAGCCGACGAGAAATCAAAGGTGAAATTAACTTTATGGCACAGCACATAGAATTTACGCACATAGTTCAAACCCGGGATGATACATTCTAAGTTCACTTTTATCTAATACCTTCGGGAAAGGGATTAATTTACATCTTCCTCAATCATGTACATTTGGAGACATTTGGTCTTGAAAGTCAATCAATCTTGGGCGATTAATAATAGGTCAGACCAGAGATCATCTCTTGCTAATGGTACTATATAACTCATTAATAGCTGTTGCATGTGAGCTGCAGAAGAGATACGCATCGCTACGTAAACACCATTAACCTGATATTTCAAGGTGAGAGGTATTATCCGTCATGGCGTCTCGGCTTTCTAATCTGCCATGCGAAGTATCCGCAAGTCACTTCCCGCCAATTATTCTGGGCAAAACGTTCCATTTTCAGACGTGTTTTTTAATTTGATTTTAATATAGTAACTAAAAACCTGTTGAAGTATTAGAGTGGTGGCTAACACCTTTACTAGACGTATCGGTTTATAATTGAAATCGTTTCAATCTCAAAAGTACATAAAAAGAAACAACATCGTCATAAAAACACTTCTGTAGCAGGATTTTGAAAATTATGTTTTGGACATGCTTATTCGTCTCTGTCTGAAAAAGACACTCTCGGTAAAAACGTATATACACGTCTACGCCAGGGTAAAACCTTTAAAATAAGTTACTTTTATTTCGATCGTTTTAATCAGCTTTGCAATCGGGAAGCCATGTGAACATTTTTTTTAACAAGATAACGCAAGCACAGATTTCCAGCAACCAATTGCCGCTACGGGCGGCACAAAGTTCCGTTTTAAAATGTTTAAAAGGAGGAGTATTCATGAAATCTCTGTCACAAGGAAAAGGATTCCCGAAAACAAGGTTTTAGAGAATTGTGTCAGTCTTTTTTCTCAAAGACAAGCAAAGTTAACTAATAACTTCGTAGCAATAAACGGTAGTTTACATTAAGATATCAATGCAGGAGGGAGAAGGAAAAAAGACGATGATGGAATTCCGACCCACCCATTTATAAGAGTGTGTATCATACAGGCTATTTTATATTTTATTGCCAGCGTTGCCATTTTTCATAATGTTTTGGAATGTGTATCAGAGGGGAAAACCTGTGAACTCTTTTGGAAGGATAAATAATTTATTTATAGTTTGAAAAAGAATAAAAAGAAAAGAGTGATTTAATAAAAACGAAAAAAAAAATAATAAAAAGTAAATACAGGGTATTTTTATGTATATTTTCCAATTTCAATAATAATAATAAGGGCGACTCTATTTGTTGATAGCGGAATAACAACTGTTCGATTCCATGACGGATATATCCCTATCGTAAGAATCGGCTACTGCTCCACCATTAACCTGATATTTCAAGGTGAGAGGTATTATCCGTCATGGCGTCTCGGCTATCTAATCTGCCATGCGAAGTATCCACAAGTCAATTAACTTCTTCCCGCCAATTATTTTGGGCAAAACGTTCCATTTTCAGACGAGGTTTTTTAATTTGATTTTAATATAGTAACTAAAAAACTAGATAGACGGTGCTAGGTGATGTCTATAACCAGGCCAAATATCGCTTTTGGCTATCGATTCCCAATGACTTGGCCACTATTACACAACATCATTAAAATAAAACAGAGATATTTTCTGCTCAGATGAATTAATGTGTTGACGCCATAAAAACACATTAAACCACAGATTATCAACACTCAGTATTGAATTGTAAAAATTTCAGCACACTTAACATATGTAAATGCATGGGTTAAATGCAGCAATTAATGGATTGTCAGTGGTCAGGAATTAATGTAAGCAATACTTGCGGAATAAAATTGGTAGGCGTATAATATAACTGGACCTAAAATATGTATTGAAATTCAGGATGAAATTGATATTCAGTGTTCAAGAATTATTGCAAGAATTATTCACAGAAAAGGTCTATTAGAAGAGTAATGTAAATGCATTGCTAATGATTACATTGCCAAAACATATTGATAATCAGGAATACAGTGATTCCAAATAGCCAGGGATTATTATTCCGAAGTGCTCGCAATAGACTCGGAGAGAATTTGAAATGGCCGCCACGTCCACATGACGTGACACATTGTGATATTTTTCAATGTGGTTATGTGAAAGGACAGTTCTATATGCCACTCTATCTACACGCCTAGAGGAACACAAGCAGTGTATCAATGAGGATCTAGAGAATGTTACGTAAGGCATACTACAGCGTGTTTGGCAGAATCTGGTCTAGGGATTTGAAGTGTGCCGTGTCACAGATGGTGTGCATATTGAACAGTTGTGATGCTTTCTGAAATAGTTTATAAAATCTGGTTCCCTCTCGAATACCTTGTTCAAACTTTAATAAATAAATCTTTTAGTGTTCAACATGAAGCTTATTTAATTTCGCTTGCCTGTGACATCTACTAGCTACTCAGATATTCACGTTTTAAGTGATGTCCTTGTGGGGGGAGTACACGCTGAATATACATACATATATATATATATATATATATATATATATATATATATGTATATATATATATATGTATATATATATATGTGTGTGTGTGTATTTTGCTTGCTTGTGTTTTGATTATGTATATATATATATATATATATATATATATATATATATATATATATATATATATATATATTCATACATGTTTCATTAAATAATATACATAAGTGTTGTCTATATATTTTTTGTAAGTTCTTTTCATATCGTCTGATAAGCTTAATAACATTATCATTAAACAATGAAATAAAATCACAATATTGATACATATTTTTAATCCAATCTAAGCTTTCGGCTTACATAAGCCATCATCAAAGATGACAATTACACAATATATCTTTGATAATGGCTTATGTAAGCCGAAATCATAGATTGGATTAAAAATATGTATCAATATTGTGATTTTCTTTCATTGTTTAATGATAATGTTATTAAGCCTATCAGACGATATGAAAAGAACTTACATAAAATATATAGACAAAACTTATCTATATTATTTAATGAAACATGTATGAATGAAAGAATGCTGCCTAAATACACACACACAATATATATATATATATATATATATATATATATATATATATATATAATCACAGCACAAGCAAACAAAATAATGCAATCAATATTTAGTATGAGGTATTAGATAAGAGCAACTGTGGCTTTAGATATCTTGAAGGTGTTGGACAGGGTTTGACATGCTGGCCCTCTCCACAAGCTACAATGTCTCTAGTTAGCTTAAGCCAATCGTTCCCAACAAATCATATAATGAAAGCCGTGCTTCTAGATCATATCATATTAGCGCCGGAAAACTGGCTTTATCTGCGTTACTTTTCTTTTATATTTATCAACGACCTTCCATATATCATCGGTTCCCTAATAGGTATTTATGCTGTTGAATTATCTGTTTACACATGCCTTAAGAGTAAGTCCGACAACGATTGGCCCTTGACATGGAGAATCAATATTTAATCGTTCAGGCAGGGATTAAAGTCACATGGTGGTATTGTTTGTGGGGGAACAGCTGAAGGAAACTTGCCTCTTAGATGGAGTATTTGAGGAATGTACGACAACGTGGAGGTAGCATGGCGCATCCAGTTTCAAATGTTTGAACTCGTGAAACGAAATTATTTCAACGTTTGCCATTGAAATAAGGATAGAGAAGCGAAAGGTTTTGTCTGTTGGAATGAAGTGACACGGTGGAAAATAAATATTACCTCACAAGACAGCGTAAACGATTTTGAATTCTGTTCATGCTTGAATGTGAGGATTGAGTAACTCCAGTCCTGGTACAGCAGCAATTCTTAATCTGGGCTTAATTTAACATTTGTAAATATAACGCACGCCATATTTATTGGCGTGATAAAAGGTATCGATCCTTTTTGCGCACCGTATTTAACAATAGATGGTATAGATAAGTTCTGCACAATAGTAGCTGAAGTTCAACGTCATCATCATCATCATCATCATCATCATCATCACCACCACCACCACCACCACCATCATCATCATCATCATCATCATCACCACCACCACCATCACCATCATCATCATCATCATCATCACCACCACCACATCATCATCATCATCATCATCATCATCATCATCATCATCATCATCATCATCATCATCACTCCATTGACAATCCCGTTCCACATTGTTCGGTCCCCCATTGCTTTCCTCAGATCCCCAATGTCCAACCCTGAGTCCCGAGCTATGGTGGCCCGGAATGTCGATTTTCATGAGAAGACACTTCTAGAAGGATGCCATACGAGTAAAGATGAAACGATTTTCTCTGTTCGCTCAGTGGCAGTGGCCGGCAAACAGTAATCGTTTTTGTTTGAGCTTAAGAGAGATTTGGTCTCAGTTCTCCGTAAAATGTGTTAAGAGTGGCATGGGATCTCCAATTGATCTTCTGGATTTTTCTAAGTAGATTTGTAAATGTTCCATTCAGTCCTCTTTCAAAACGAACAGATAATGTCCAAGTTTCTGATCCATACAGTAGGACTGGTTCAAACAATGTTCGAAAGGTTTGGACTTTTAAGGAGGATGGAACGTTCGTGCGCCAAATTTTCTGAAGTTTGTTACACACATCCCATGCAGGGGCTTTGCCGATGTTGTAGTGATACATAGCGGAAAGCAAACACGTTTTTTTCGGAAACCTTGAAAGTTAAGCTGAATTTCATACATAACAATAACGGCAACGTTCTCAGAGTTTCAGGGGAACTTTTCCGTGTAAGATTCAGTGGTTGTTAATACCCCTAATTGTCCTTTCATAACCGGTGCATACATGTAAGCATCTGCCGACGTAAACAGCAGTCACGTGCTGGATGCCTGTTTTAGGTATAAAACCCGGCGGGTGAGTTCAGGAAGTTCAACAATAGATATTTTGCAAATGCGAAATGCCTTAAAGATTTGTTTTGTTTTGTTGCTACAGTAGGCGATGAAGAATAATGAAAGTCTATTTTAAATACAAAGTAAGACGAGTCGTGGTTCAGAATGAATTAGACATACATTATTATTATTTCTTTTGCAGCTGTTAATACCGGTGATCAGGTTACGTCGGGTAATTTAAAGAGAATAACACTTGTTAACGTTAGCGCCGAAGAGAAGACCTTTCTCACGGAATAAACAGTAGACATATGTTCAGTTTGTACCCGAATCAAAAGGGAGATACAGGCTCAGTTTACGTTATAATAGAGACAAAATAATTTTTTTTTAAGCTTATCACCCCAAGCAAGGTTGGAGGCCACTAGCACGCAAGGGGTTACAGAAGGTCCTTTTCTATTTGAACTGCCAAGTTAACATTGTCAGCATCACTAGATTTGTGTTTGAGGCAGGAGTAAATTGTGTTGTCGTCCGCATAGATGCCGCCTTGGGAGGCTATGGCGTCAGGAAGGTCGTTTATGAATATGAGGAACAGAGTAGGGCCTAGGATGGAGCCTTGAGGAACACCTGCGTTAGTGACGTCACCATTAAAAGTTAATGGGTGATAATAATATCATATATTGAGTAAATATCTCGTCGTGGTCACCACTCTAACGGAAGCGCTATGATAGAAAGATTTATTCTCCAACTTATTATACCCATTGTGGACATTATTATATCCGTGGAATAATAACACCTTATTTCTAAAAAAATCACCTTATTTATAAAAACAAACATTTTGTTCTCAGAGAGACTTTTATACTACAAACTATACACAAAAGTATATATATATATATATATATATATATATATATACTTGTAATATTTTCCGAGGGCGAAACTGGAATTAGGGTGTTTTCTCTTTGAACCTGGCGAGGCCTATGTGGCTTTTTTTGTAATCCCTACCACTATGGGCTAGGGACGTCCTTATTCTTGAGGCTCTACATCACAACTCTAACTCGTGACTATGCACTGACCCGCCATCACCTGACCTTCGTGTCTATCTCAACGAAAGGGAGACAATATAAAAAAGATATAGGAACTGGTTGCATTAGAAAAAAAAGGTGCTTACAGTCACATCACGTAGCATCATCAAAATTAAACATTGTCAGTAACTAGATAGGTGAACGTTTGGTGATACCATGTACTATAAGCTTAGAGGTGCAGGTGGTGCAATTGATAATGGCGAATCGGAGAGATGAGTTTCAATTCCAGTTTGGTCTGTTATATGCACTATCTCCTAAATACATTTGGGAATCTTACGAATCAACCTCTTCTTTCCCCAGCTATTGGTTAATTAGAAAACTTGCAGGACCAAGCCATTGTTGTATAAAAATATCTTCTGGCTTTAAATAACAATCAATGGGTTAATATACCGTACAAAATGACTCAATAAAAAAAAAAGCAAGATTTACAAAAACTTTGCCAAGAGTAGTTAAAATGAACGTATGACATTATTATATAAGACCAAGAGATGTACACAAGCTATGCCGTGATGTGCTTAGCTGAACGTGTGACTTTATTTTATATGAAGGGAGATTTACACAAGATATTCCCAAATTTGTGAAAAAGAAAGTGTTAAATTATTATATACGACTGGATATTTACACATTATATTCCATGATGTACGCAACTGAATGTGTGACTTTATTTTATATGAATGGAGATTTACACAAGATATTCGAATTTTTGTGAAAATTAAAGTGTGACATTATTATATAAATCTTGATATTTAAAGATTATATGCTATGATGTACCCAACTGAATGTGTGACTTTATTTTATATGAATGGAGATTTACACAAGATATTCGAATTTTTGTGAAAATTAAAGTGTGACATTATTATATAAATCTTGATATTTAAAGATTATATGCTATGATGTACCCAACTGAATGTGTGACTTTATTTTATATGAATGGAGATTTACACAAGATATTCGAAATTTTGTGAAAATTAAAGTGTGACATTATTATATAAATCTTGATATTTAAAGATTATATGCTATGATGTACCCAACTGAATGTGTGACTTTATTTTATATGAATGGAGATTTACACAAGATATTCGAATTTTTGTGAAAATTAAAGTGTGACATTATTATATAAATCTTGATATTTAAAGATTATATGCTATGATGTACCCAACTGAATGTGTGACTTTATTTTATATGAATGGAGATTTACACAAGATATTCCAAACTTTGGTAAATAGAATGTGTGGCATTTTTCAGAACGACGTTGCATTCTCACAAAGGCTCATGAGATAATCGAACCTTTTGGTTGGTTTGCTTGAGCGAATCCGGCGCATTCTCTATTTTTTTGGTTCCGTTAATTTTTCCTTTACATGAAAATACGAGAACATTTTTATTCCGTGACGAAACCTTCAAAAGCAGAAAAGATATCGATTGAATATCTTCAAAATTCTTTTCTAAAGATTCCCAGAATCTTGCAACAGGCGATAGAAGAATTATTTTCACAACGGTCTTTTGTCATTACTAGTAATGGTGATTATGTTCTCGATAATCGTATTCTCATGCTTCCTCCATGAACGGGATAATAATTCCCAAAATCGGCTGGTATACTCGAACGCGTTTGTTTGTATAATTACTAGGGCGCGCGCGGACATTCACTGATGTATTCTAATTTGAACATCTTTTTGGGATGACCCATTACCATCCAAAAAAAAACAACCTTTTTCTCTCCATGAAATTTATGTAAGATGATATCACTCACATAACCCCAAGAATGATTTAACAACACAAAATTCAGCACGTAACTTTTAACACGTCATTTTGAATTTAGATTTAACAAGAAAGACGCTCAAAGCGAAAATTAATGCATTCATATTTAATTATAGCTGTTGTAATTGATTTTCTTAACGACACATTTGTATAAACTAGTTTTTTGTTTTGTTTTATGAAGCAGAATTAGGAATACTGATTTAAATTTATGAAAGCTATAAAGTGACACCGAAAAGCATGCAGAGCCTTAACAAATGTTTCATTAAAACATATCGTTAAGTGTTGGTGTAAATTGAGGCGATGTGAGAAAAATAATCAAGTCAACCCCCACACGCAGCAAACAATGTTTAAACTATCTTGCATTTTCTGTCTCTGTTTCTGAGATGAGGTATTTTTTGTTTCCATTTCTCTTACTCTCTATTTCTTTGTGTGCATTTCTCATTGTCTCTTCTTCTTACTTTCCATTACTCTTCATATACCATTCTTTGTTTCCATTTCTCTTTCTCCCACTTTCTTTGTTTCCATTTCTCTTCATATTCCTTTCTTTGTTTACATTTGTCTTCATATCTTTTTCGTTGTTTCAATTTCTCTTTCTCTCTCTTCTTTTCCATTTCTCTTGATCTCCCTTTCGTTGTTTCCAACTCTCTTTATCTCTCTTTCTTTGTTTCCATTTCTCATCCTCTCTCTCTCTTTCTCTCTCTCACTCTCTTTGGTTCCATTTCTCTTTCTCCCTCTTTCTTTGTTTTCATTTTTCTTTCTCTCACATTTTTTGTTTGCATTTTTCTCTCCCTTTCTTTCTTTGTTTGCATTTGTCTTTTTTGTTTCCACTTCTCTATCTCTCTCTTTCTTTGTTTCCATTTCACTATCTCTCTCTTTCTTTGTTTCCACTTCTCTATCTCTCTCTTTCTTTGTTTCCATTTATCTTCGTCTCTCTTTAGTTGTTTCAATTTCTCTTTCTCTCTCTTTTTTTCATTTCTCTTGATTTCTTTTTCGTTGTTTCCATTTCCCTTTATCTCTCTTTCTTTGTTTCCATTTCTCATCCTCTCTCTTTCTTTCTTCCCTTTTCTCTTTCTCGCTCTTTTTGTTTCCATTTTTCTTCCTCTCTTTTTCTTTGTTTGCATTTCTTATCCTCTCTCTTTGTTTCCATTTCTCATCCTCTCTCTTTCTTTCTTCCCTTTTCTCTTTCTCGCTCTTTTTGTTTCCATTTTTCTTCCTCTCTTTTTCTTTGTTTGCATTTCTTATCCTTTCTCTCTCTCTTTCTTTGTTTCCATTTCTCATCCTCTCTCTTTCTTTGTTTCCATTTTTCTTTCTCTCACCTCTTTTTGCTTCCGTTTCTCTTCATATCCCTTTCGTTGTTTCCATTTCTCTCTCTTTCTTTATTCCCTCTTCACATTCTCCCTATTTTTTGTTTCCATTTTTCTTCCGCTCTTTTTCTCTGTTTGCATTTCTCATCCCCTCTCTCTCTATTTCTTTGGTTCCATTTCTCATTCTCTCTCTTCCTTTGTTTCCATTTCTCTTTCTCTATATATTTATCCATTTCTCTGTATGCATTCTTTCTTTCACTGTCTCATCTTCCTTCTCTCTCCTTCAATATATATATATATATATATATATATATATATATATATATATATATATATATATATATATATATATATATATATCTCACTTTCTGTCTACTTTTCCCTCTCTAAAACTCTCTCTTTTCTATCTTCCTCTCTATCTCTTCCTCATTCTCTTTCACTCTACCACATTATTGAAACTAAATTTCTGACATATTTGCGAACTCCCCCTCTCTCTCCCCCTCCTCTCTCTCTCTCTCTATATATATATAAAGAGAGGGGGAAGAGAGAGTGAGTTAGATATCCCACATTAAATTCGGCCTTGTGCCACATCTGACCGCGTGGGGCGGTTGGTAGATATCCCGCAGTTGGTGAATCGTCCCCAGGTGTGTTGGTCAAACCCTCTGCTCGGGGGCAGAGAGGGTCTCCAGACGAGGCTCTGTCGAAAGGCAGAGTCTCGTCGCGGAAATCAGATACCCGACCCCATTTTATACGAGGTCTACGTAGAATTATTGACCGAGCCTACGGGTACGGATACCCGACTTTAAATTCGGCCTTGTGACATCTGGCCGCGTGGGGCGGTTGGTAGATATCCTGCAGTTGGGGATTCATTGTGGAATACACTTCTCATTTCTACCAGTTGACTACTTCTACGCGTCGCTGGCGAATCTTACATGTGTTGGTCGTGTCCTAAGTATTATCGTTCATTACTTTCATTTGATTATTCTTTTCGGTAAGATTCCCTAGGTTACAACACCCAATGAACTAAATAAAGGGTTCGGTTCGAAATTATAATATATATCACCTGAAGACGGCCGGAGAATACAACGGCCGAAATGTCTTGAATATGAGGACAACAGTCCGAACAATGTAAATTTTTGCACTTTCATTTTGCGTTAGCTGGGGCAAGAAATGGCTTATAAATTTTATCGCCTCCAAAGCGCATCTATACATTAATCAACACAGATAAACTTATCTGCTCTCCACCCGCAGGACTGAGGCTAATATGTAGGTGTGAAACTCATTGGTCACACGTTTTCTACGGTAGAGCAATTATATTGAATCCATTATGTGGTCTGCTGCTAAGAAAGTTAGTTCTCTGTGTCGTACCAGACCTTTCTCGTCAGAAGCTATTTCGCACATTTTTAAATCTATCATTCATTCATTGAATAATGCCACCATATCTCTTCTAGCGGACGAGATTCTCGACAAAATCCAAAGAAGGGTGTGTTATGTTATAAGTCCTGACCTGGTATCTGGAATTCAGTCAATTTCGCACAGCTGTGATGTGGATAATAGAAGATCTCCTATGTCTTTTGAATAAATATGTTCATGGCTGTCGTTCTTATGAGCGTTCCTCATTGGTATCCCTCAACTTCATGTAATTAAGCGTACTACTAGATTGGCAGTTAGGTCTTATTGTTTTACTGTTGAAATAGTTGTACCCATAAATTCTATACTAGTTTCTTTTCTCTCACATCTCAGGTTTGAAAGTTCCATCCAGCTTCTTGTCCCCACCACACCTATAATCATTAAACATGCAATGTTAATCGTCATCTTCTATCTTCCTGAAGCCTGTACTTTTATTGACTTTCACATCACTAAAGTCTTCTGATGTACTTCCACCCCTAGCAATTCGTTGCAATCCCTTGCGCATTAGCGCCGTTATCGTCTTACCTGGGGTGAAATGATTAAGACAAAATGCAATTAAAGATACGGTTTTAGAGGAAATATTGACAGGGTATGTTCCCGCATTTAGAGAAAACCTCAAAAAGTTCAAATAAATGATTATATGAACACGAAAGAGACATTTTAAAAAACCGAAAACACAAAACGCATTAGTAACGAAATTGTCAACAATTTTGATATAAAAAATTCAAATTTAATTAAAAGAGAAAATAATTAACTTTAATCGCCCATTCGTCGACGGTAAATTTTCCCACAATGCTTCACGATTCTTAGCAGATCTTCTATTATCACAACGTGGCATATTTAATAAAAAAAGATTATGGAAATAAAAGGAAAAAGAATCTCAACGAAATTGGCTAGATTATATACATAAAAAACACATTAAAAATGTGTCCATGTCTAGTTGCATGAGTGTGAACAAACCTAGCCCGATAAAGTCTTGAGGAGGGATGAAACGCGTCACACACAGACTTTTTTCACCTTTGTCATATATATATATATATATATATATATATATATATATATATATATGAAGAAATATAGTCTTAAAGTGTGCTATATTTATGGGATAAAGTGCTCAATATCAGAGATAGAGCGTGTGTAAATATAAAAGTGGACATGGAAGTCAGCACTTAGAGGCGACAGTCTGTTTCATGCTAGTGCAATGGTCAGGCAACTATATACACACACACACATATATATATATATATATATATATATATATATATATATATATATATATATAAGAGTAGTTGTCCGAGTGATGGTTAGCAGGTTAATGAACCTCCTGATCTTCCACTGATTGATTAAATAAACTGTGATAAATAATGATCTCTACTTGTACATGGGATCACACACATATACATACATATTTGTGCACAAGTTGATCATATATAGAATTTTTATATATCAAGAACAGTTTTGGAGGAAAGATATATGACAAAGTGGAAAACCTACATCTAAGACAGTAACATACTTAATCATTACAAAACAAAACAATGAGACAAAAATTGAAGGAAGAATTTACTCTATCACCTGTAAGGATTGCCAGAAAGAATATATTGGAGAAACCTCAAGAAGTTTAAATTTAAGATTATATGAACACTAAAGAGACATTTTAAAAAAGCAACATATTAAATGCATTAGTTGCTCACCATAATGAAACTGGCCACAATTTTGACATATAAAATGCTACTCTAATCAAAAGGAAAAATAATTGACTAAGATGAAAATGTTTAGAAAGTGCTTCAATCACTACTTCATCTATAGTAAATTTGCATCCAGGTTCTTACGACATTTCACCATTCTTGGCAGATCATCTATTATCGTAATGTGGCATATTTAATAACAATCAATTATGGAAACAAGTAGAAAAAGAAAAAATAATTTAAATGAAATTGTCTAGATTATATACCCAAAACACATCCGTAAAAACCCAAAACACATTATTAGATTTTTTTTCCAAAATATTTTCAAAATATTTTTCTCGTTGAAACGCATAAACAAATCTAGTCCTGATGAACGAAACGGTTTACACGAAAACATTTTCCACATTTGTCCACTATATCTATATATGTATATATATATATATATATATATATATAAGTGAATATTGAAGTCAACACTCAGAGACGACAGGATATTTCATGCTAGACGCAATTGTCAGGCCGCCTGACAATTGCGTCTAGCATGAAACAGCCTGACGCCTCTGAGTATTGACTTCAATATTCACTTTTATATTTGTATTTACATACGCTCTATCTCTGATATTGAGCGCTTTATCCCATAAATATAGTACACCTTAAAACTATATTTCTGTGCTGGATATATAAGACAAAAATTTCTACTGTGACATGTTTTATTGTTTTCATGTTTAAGTATAGTTGTGTTTTTAACGAGGATTTTCCGGAATTGTGTATGTGGCCAGGCATGTTGTTTTAATGCCTAAAAATGTTAGAGTTATCATTCAAATGTAGTCTCAAACAAAAAAGAAAACAAAAAATTCTTCAAGCTATATACATAAAACAGTTGAAACCTAGTCTGAACAAAATAAACTATGAAATCTCCACAAATGCCTATAATTGATAACAGAAGCCACTAGTTTATACCAATGGCTTCCCATACGTAATACTTCTCGTTTTCACTATCGCTTGGTCATGTGTGACGTCATGAGCTGCAGTGCGACTTTCGCTTCCAGTGTCTCGTGTGCACGAGTTTGTCATTGCTTGGAAATCTTCCATGTAAACATAAACAGACTATCATTATTGATTTGTCCGTGTATCGTTTAATATAGTGTAATGTAATTGTTATCTTTGATAATGGCTTATATAATAAGTCGAAAGCATAGATATCTTTTAATGATAATGATACTAAGCTTATCAGACGATATGTAAAGAATTTACATAAAATAAATAGACAAAACTTGTCAATATTATTTAAGGAAACATGCATCAATGAAAAAATGTTGCCTAAATACACATACAATATATATGTCTCTCTCCCCCCACACTTCCTCACTTCGTCAATTTACATATGCTTAGTACTGCCCGTAAAAAATGTGTAAATTTCTTTTCATTTCAACATTTGGAAGTAAAGTCTGATGATCCGCGGTCCTTTAAAAGGGCTGTGGTGAAATAATTTATTACATGGAACCTTAAAGTGGTCTGTTTTTATTTTTATTTAAATTATTAGCTCTGATTTACATTGAGCTCTCTGGATTTTATCCTTCCTGGGTCTACCCATACGGATTACCTAGTTTTTCATAAGCTAAATTTTCAAGGGAATATGTGGCTGATCTGTGTTAGAACCAAAATTGACATTCATTTGTAATCCTGACTGTCTATCTATCTAGCTAGCTATATATGTATATGTGTGTGTGTATATAAAAGTAGACTCTTTTCTCATTTATGATTTATAGGTTGAACAATTCAGATCTTAGAACCGAACAGCTACCGTAATCGCACAAATGTTTTGATTACAAGGGTGTAGGCTTTTGTAGAACCAGTCACTCTTTTTGGAAGAGCCAAATACAGAAAACTGGTACACATTTATATATATATATATATATATATATATATATATATATATATATATATATATATATATATATATATATATATATATATATACATATATATATATATATATATATAATTAGGGATAAGAATAAGCGGCTGACAAAAGAACCTGCCTAAGATTGCACACTGGAAAAAAAAGTGCTTAATGACATCTAGATAGACAGATAGATATATTAATGTATCTGGGCAACTCTTTTCATTTATACAAGTCTGGTTAAACATCAGTTAAACAGACAGATATACTGAAAAATTTATTTATTTTAAAAAAGCACGATACAATAAAATGAACTTACTTTGAAGACGCCAATATTGATATTTGGAAATGATCAAACCAACATATCACAGAGAATCTACAAATTGCAGTGTCACACATCGTCAAATAAAGTTGGAAATGTTAAATAAAATTACAAATGCGTTTTTATATACCTTGCAAAATTTTGTTTTGTTTTTTAGCAACACCGATAATGCTATTGTCGTATCGAAGAAAACCTTATGCATTTTTAAAACATTGAAAAAATAAACATGAAAATAACGCTGACATGAAACAGAAATAAGGAAAAGTTATTTATTAGCAGACTGTTCTTCCCTGCTAGCTAATAACATATTCTGTTATGGTCATGCGCAGCATGTTTGGTAGCAATTTGGGGAGGATTTTGAAAATAAACATGTTCGGTAGTAATTTGGAGATCAACTACATCTGGTTTTATATTATATATATATATATTGAATAAGTGTATAAACTACAAATTATACATGGTTTATATATATATATATATTTTTTAAGTCATTTTCATGTTTATACATTCTCTTTATAGATACAAATATTTAAGTAAATACTCTGTTTATAATAAACAGTATTAAACATCATTTACCGGCCTGAATGTACGAGAAATCGTCACAGAAAATATTCGTCATTTGACAGGATTCGAACCTTTATCCTATACGGAACAGTCATTTAGCTTGACGTCCCTTTAACCGATTTGGCCATAGAGGAGCGTTCGGTTAGCAAGGTCGATTTTACTGTCTTTAAACTACAATCTTCCATGAATCTCTCAAATCGCTAAATGACGGTTCCGTATAGAATACAGGTTCGAATCATGCCGGAGGACGAATATTTTCTGTGAAAGTTTCTCGGACATTCAGGCCGGTAAATATTGTTTAATACTGTTTATTATAAACAGAGTATTTACTTAAATATTTGTATCTATAAAAAGAATGTATAGATATTAAAATGTCTTAAAATAATTGTCGGACTTTGTCCATTTTATATTATATATATATATATATATATATATATATATATATATATATATATATATATATATATATATATATATATATATATATATATATATATATATATATATATATATATTGGTGTAACAACAGCTTGGGATAACTATTGATCTCAACAAATGTTTAATATCTAAAAAAAAAAAACCACCAAACACATTGAGTTCCTTTTTTCCAGGTTTTCAATTAAAAGGTTTAGGTATCTTGACACCATTTGTCGCAGGAACCAGCTAGAAAGAGAATATATAAAAATCATTTTGTGTCAGTGTCACTATGTCTTCCGAGTTGAGCCATCGTGATACGAAAACGATCATTCAGGCCTTCAGTAATGGTACCAAAATTCATACTCTAGTCATCATCTTCAAAGTCTATTCAAGAACCATCAAGAGAACGGTGAATAAGTTTAAAAAAGAGGGCATAGTAGAGAATAAAACTGGATCAGGAGGTCACAACAAGAAGAGACATCATCATTTCAACTTAGAGATGAATAAATTCTTATTGTTCAAAGTAGAGCCCAGCATTGTTATAAAAACCTCGGTGAATTTCAGTAAGGTATTTTTAATCATTTCTAAAATACAAGGATTCAAATCTTAATCTAACAACTGAACAATGTTACATGAGTTGGACAATTTTGCAAACGTTCACAAAGCGAATGTAATGGTTTTTTTTATTAATCCTACAGATATTGTATCACTTTAAACAATATTTTTTAGTAGATAATCGTATGTGAGTAGATGCTCCGCTTATTATTAAAAAGTATAATTATTTATTTTCGTCTACCGACTGAATGATTGAAAAATCTAATTAGAGGAAAATTTATTAAAGAAAAAACGAAAATTTTCCTCTAATGAGATTTCTCGAACATTCAGGCCAGAAGACGAAAATAAGTAAATATAATATTTAATTAATTAATGTTACGTCTACTCAAAAAAAAATTATATATATATATATATATATATATATATATATATATTGTCATCCACAGACAGACTGTTTCGCAGTATCACAGATCATATATAAATATACATATATATATATATATATATATATATATATATATATATATATATATATATATACATATATATATATACATATATATACATATATATATACATATATATATATACATATATATACATATATATATACATATATATATATATACATATATATATATACATATATATATATATGTATATACATATATATATGTATATACATATACATATATATACATATATATATATATATATATATATATATATATATATATATATATATATATATATATATATATATATATATATATATATATATATATATATATATATATGAGCCAGGTGAAGGCATTTTCTTTACTAAGATTTCTCGGATAGACACTATGGACACAATTTAATAAATTATAACTTTTTGAAACATGTTGATGCTTGTGGCAGTCCTTAGAGTATTTAGTATTGTTGAAATTATCGCTAAAGTTTTTTGTCACGATTTACAAACTCAGCATTTCATTCAGTTTCGCAAACCAATCGATAAAATTTGAATAAGCTGATTTTAAAAAAAAAAAATACTTTGACAAAAACTCTTCTTCGCTGTATACTAATTTCTTTAATTTAATTTATTTTTATAAGAATTCATGATAAACAGTATTTGTTAAGAAAATGTATTTTTCTTTCTAAGATCAGAGTATAAATTATTAAATTCATACTCTTGAACATGCAGCGTACAACTGGCCATGCTTTATTATTTTTTTCTGGAAAGAAATTCCATCATTTTGTAACGTTCTGATTTGTTTACAGTTTACAGGACGAATTGGAAACTGGTTTCGTGTATATGAAAACGTAAAGAAACGATACGCAAAAACAATAATGATGTTTTTATTAAATTAGTATTTTTTACTTAAATCATTAAATTGTTTGTAATATAATGTGAGTATTTTGCATGTTAAACAATATTTTTTAAAAACTTTAAAAAATGTAATGAAATTGTATTGTACTAAGTTACGTACCATACTAAAGCAAGCTGTACTTTGTTCCTCTTTAACTGTCTGAATTTCTCCCCCAAATTTACTTTCTTTCGGTCAATGTGTGGCTATTTTTAGAGGGTGTGTTCGATGGATTAACGGCAGTCACAGAATTTTATTTAAAATGCGATATATCCAATATAATATCGTTTGAATTAATATATATATATATATATGTTTGTGTGTGTGTGTGAGTGTGTGTGCGTGTGTGTATGTAAGAAAGGGAGAGGAATTTAAGAGGGTGTGGTCGGAAGATGAACATAAATGTTGTAAAGATATATTAATAGTTCAACTGAGGATAAGTGCCGGCAATCTTCAAAAAATTGTGACTAAAAATCTCATCATAAGCTGAACATAATTCGATGTAAATTGAATCCCAAAGGATCACCTCGTCTCGTTTGCTCTCTGCACAAACGTTAAACCTTTTGGAGAGATAAACAAAACAAATTACGATCAATACTTGTCTGATGAATGTAAAAACCCATGCTTGCAAATGTGACGCCAAAAGAAACATAAAGACCCCTGTATTTAAGGCTTCTGGAACACTATCAAATAAACTACTCTCAGAAGACCTCTTACCAGAGAAATACGTCGCTCAAATAACTTCAGAGATGACCAATATCTTTGCGAACAGAATACAAAATTGAAATCCAGATTGTCATTTGAAAATATATTAATGAGTTCACCCAACAAGCCGACATCATTACGATAAAACAAAAAATTCAAAGTGGGTTTATACGAAAGATAAAAAGGTGATTCTTAATTCTTCACTAATTTAGATCAGCTACAGTTTTTCCATATGCATAAAAAGTTAATGTAATTTGTAACTATTCGATAGACGTGAAACAGAACTTGGGAACAATATTCAAAAATCAGGGCTGGAGCCGCTCACATTCATTTCTTACAACCTGCAATATCAGCGGTCTTGACCTGGCATCTCAGATTCAGGCATTTCCCACCGCTGTAACGTAGCTTCCCTGAGGTTTTTCTATAAATATTTTAATGGTAATTGTTCTGATCAGCTTTCCTCTTTAATAATACGACATTAAGTATTTAAGCGCGATTTGATTTAAACAGATTGGCGTGTAGATCTCATCATTTTACAATTTGTATATATAATCATAAGTTATATTCTAATAGTTTCTTCTAACCCTAACACTTATCGCTTATGGAACACACTTCAGGTTTCTTGCTTTCCAGTCAACTTTGATCATCAATCTTTTCTCACATTCTTTCACACTCAGTAGCCCCTTGAGTCGTAGTGATATTATTTTATCTTAATTGGGGTGTAATGATTCATTATCATAAATTTTACTTTAAAAAAATGTAACCTGGTAAAGTATATACTTATACTCGATATGAAAAATAATTTTACATACTGTAAGTAATTCTAATACATTTACTTGGTTTTAAAAAGAAATATAGCCTATTAAAAATTTAAAAGATTTTTTTTTAGAATTGTAGTTAAATTAAACATATTCTAGCCTAAACAGATCCCCCCAAATAATTAATTATACAAATAGAAAAAATGCCGTAAGAATTTTGCCGATAACAATAACATTTTTTATAAAAAACCCAGACGACATGCGATTAGCGGATGTCAGAATTTGTTGAAAAATACATCCCTACCCATCCCTAAACATAACCCCGCTTTCGAATGTAACTATTAACTGATACAACGAAAAATTAAAATCGAACAAGCTAGCACCCCTTGTCTAGATGAGTGGATTTCTTTGTATTCTTGGAAACACTCAATTATGAATGTTTGCCGTGCCTTTAAAACTGTAAAGTTTAAAAAAATAAGTTACTCCAAAATTTCAATTGAGCACTATTGTGTAAAAATAAAAATATCGATACGAACACCGGATTATATATTATCTTACTGTTCTTTCTTTCTTTATATATATATATATATATATATATATATATATATATATATATATATATATATATATATATATATATATATATATATATATATATTTGGGCGCTTTCTAATCATGAGACCCATCTTCGAATATCACCACGGTTCATTTGTCAAAAAGGAGAATTTTTGACGCTATCAGTCTTGGGTAGGGGCGATCCCAGCTTGTGGAACCTTTGGAAAGTGCCTGAAAACCATACGACGTGTTGAACCAAGCCTTGTGAGTGAAATTGGGAAGACGGAATAATTGGGAGGTGTCGGTAGCTGTGCTAGCATGAAGTCACAAATAATCGTGACTGAGGGTTTGAGTGTTTTGGCGTTGTTTATATTGTAGATCATGCTCGATAACACGATCTCTACCAGAAATTGTAACAAAGGTCTGCTCAGCATATGTGCAGTATAAACCACAGGTTGGTTTGTGGGTGTTCAACTAAGCAAGCGTCTGCAATAGGGATTGGCTAACCGCCCTAGTAGACGGCTATCGTCGAATACAAGTAGCCAGCTATTATATATGATGGACTCTTCCATCGAGTTCGATGTATGAGGTTCCGAGGACAGCGAACTAATTATCTGCATGCCTATGTCGTGCGTGACTTTTGAGACCGGCTCGAGAATTGCACGAAAGACCACAAACAGTAAAGGAGAATGTATTCTATCCAAGTGCAGCAGGAAAACAGTTAGCTGTCATATCTTGCTTTCGTGTTTCCCGTAGTCGATTGGTGCTTTATTCTTGTTGGTACATTATTCCTGAATGGCAACTGGAACAATACACTGATCACCTCATAGCTACCACTTCAAAGTTCTTGAATGGAACGTTGATGCAAGAAAGGTTGCTTTTCAGTTTAACTTTATACCTAAACCAAGGTCTACTATGGAGTTAAATGTAAAAAAAGAACTTTTGGTATGCGATCAACACTCATCTTTGCCACCTGTCCAGCCCAAGGCACTTGTGATTGCATTATGAAGTTATATATATATATATATATATATATATATATATATATATATATATATATATATATATATATATATATATATATATATATATACAAATGTGCGTCTATGTATATCAGAGATTATTAAGCTATTAGCTGCCTGATGTTACCGATATTTTTTTAATTCCGTTTATATGAGCAATGAATCATCTGGGATTTAAAAGTATCTAAACTGACAACTATATAAAATCGCTTTTTCAATGGTTAAAATGGCTTAGAAAAATTGATATCTATAAGTCTTGGTGAGGATCATCCTTCTTCGAATGTTGTGGATCAGTGCTACATAATCAAGAGCAAAGGGCTGTACCAAATAACAGAAACCACATGTATTGAGGACATGCGACAGCAGCATCTACAATAGATAGTGCATTTAATTCGAGCCGAAAAACAATGATATCATCAAGAAGTTTACGTTCTAGGATGTTCAGTGGGGTAATGGATAACGACTTGCATTGAGGAATCGGAGAGCCCATTTCGAATTCGAGTTGAATCGATAAAATTCACTTTCGTGCTTATACCCTTGAGTAATGTAAGAATCCTCTTCTCCCCACCAGTTATAGCAGGACAGACAGGTTAAAGAAAAAGAAATGGCAACCTACTTCGAGAAAAAAAAATGCCTTTTCAGTCATGTATCGAAAGATACATGGTCGCCTAAGATTGTTTCACGCATGGCACATAACTGATTATATTCTGCAAAAACTTAAGAAGGAAGCCTCCATAAATACTGGAATAGTGCCTGTCCCAAGTCCATATATATATATAATAAAAGTAGATAAAATCTATCTAACGTTTTATGTTTTCAGGAGATATATATATATATATATATATATATATATATATATATATATATATATATATATATATATATATATTCAAACAAGTTTGATTAGATAATTTAGACATGCTATGTTGGTTGATTTTGGTTGTAATCCTTTCATTCATGGATTAATTTCTTTTTAGCCTTAGAAAATTTATTAAAAATATACCAAACTTTTATTTCAAATAGTTTTTCATTTTCCCATTTATTTCAGTGTCGTCTGGGACCATATTCAGGGGCGTAAATTGTATGTGAATGTGTATATGTATGTCTGTAAATTCAAAACATTGTAACTGCTCGTTTTACTGCAATATGCAGCGTTCTAGATTTCAAAATTCCCTTGTATAAGGGAGGTAACATTTTCATTTTATTTATTTATTCATTTACTATCATACTTATTTCTTAATTCTCCTATATAAAAGGGCTTCTAGTATTTTCAGTTTATTATTTTATGTAATATAGATGTAATTTCAACTACTATCTGTCTAAACTGTTAGTGTGGGCGTGAGTGTTCATTTCTATGTTGTGAGATTGAACTTTGCTCATCCAAATTAAACGCTAGAGAATTTTTTGTTAGCATCGTCGTAGTAAAAACAACATACGTATTAATATTTTTATCAGAGATACACACTTCAAAAAGACATTTAAATTGATATAAAATTTTGTCCTTTTTTAATATGCTAGTTGATGGAGAAGAATTGTTTTGAACAACTAGGTTGGTTGCATTAAATTTAGTATAGTACATAATTATTTTTATTTTTTACTTCGATCAGTTGTGGATATATTAGTTTTTATGAGTCTAATATATATATATATATATATATATATATATATATATATATATATATATATATATATAAACTTTTAGCATCTATCTGCCTATTTTGATTTATAATCATTTTTATACAGTGTCTTCAAAAATTCATTTTTATGATTCTGCGTTCATTTTTATACAGTGGCTTAAAATTTAAAACAGGCTTAAAAACTTTTACGTAAAATGTGTGTATGTGTGTGGCGTTTAGGTGTGTTTTATGGGGGGATGGACACACATATCAGCTAGATAATAATAATTTTGATTTTCAACCAATTGTAATTGGTGCTGTACTTTTTTTTTTGCAAAATCATGCTGAATCTGGGGCATACAAATAATCATATTTACTTCACTCAGAATCATTTTTTCACTGAATACCATCGAGAAAAAATATATCTCTATTTGATATTTCTTTTAAAAATATTTCGTAAAGTTAAATATACCGGCGAAAATCATTGGATGTTACCGACATAATAGGGTGAAATCGTGAAAAATCTACCGGTCTCCAGAATTTAATTTCTGTTATTTAAGAAGTATAAATTCTTTCAAACATATTTGGTTGGAAAGTTCTGGCCATTCAAACTTTTTAAATTTCTAAAATTAGTTGTTTTATATAATCGGTAAATTTATATTCTGTTCTTGTACAAGCAATGTTGGTCCTCACAACCATTATTAATAACTAAATGTTCTCGATGATAAACAATATATCGTTGCCTACATTCAAGCATCTTTGTAACGATAAAAATCAGAAAGCCGTCCTTTGCACACTTTATTTTGAAGTGGACGTGCAGTTATTTGTTTAAAAATTAGAAAGAAAATAGAAAAACAATTAAACATAAATACCGCTGAATGCAATAAAAGTTTAAATAAATTACGATTTTCTGCCGAAATACATATATATTTATCATCCACAGACAGACTGTTTCGCTGCTCATCAGTGTGGCTAAACGTCCGGTTGCCTCTAGCTAGGATCGAAACCCGACTGAATTGGCGTCAGTCGGAACTTCTACCACTAAGCCGTCGGCTCACGGCAGGGATGAAGGTGAATTTTAGCGTGTTTATTTTTAGATTTAGATAAACACAGAGTGACTGACAGTGACTCAATTCTGACGAAGAGTCATGCAATATTAGCTTAAATAGTCACTGTTTACAAACTCACAACTCAAAACAAAGAGCTCAACCGAAATTAATATTCTCAATTACACACAGACACTTATATATATATCAATCTTTTGTTAGCTGTGGAAAGAAATAGCTTGTTAATGCTATTGCCCTTAAAAACAACTATTTTCTTTTGATCATATGAAAAAAACAACCTTTTTACCTTCGATAAGCATGGCTGATGCTACCCTCCAGGAAAGTAACACACTCGCCAAAATCTGTCTTGAACCTTTATGCGTCTACCATCTGTCTGAGCACCGAATATGGCTTCTACACATTGCCACGTATTTCTGATATGTCTAGATATTCTTGACAGAATTCAAAAATGAATCTGCAGTACTGTCGGTCCTCACACTTTTCTATGAATATTTTTATGGCAACTATTCTGATGGGATTTTCGTTTTCGTAACCCGACTTCAGGAATGTAAAATCAGGTTTAGATTTGCAGGTAGGAAATATAATTTTTCTGTGGAAATTGCTAAGTGTAAGCGTATATCCTCTGCTGAAGATTTCTTCTCTAATACTTCTCGTTTATAGAATTCTCTTCCAGATTCATACTTTCCTGTCAAAGACGATCTTCAAAAATCTAAATGCAAAGTCAATCGCCCTCTTCTATTTTCCGTCTTTTAATGTCCCCACTCTTTCTCCTCATCATCTTTTTTAAACTCTCAACCCCTTGCGTCATAGTGATTTTATAGCTGACATTGTACTGAAACGATTAATATTGTTAATCGTCTTCACCCCAAACAAGGCACTAAAGCCACTAAAAAACAAGTGGTTACTGAGTGTGGAAGAATTAGAAACAGTAACCTCACTAATGAATGACAATAAACAGAGTAATCTGCAGGGTAGTAGATAGCGATTGATATTGCATTTAAATTCTTAAAGAATAAAGTTGGCTGAGAAGCATGGGAGCAGAAGGCAGTTCCACATGCAGAAGAGAAAATGTTAGCATAGCTTTTACGGTTATAGCTAGCCAACACGACTGTAAATTGATGAGACCTCAACGCCAGTCTAGTACTTCGCTTAAATTCAAAAAGACTAGGTATCATAGTAAAGATCTCAACCGAACAATTACCATGAAAGTATTTATAGAAAAGGCACTGGAAGGCAACCTTACGTCGGTGGGAAAGTGACTATATATATATATGTGTGTGTGTGTGTGTGTGTGTGTCCGCGCGCGTATGTACGTTTGTGTGTGTATAGCGATCTAGTGATATATATGTATATATAGTGATCAAAGCACTCTCATTAGTTACTCACCATAACGAGATGACCACATTTTTTATATAAAAATTGCTACTCCTATCAAAGAAGAGTTTTGGTCTAGTTTAGTTTGGCTTGGTTTGGTTTAGTTGGTTTGGTTTACGGCATATCACCCTAAACAGGTTATTTATTGAAGATTACTGGTAATATTTTTTCAAACAATTATTGCTGGTAATAATGTTTTGCTGATAATAATTTTTTTCTTCAAAAATTGATTGCTGGTAATAATTTTTACAAAAATGTATTGCTGGTAATAAAACCTATTTTTACACGTTTTGACCCCAGGTTGGGGGTTAACTATTTGCCCGAAGCTGGTACCCTAACAGGTGCCACCACTGTTTAAAGAAGGACGGAGCAGTGTTGAGGATGAAGACAGGCCTGGGAGGCCTACAGAAGTGAGGTCTCCTGAGGTGATTGAATCAGTCAATGACCTCATTCAGTCTGACAGAAGGATGACAGAGAATGACATTGCTAGGACTTTGAGCTTATCTGTTGGGACAAACGCAGGAGTCATCAGTCAGAAGGAGTCATCTTGCATCATGACAACGCAAGGCCTCAGACAGCAGCCCAAACGGTGCAGACCATCAACGAGCTGGTCTGGGAACTGCTCCCTCACCCCGCTTACAGCCCAGACCTTGCCCCTTCAGACTTTCACCTGTTTGGTCCCTTGAAAGCGTTCACGAGAGGCACGAAGTTTAAAAGTGACGATGAAGTCAAAAGTGTTGTGAGCGACTGGCTGAGACATCAGTCCAAAGATATTTACGCAGAGGGAATACGGAAGCTTGTGCACACATGGGAAAAGTGTGTGACAGTGCTGGGAGACTACGTTGAAAAATAAAAAAGTAAGCTTCTATCTGTATTAGAAGTCCTTATACCGAAAAATTCAGCTTATTTATTGAATGACCCTCGTGTATATATATATATATATATATATATATATATATATATATATATATATATATATATATATATATATATATATACTCTTAAAACAGGGAACATTTTATTAATCAAAATGTCCGATACAAAACTATCATCTCGACTGAAAATAGAAACTTCCGACGATTCGTCGCAATTAAGAAAACTACTGAAAGGAAACATTTTTCCTTGCAATAGAATTAAAACAAGCGGAGGAGGAGAAAAATTTTAAAGTTGCCCAGTTGTGTTTAACTTACCTCTGCCTATAGTAGGACGAAACGTGTTGATAAAACCGCCTCCATGGTGTTTCGTCCGAGCCCTGTGAAGCACAGAGAAAAACTACGCTGAATAACTGGACCCAAAATGACGGGATTCAATAAATCCCACCCGATGTTGGACGCATGCGCCTGTGATTGCTCGAATGCTAATAGACCATGTCTACGTATAAAGTCAGGCACGTGCTTTGCAATTCTCACATTCAGCCTTTGGGTTGTTTTACTCACAGAGTCGGCCTCACACCGACACTTAAATAAGAGAACTACTGTTGATTGGTGTGCAAGACATACTTACGGACAGATGGCAAACCACACCTATTAGCTAAAATGTTCCGTACAACTATAGAATTGAAGCAGTGCCTGACAGTTGAGATCTTATTAGGGAAAGATTGTCTATAACAGTCAATCCGAGGTAACCTTATGTAGACAGGACACTTTCGTGGAGCATTTTTTTTAATTTCATTAAACAGAAATTTTAAGTTAATGTTTTTTTTTTATGACAACTTCCGGATAGCCATTGGTTAGAAAGATATTAGTAATTCGTAAATTAGTAAATTCAGTCCGGTAAATGTAAGAACATTTACTTCAATAAATTATACCTATAAAAATAACGCATAAACTGAAAATATATTAAAATAATTGTCGAACTTAATCCATTTCATATGTTGTCATTGTTTACGTTAAAATACGTTTCGTGAACAAAAATGATCGATCGATAAAAATCGACGAAGGTGTATGTATATTTTACTAGATACACATACACATATATATATATATATATATATGTGTGTGTGTGTGTGTGTGTGTGTGTGTGTGTGTGTGTATGTGTGTGTGTGTTTTGGGCTGGTGCATAATTATCAGGCGTTTTTAAACAATATTTATTATGATAACAGAAAAATAACAATTCAACAATAACATTTTTAAATGTTTATTCTGGAGCGTATGATTATCAACACGCATTTTGATGACCTGAAAATAAAATATTTTTATTAAAAATAAACCTAGACAAAACAGCAGTTTTTATTAACAGATAACTCGCCTACAAAAACGCCTGATAATTATGCACCAACCCAACATACATCGGTAATGGGTTTTTGCGTGGTTCGAAGAGTCAGAGCTTAGTACTTAATATGTGTTACCCCAAGCAGCATTAGTGACGGACTCATCTTTTCATTGCATTCACACCACTTTCGCCGAAAGCAGCCATGTACTTCAGAGATTTAAATTTCATTAAAAGGAATACGACTGTCCCCTATCGCTGACCATATCAGGTTATCTTTTGCTTGAAGGGTGCAGCTATAAAGCACCTGACGCTCCCTATCATTGAAATTAATCGCTCAGGCTTTAAGGCTTTTCATAGATCAAATGGACAAGCAATTGTAGCTAGACGAGATATGTCAAAGGAAGCTGAACATTTAATCTTCGATGCATGAGGCCCAGGGATAATTGTTCACCTGTTTTTGATGGGCATCATTCGGAACCATACTGAATGTTCAAGGTCCTCTAGGCAAAAGGAACATTACTTGCTTTACATAGAATGGGTCTCAGAAAAATGTCCGATAATATTATTTTCTCTTCACGTGTCGAGTGGCTGAAAAAAATATTATCTCCTCTCAGACGAGTGACAAAATTGTGCCTTATTTCGTATCAAATGGCCGATAAAAAGCTTTCCTTCTCTAATCTAATCTGGGATGAATGATTTAAAAATTGGCTTTCGTCGTATCAGATGCTGATTTACTAAGCGTATCTTAAATGTGGCAGAAGGCCGAATGTATGGAACACCCAGTGAGGATCCTATTCAATAATTTGTCCGAACTGATTTCCGTCGCATCAGATGAGCGATAAAATCATGTCTCCCCCTCGTCTTAGCTGAATGACGAAAAGTGTCTCCCCTTGTCTCAAATGAATGATTTAAATCGTGTCTTGCCTTGAATCCTATGAGTGATGAAAAATTGTGGCCTTTCGTCTCACCTGTTGAACGATAAAAAATCCTTTCTTGTCTCAGATGAACTACTTAAAGCTCGTTTTCTCTCGTATCAGATGAGCGGTAAAACGTTCCCCCTCCTGGCTTTAGAAGAACAATAAATAAATCCTGTCACCTCTCCCTTCAGTTAAACAATTTAAAACTTTTCTTACCTCGTATCAGATGAGCAATAAATCGTGTCCCTCTCCCTTGTTTTAGGTGTACGATAAAAAAATTATGTCTCCTCGTGTCTGAAATGAACTATTTAAAACTTGTCTTCCATCGTATCAGATGAGCGATAAAACTTGCCCCTCTTCGTTTCATGTGAACGATAAAAATAACCTCTCTCCTCTTGTCCTAGATTAACTATTTATAATTCGTTTTCCCTGATATCAGTTGCGCGATAAAATACAGTGTAACACGGAGTTGTCGGGACCAGAGTCTCTTATATCCGGTTTTCTCTTATATCCGGGTTTGGTCTATTTTATATACATTAACACAGGCTCTAATTTGGGACCAGATAAAATCTCACTTATATCCGAGTTTCTCTTATATCCGGGTCTCTTATATCCGGGTTACACTGTATTACATTCCCCTGGTCTTAGGTGAACGATAAAATCTTGTCTCTTCTCGTCTCAGGTGACTGATTATAAATCTTGTCTCCTCTCGTCTAAGATGGCCTACCGCGAAAACGGACAATTTCAATGTAGCGAAACAATGCTAAACATATGTGAGTTTAATTCAAAACCTGTCAGCTGAAATGTAATATTAACGATGTGTGAATCGGATGGTACTTGCATATCTGTATACAAGAAATTCAAAGGCAGGAACCACTCGCTCCTGGTCAAGTAACTCGAAAAAGGCAACTTGTTCTCCTGGTTTACGTCTGGTTTACGAACTCTATTACCTGATGACCATGCACTTCACTCTCTGCCTCGATCTCGGTCAGAAAATAGTCTTCACTGTAAGTGTTTGAGGCAGACCTAAAGGTGGGATTTTACTTCGGCATTCATATTTACGTAACGGGCTGCCAAGTAGACCTACAAGCTCGTCATTTTTTGATATTTTATGTTTCTTCCGAGACGGTTGGGATCACTCCGCACTGGTGTCTTTGGGAAATGGCATGAACCTGTCTTCTGTCAATTGGTTAAAGAGTAAGATAGAACAAGGACACGTGGCAAAGTGGATAAAAGCGTTAGTTAGACCCAGTGACAAGACCCAAAGAGTGTGAGTTCTATACCTGGTTAAGGCGGTGGAGAACTTGGAGAGGGGAATTAACAGGAGATAACTGATAACTGACATCCATTAGACAGGGCACGAGGGAGTAAAACAGTTTACCCCAGCGAGCGAAATAAAGGGTTCAGTTCGACATTCCAACCACCTGAAAAAGGCCGGAGCGTATAACGGCCGAAACGTTCTGATAAATATGGCAACAAAGATAAGGATGATAGTCTGAGCAATGTAAATAGTGTACATAATACCGCATATCAGAAATATAGACAGATGCAGGATAGAATGGGTTCTTTACCTTTGGCTGTCAGTCGTTCTAGACGAAAGAAAACCCTGAATTTCAAACTGTAAAAGAAGAAACTGAAAATGATTCTAATACTTTTCCCACGAACAATCATGACATTCTCACAAATAATAAAGCAAATAAACTTGTGCAAAAGGCAAAAACGACAGGGCTTTAATACATGCAAGGGAGTCCTTGTTAATGTAGAGGAAGTTGCAATTACAGATGGACACAACCTCATTTTATTCTGCAGATAACATCAATTATGCATCACCAACATGTTATTTCAGCAGAGCGACAGCCTAAAATAATGCCGAAGCACATCCATTCAAATCATTGGCATTCATGAACTAGATCTCACAGCGTTGGTGGGGGGGGGGCGAGAGAATGTTTAAATCATTTTAGATTGAAGACTAGCTGAAAAAGATACACATACACACCTCATTCAGATTATTATTCAAATCTACAAGAAAATGAAAACTCAAAAATAAAGATGTTCAGCATCCAAGACAATGAAAGTAAGTCGAAATTCTAGATAACAAAATCGAATTTGAACTGAAAGAAATCTATTATAAAAAAAATCGTTCCCCACCAGGGATTCTATAAAATTCTACATCCTTAGGAATACTAAAATGTAGGTTTTAATTTCCCTTTAGGAGGAAACGAAATAGTTTTGAGAAGAAACGAACTTTTCAAGAATTATATATATATATATATATATATATATATATATATATATATATATATATATATATATGCGAGTGTGTGTGTGTGTGTATGTGTATGTGTGTGTATGTGTGTAAAATTAAATACAATATTCTAAATTCTAGAAATGCCCTAGAATGCTCAGGAATTGACAAGAACAGTGAATGTCTGGAAAATCGGGTATCAAAATGGCTACAACCGAAAGAGAAAAAGTATAAAACTAATAAGGGGAAAGTATCACGTGACAACAGATACGATGAAAAGGAAAAATAACGACGATATTCTACACGTACGCACAGACATGTAGATGGGCGCGTGTGCGCACATATACACGCTATGAAGGAAAAAACAACCTTGCACCAATTAAAAGTGCATATATAAAAGCAAAAACGAGAAATATAAACAGTCATTTGCTGATACCCTGACCAGTGGACCCTTTTACAAAATTCTGTCATCGGAATAGTGAAGATGACACTAATCAGCTAAACTTTATATTTCCATTAATTCTCTTTCTCTTTGTCCCATATATATATATATGTATATATATATATATATATATATATATATATATATATATATATATATATATATATATATATATATATATATGGTGTATAAAATCGTTTAAAATCCATATAAACATATGTCCGAATATCTGTCTTTTTTTAGGTATTAAGCTTTATGTTAGTTTGCAGTAGATGGCGCTGTGTTGCTATGCAAACTAGATTACATTTCTCATTTGTGTACATTTGTGGCTAGTCTGTCTTCAACGCTTAATGTGTGCAGTAGGGAGTTCCATGTTCTAAGTGTTCCATTTAACAAAGGCAGGATATTCATACCGTGAGTAGTCAGTTACAATTTTACACACGGCCGCGCCTATGGTATTGGACGCGAGGCTGCACAACTGTATCAGATTGCGTTTCCAGACCGAAGGCAGACGTGACAACAAAAATCTTTTTTATTGTCCTGTTGAATTGTCTTTTTTATTGTCCTTTTTTATTGTCCTGCTTTTTAAAAAGCTTTTTTATTGTCCTGTTGAATTTTTGGATTATATCTTGGACTGTACATTTTACAGCATCTACCATAAACTTTAGACTTAATAACTCAAAAAACGTTGGATTTTCGGACATATATTTATACGGGCATTTCCTCGTTTCTTGGTGTGAGGAACCCATGCCAAAGTGAGTGAGTGAGTGAGTGAGTGAGTGAGAGTGGGGAGAGAGAGAGGATGTATAAATAAATATAGCTGAGTTGGTTTCCTTCAGTTGATTCTTCCAACTATTAATGGATTATACCAACTGTATAAATACGTGGAGTTGAGGATTTATTCCCCTGGAGGTGACTCCTCTGAATATCACAGAAAATAACAGTCGAGGAATACTTTGGAAAAGAATCATTCCAATTTTATGACCAAGTGCATGACCGTCATCTACTAGGTCCAAAGTTACATGCATAACGCAAGTAGGACGGAATTCCTTACTAAGTCCATCACGATGAGGTCGTCAGAACATTTTCTTATTTTCCTCACTGCCAGATTCAAATCTTAAGATTAGTTGCCTCAGTGGAATGAAATCAACATGATAAGAAATTAAAGAAAGAATCAACAAGTTAAATTGTAGAAAATACGATATTATTGACATTCCTCAATCGATCTGGAATTTCTTTTCGGTGAGCAAAGCTACTTCAAACTCGTTCTTTCAAAAAAGAAGGGGGAAATTATTCAGGAGATCAAAGATAAAGTCATACTAGCAATAGAATTATCAACATTTGCCGTATTGAGTTGATGGGAGCAGATTGTTAGTGAAACGCGGAAAGAAGGAAAAAATAAAATTCATCTGGATTGAAGGTTGCCTCAACTCAGCATTCAGGAGGTCAGTGCAGTCATCGTAAACAAAGAGAAATTATATCACTTAATAAATCACTGATACTGTCAAAGAAATTGAAAGTGAGGAGAACGTTGACATATTATGACACACCGTGAAAAGTGATAACATATACGGAATATGACTTCGTCTGTCGTCCCCAACATTAAGGGGACCTGTTTCTATTTGACGTGCAAGAAGTTTAAATAAAAAAAATTTAAATCAACACCTCCCTCACTAAACTATGTTCAAGACAAAAAATAGAGGAGAAAACTTACTGCTACTTGGCGTGCAACGAGATTTACAGAATTCAAATAAATTATTAACAACAACAACAAAAACAACAACAACAATAATAATAATAATAATAATAATAATAATAATAATTATGTCAACGCAGACTGGAACCAAGGAGAAGAGCGATTGATGGATAAACCTCTACAAGAATGGGAAAATATAACCAAATGTTAGGCAAGCTCTAACGAAATCCCTAAATGGGAATTCCAAGAATATGACGTGGTATCCAATTTTTGGATCTATCATCTGGCATAAATCCATAAAACCCTTGCACAAACTCTATAAATACTTATTAGTAATCCCAAAGAACTCCAAGAATGGATCACTGGAAGTATTACATATCTGCTGCCAAAAACGGATGAAACAGTTGATCCGAAAAATTATAGGCCAACAACATGTCTGTCCACCACATAAATTGATCACGTCTGTCCTAACGAACTGTACTTACGCTTTTCTCGAAGAAAACAACATTCTTCCCCTGGAACAGAAGGAATACATGATAGGTTCATATGGTTGCAAAGATCACCTATCGGTAAGCAAAATGATCCTGGAAAACTGCGGGAAAAGAGGTAAAAATCTCAGCGCAGAATGGATAGACTACTGTAAATCCTTTGATAGTGTGCCACATTCCTGGAGACTTTGGAAATGTACAAAGACTTCAGAAATGTACGAAGTCTCCTCGCTGATCGTAAATTTCATTAAACACAGCATGGTAATGTGGAAAATTCATATTATACCTAAATGACACCAAAGTTACTGCCACTTTAAATCGCCTGAATATCATACGAGTAATCTTTCAAGAGGATCACCTGTTACTCTTCCTGTTTTGTCTGTTCTTAACCCCCTTACGCCTAAACAAAAACAAATACCTATGGATACATGTAAACTTGAAAATAGTTTAATCACCTATGGATGATATAACTTGTTTTGCTAATTAGTTGAATGGTCTCCTCAAGACTGTAAAATGTTTCAGTGACGACATAGGTATGGGTTTCGGATTAGATGAATGTGCAAAAGTAATATTCAAGAAAGGGAGAATTACAGAAAGACACTCAATAGATTTAGATTATGTTACAAAGTTTAGGGAACTGGATCAATGAAAAGCCTGTAAGTACACAGGAATTAGCGAAGAAGATTGAATACAGCATACTCAATATATATATATATATATATATATATATATATATATATATATATATATATATATTCTTCATTCTCCTATATGGATGTGAAACTTTGAAATTACAGAGAGAAGGATCCAAGCGTTTGAGGACGAATGCATGAGAAAACTACTTGGAAACATAAAACCAATGAGTTTGTGTGGAAAGGGGTTGAAAATTTCATAGGGTACCAGGAACCTCCTCTCGCTACGGTCGAACAAAGAAAAATGGCGTGGTTTTGACATATTAAATGGCATACAATTGAAAGACCATCATGCAAGGCACCGTTGAATGTGGACATAGGAGAGGACACCAACGCAAAAACTGGTTCGACAATATCAAACAACGGACAAGTATGCCTATACCAGAATTGCTGATGGCTGGCTTTGAAAGGGTGTTCAATATGGCTTCTGCATTCGGATCTCCCTACGATTAAAAAAAGTGAAATGGATGAATATATATATATATATATATATATATATATATATATATATATATATATATATATATAGTTATCCACAAACAGACTGTTTCGCAGCTCATCAGTGTGGCTAGACATGCAATTTCTTCAAGCTGGGATCGAAACATCAGTTGGAAACTCTCACCCTTATGCCATCAACTCACGCACAGGAGAAAGGGAATATTAACACCTTATATACGAGATATAAGCATTACCGTCTACCAGAGTCCTCAATTCATGGAGAGGAGCATTTTAGTGTTAATTAGCACCAGCCGAC
>OZ038492.1:60571278-60583778 GCA_964036315.1 Acanthosepion esculentum | reverse complement strand
TAAGGAAAGTTTTTCTAATCTGGGGGTAGGAGCAACGATACCCTGTCGAAATTCGAACCATCGGAATTTGGTATAAAAATCAAGTTGGTGTATATTATTTTTTTACCTCAAAGGGGTCGTTTTAATTTCATTATATAGATCGGCTAAATAAGTTTTGACACTTTACCTGACATTGATTGGTATTTCATATACTATATATAAGTGTATTTCATATACTATATATAAGTGTGATTGTGCGGCCCCGAAACCGAATTTTACAAGAATTCATAACGAAAATCATATTTAGCTAATTATATAAAAAGAACTTCAGTCTTGAAATGACATTTTTACAACTATTTGCTAAACTCATTCTAATCTGTTCCAATTTCCATTCTGAAAACAAAATTCACCAATCCCAGAATACTGTGCCAATTTAACTCTTTAGATACATTTTCCAATAATCCATTTTTGAAGTATGCCTGTATCGTCTTTCAAAACCGTTCTAATCTATCGCCTTCCTCAGGTGTCTTTCACATTAATTAACCTTCCGCGAAAGTCGAACAAAACCCTTTATTTGACCTAAACCATTTGTATGCTTTTCTCATTACTCTACCTGTTGCGTCGGCTGTCCTTCCTAGGGAATTCTAGAACTCATGACCCCGCACCACCCACTCTCCACTGAGCCGCTGTTTATTTAGGCACTATTATCCCCCAGATTGACCTCGCAAATTCAGGGATCGAAATGATATTTAGTATTTAATATCCTCTAGGATTTCAGGAAGTGAATGTTTTCTATGCTTGTCTTTTCCTATTATCTTTTCCGGTGTATCGCATATAGTTACGTTCGGCCTATTGATTGGGTCACTTATATTGGACATGCGCAAATTCCTACTTACACTTCAATGTCAATTATATCGAGTTCTTTCCATGGAGGATTGTGTACCTTCAAACCTGATCAGCTCAACCTGGTTTGGTGTGTAAAGACAACAATTACAAATTAACTCGTTTGAAGAAAGTCGAAAGCATCCAGACGGAATTCGATATTCGGCGTCTTATTGGCTAACAGAAGCTAGATTTAACGTAAAGTGAAGGCACATTAAGGAAAAAATTACACTCATATTAGAATGCTATTTCAAAGAGATCATTCAGTTAAAAGTTACATAATCAAAGAGGAAACATTTCAGAGAATAGAAGATTAATTGCAAATCACTGAATAATTGCCTATAAAAATAATATAATAAAATTTAATATCATATAATAATTATCATTATCTCTTAGTTTTTAGTTAGAGCTAAGGTCACATTATATTGAAACACCGATTCCCGCACGGTCACCGAAGTTAAGCAACGTTTAAGAAATTTTAGTACTTAGACGAGGAACCGTACGGATGGATGTATTTTGACATAATTTTTAATCGGAGAGCCTAGTTCTAATTCTCGTTTGTTCCCTTATATTCACTTACGCGCATAATACATTTGGTAAAGGTATGAATCCACATCTTCTCCCCTAGCTATGGGTTAATTATTAAGACGTGTATCACTAATTCATTATTATCTTAAGCAAAATAAAACATTGTTACAATCTATAAATATTTCCTGACTTTAAATAGCCTTCAAATGGTTGTTAAGCAATAGAAAAAGAATAAATAAATCTTATTTAGTTAGCGCATACGTTACGCCCTGCCAATACCTAATAAATAATGGAATATTCTGTTTTGATCGCGTGGAAAGACGGAAATAACATATCAGATCGGCTGTTTGATTTCAGTGAGAAAAAGGGAAAATGAAAGACAAGATAGAGGAGTAGATACCACTTTCATATTTGTACCATCCTACTTTTTGAAATAATGTCCTGCACTCATCAGTATGATTGCTATTATACTAACGTTGTTAACGTTATTAAGCTCAGATATTTAACCATGCAATTGGGGGACTATCCATGGGTATTTTATTATCCTGAAACTCGCAAGAAGTTTATTGAATCATTAAGAATTAAAATTTGAAAAGGAAAACCGTGAAAATTTCCCCATTATTTCTTGAAACATTTAATCTGTCTTATAATAATGGATATTCGTCTGAAAGTGTGTTTATCCGGCTGAACCCCCCCCCAAATAAGAAATTAACTCTTTAAAATTATATATCATTGTTCTAAGGAATGTTTTGAGTAAACTATTTGCTAGTAATTGGTATTCTACACAGCACAAAGAAAATGATGAAAGTCATTATGTCAAGTAAAGATTAGACAAGTAGATCGGTTAGCCTATAATCCGGTTCACACTCCTCCCTGCTCTTTTGAACAGGATTAGAGGTTTATCAGTTGTTCCTGTTTAGACTTCGGTTTCCGGTTCCTTCTAACGACTTTCCATTCTTTTTCACTTCCTGTAGCCCGTTGTGTCTTAGTGGCATTATCACCTTGCTTGAGGTGAATTGTTTAGAACAAAACAACACGCGATAAGACAGCAGACGTGATCGTCTTGTCAGAACAGACGAGATTATAAAACATCTCAGGAATGAAAACTGCAACCTAACCCAAAAGAAAACATTAACAAAATCTCAGAACATATCATGGGAACTGCGCAAATAATTTTGGTTTTGAAACCATGTAAAAAAAAAAATCTAGTATGAACATAAGACGGAGCATTTCGATGAAACAAATAGGTTTTTTCTAGAATTTGATATGGATTACAGAGGACACATGAAAGGCGAAAAATAATCTTAAAACCTTGTAATCCAATAAACTATGAAAATAAGTTATATCGAAACGGAAAAAAGCACCATAATAAAAAGCTTGCATAAGTGGAAAAAAGAACCAAATCTGTCAGCCATATTACAAAAGAATGTATCAATCTGGCTAAAAAAGGAATATAAAACTAAACACGATAGGGTTAGAACTGTCGGGCAATGGGAATTCTGCAAATTGTGTCAATACCAAATAGAGGATATATTAAAATAGAACAGAATAAGAGAACCTGGAATTATATGTTGGTATGACAAAGCTTAAATGTGAAAGTTATAGTGCAATACAGATCAAATACACCAGGACAGGGGTTAATCGGCAAACACATAAAACGGACATTGTTAAGAAAATAGAAATAAATATATAAAATACGGCACGTTTGGAATGGTGATAACGTGAGAAATGTGCAAACGATTTACACTCGAACAATTAAAGAAAAGCTTACATCGCGAATGGAAAGATAATCTGACAGTCTTTCCTTTTAATATTATGGTTCTTCCGTTCATGACCCTTGACAGTTTTTTGCTAATATATCTTTAGAAAGATCAAGTAGTGGTTTGCTGTTGTCTTTTTTCAAAAGTTTGGATTCGTTTTGCTTTTTAAATTAGTCGAGCATCAAGGCTCAAAAGACCAGACTATTCTATTTAACCCATAGCTGGGGGTAGATTCATGTCATTTCAAATAGAAGTCTAAAATACTATGAGATTTAATGTCTAGATTGTTCATTAACAAGGAAACATATATGATAGTCATAAACAATAAAAAGCGGCTTTTCGAGTGTGAAGAGGGTGCCACTTCATATTCCAGGATACGCGGCTAACGTTCGAACAAATGAAATATTTTATTTATAATAATAATAATAATAATAATAATAATAATAATAATAATAATAATAAACTATCAACGTACAAGGATCTTGAAATCGAAATCTCAAAAAATGTGGCACATGCGGACATTAAAAATTCCAGTTGTAGCTGGAGCTCTAGGGTTGATTGGAAAATATTCCAGTAGAAGGGATCTCTGGTAGAGCAAGGCTTACAGAAATTGTATTCACAAGTACAGCTCACACCTTATGAAGATCTTTATCTAGGTAAAATGTGTGTGAACGTAGGTTTTCTTTTCCTTAATTAAAAAAAAAAAACTCACTGGAAAATGTCACGATGCCATTTCTGAAACTTAGGTTTCTGTTTGAGACCCGGAAAGAAATGAGTATACACCAGAAACCAAAGGAAATAAAATAATCGTAAAATATGCCTCTTCAAAATTATGTTTTAAAATATGCAAATTTACAGTCTGTCACTTTTTCATACTAGATACTTTTAAAGCTTGACAAAGCACACTTTCCTTCCTCTCTGTACGACCAAATTTGTTCTAGTGGCTGAATAAATTTTGAGCAATACAATTTGTTTGTAGTTAATCAAATTTAAACATTTCTGTCATGTTTAGTGACTGCAAAAAGATAGACCAGACATGAATGAATAATTAAAAAGGCATTGGAAATATTGCATTCACTCAATGAATAAGAACGTTTATTTTGCCTGTGTAAAATCAATTTAGTTTTCTATAGACATGTATCTTATATCTACGCAAAAAAGATTTCTGTTTCTGCGTATGGCCCAAGTCAATGAAGAAGCTAAGAATTCGCAGGAGAAAAAAAAGGTTATAATGAATTAACGTGTTTTTCTAAGAGAGGGCAATTAGGATGGAAAGCAAACTAAAAGAGCCGTTTGGTTTGGTTTTGTGTGTTTCACGGCGTATCAAACTCAATTGCTTATTTAATGCCGACAAGATTTTTATTGCTGGTAATATTCTTTCAAAAAATATATTGCTGGTAATACTTTGATTTTTCTTCAAATATATATTGCTGGTAATAATTTTTCCTCATAAAATGTATTGCTGGTATTAAAACCTATTTTTACACTTTCATTGTGTTTTGACCCCAGTTTAGTGGTTAACTATTTGTCCATAGTTGAGACCTTAACAAGTGCTACCTCCCCGGGTCAGGATGGACCTGGGAATAGCAGCAATTAAGAGGTGGTTCAACGCTCCTCAAAACCCCCCGTTCAGAGGCCTTGCTGTCGGACGTAGTTTATCGTCTTACCCCGGATACGGATGTAGTTTATCGTCATACCCAGGATGTTAAAAGAGTCGTTCAAAAAGTTTTAAGCCTCACCCAGCAGGAGTTGGAAAAACAAGACCGTTTTTCACTATTTTACAATATAGAACATATAGACATCAATGCAGTTGGTCCAACGATGCTTATGCATTGCAATCACATTGCGGAAGAAGCTGACGGCTTGCTCGTCCCAAAACACCTCACTAGTACATATGATCTCATTATTGTTTCAAAACCGTGAACACGAAAGTGGGATTTGTGTTTAGGAAACAGGAAGACGACAGATGGAGATAAGTCTGGTGAATTAGGGGCATGGGGTAGCAATTCAATGTCACAGCTGGCTGCAACCTGAGCAGTTTGAACGCGCGCATTATTCTGTAGAAACCAGCCATCAACTTCTCTCTCTCTCGCAACTTAATTTCTTCCTACAGTTGTCTTATTTAGGATACATAGTACTGTCCATTAACAGTTTTTTCCCTTTTTCATGTAGTCTATCAAGTATTATCCTTCAGAATCCCCCAAAACGAAGTCCTCAAATTACCAACAGACACTGCCTGTTTTGAACAGGAGTGGTGAACCAGGGTTTTTCCAATGTGCTTTGAATCTTTGATTAAGGTTCAAAGTGGTGAACCCAGGTTTCATCTTGAGATACTAATCTGTGCTGGAAATTCTCAGGATCAACCTGGAAATAAGTCAGAAGTGTCCTGGCAATGTCAAAACTTTCCAGCTTTTGTTTTGGGATCCATTTTGCAGGCAGCTTGCTCATCCCCAGGATCTCAGTTAAAACAATATGGACCGAACAAGAAGTAATGTCTATGAACGTAGCTATCTGCTGAACAGTGAGACTTCTGCGATCATAAGGTGAATGGCAACCTGAGCAGTGTCAATGGACGTGTTATCCTGGGGCAAGAGCACACCTGTCCTCAGATTACCTGTGGATTTCGATTGCTTCTCTCAGTTGTCTTAATTCTGATACATAGTACCGAACATTAATAGATTTTTTTTCCTTTTCTAGTTATGAATACGCCTTCAGAAAATCATAAAATATGTCATGTATGAATGAAAAGGGTCAATGCTGAAACCAGAATTTGAAACTTGAATTTCTAGACAATGAATATGTAGACCGCGATTTACTATAAATAGTAATATCATATCACTGACTGGGGGGATCAGTTACGTGTTTGACTATTGTCTTAATCCGGATATTAAAGTCGAGAGTCCCGTGTTTCAAGATGAATTAGTACTTTTTCTTAACAGCTCTGCGCAGTCGTGTATTAACTGATAAGTAATCAACAATCTTGACTCTTGACTTCTTTGTTGTCAATGTATTTTAATACCTTTTGGTAATTAAATACTTTTTTAAAATTTTACATTGAGGTCTTTCTGTTATTACTTGTATTATATACGTGTGACAAATTACAATGTAAGATCACAAAACAAATAAGGAACTGGAATGGAGAAGCTATAAAACCCGTAAGTCTCAGTATAACATCTGAATCTTTCAGTCGTTTGATCTGATATTTCTCTCTCTCTCTCTTTCTCTGTCTCTCTCTCTCTCTCTCTCTCTCTTACTGGATATATATATATATATATATATATATATATATATATATATATATATATATATATATATACCATTAATCTATTCTCAGAATATAGCTGCTATATATTTGGAGATTATTGATAAAATCCATAGAAGAAACAGCAACATTATCAGTCCTGACCTGGCAACACGGTTTCAGTCACTTTCCTACCACCTTAAAGTTACTTCCCTGTGCCTTTTCTATAAATGGTTTCATGGTAATTGTTCGCATGAGCTCTTCGCTATGGTACCTAGACTTTATAAATTTAAGCACAAGTCTAGATAGGCAAAAAGGTATCATCAATTTAGAATTGCATTGGTTAGATGTAATCGAAAGTTGTATCTTAATCGTTTATTTTCTCGTACTTCACGCTTGTGAAATTCGCTTCCGGCACAACGCTTTCCGGACAACTTTGATCTTCAAAAAATTAAATATTATATGAATCGTTATATATTGTGTGCTGCCGGCAGCAGTTGGGATTATAGTCATTGTAAACTCCTCGGTCCTTCCGGTAGATTTATACTATATATTAGCTAGGCTTACATGCGGTTTTGAATTTGTAGTTTTCTTTCTCTTAGAGTGATTTCCAACCGAGGCTGAAGAGCCCAATTTGCCCTATTATTTAATCCATAGCTGGATGGGTTCATGTATACATACTTTCTTTCCCAAGGGTTGTTTTACTCGACTGGCATCTGAACATTACTCACCGACATCTCGTTTCTTGTCGTTACTCTTTACATCAACAGTACATTCGATAAATGTGCAGGCCATATTCAAACACAGTTTTACATAAGAAGGAAGAGGGGGGAACAAGAATGTGAACGGCTAATGTTCCAACCCGTCGTTTGTGAATAACTGCATTTAAAATGTATGGCTTCGTTTCCTTCTTCTTGCCTGTGTTTCATTCTCGCTTTCATTGGATCCACACTTCGATTACACGGTTACTAATTACTGATTGCAATTACATTCCCACCTGATTATTAAACTTAATCTCCTTAGGATATATAAAGCAAACACGAATACACCGGAAATCAGCACACGGAAGCTTTCACAGCGGATTATTCTACCACGCCGTACTTGATGACGTACGACTATGATGACGAACATTAACAGTTTCTACACACGTTACTTTCGACAGGTAATCCCAACCAGGCCTATCCACTGGTGTTCGCATATATTCGACAATAAATTTTAAATTTGAGAAGTTCAGGAAATTGGCAACCTTTCATCAGTTCCACGACTGCATGGCCGACAGGTATTAGATCTTTATCACAAGTGATACCCTCGCATACTCTTTTATATCTATCTTCCCGCCACTGAGAATTTTTCGAAGTTAATACCGGCGGTGGAGTATTCTCTTCAATTTCCAAACCTTCTCTTCTCCTAAGAAGCACGGTTCGCCCGGAGGACAACGGGTGACTCATGCATTTGTGTTGACTTCAATGCCTTGAAGCTGGTAACCGTTGATTTGAAGGTTTTGGTAGATAGGAGCAGAGATGACATCAATGGCAGCTGCTGTCATTTCAAAGACTGATTGAAACTAATTGGCAAATTGTTCTGTAACCAGGCGAAGCGTAATTAACTCTTGTATAATGATAACTTACTTAAAGACTGCAGGTCACGCTTCCAGGATTATTATGTTTAAGAGAGAGGAAAGTTTATCGCAATCTCTCATTCTTTCTTCTTTCTTTTTTTCATTTTCTTTTTTCATTCCTCATTTAACTCTGCCTTCTATAATTTCCTTCTTACGAGCTTACTTTTCCATTCTCTCTTCTTCCTGTCCTTTTGTTTGTTTCTTTCTTTCTTTTACTTTTTGTTCGTAGCTGTTGTCTTATCTGTAGTTTTTATTTTTACAAACTTCCTTTTTTTCTTTATGTCTTGTCTTAGTCTCTGTAGTTTCCATTTAGTTACGTTTCTCGCTTTCTCGTTCTCTCTTCTTTTTCATTTTGTATTTCTTTTTTTAATTCTAGATTTCCCTCTCCCTGAATATTCTTTTACCTTTTCCGAATTTGTTTTATCTTTCTATCTTTTTTCTGTGATTTTTCCTTTCTTTTTGTGTGATGCTTTCGTTCTTTCTTTCTTTCTTTCTCTCTTTCTTTCTTTCATTTTCTTTTTTAATTCCTGATTTAACTCAACTTGTTATGGTTTCCTTTTTACGAGCTTTCTTTTTATTTCTTTCTTTTTCTGTCCTTCTTTTTGTTTCTTTCTTTCTTTTTGTTTCTTTCTTTCTTTTTGCTTTGTTTCTAGCTGTTGTCTTATCTGTAGCTTTCTTTTGTACAAGCTTTATTTCTTTCCTCTCTCAATCTCTGTATTTTTCATTTAGTTAGGTTTCTCTCTTTCTCATTCTTTCTCTTTTTTAATTTTTTCTTTATTTCTCTCACCCTGAATTTTTTTACCTTTTACTAGTTTGTTTTTCTTTCTCTTTTTCTGTCTTTTTTCTTTCTTTCTTTTTTTGTATGTTTCTTTCTTTTTTTTCTTTGGGATTTTTGTCTTTATTTTGTTCTTAGGTGTTTCTTTCATTATATATTTTTCTAATTTCAATCTGTGTAGTTTTCCTTTTACCTAGATTTATCTCTGAGGTTTTCATTATTTCTATTCATTTTCCTTTCTCTTTTAGTTTGGTTTTGCTTCTGTCTCAATCTGTGTATTTTTCATCTAGGTTCCCCTCTCTCTCTCTCGTTCTCTCTCGTTCTCTCTCTTTTTTACTTTTTTTTTACTGATTATTTTTTATCTTTTACTAATTTGTTTTTCTTTCTCTTTTTATGTCCTTTTTTTCTTTCTTTTTTGTATATTTCTTTCTTTGTGATTTGTTTTCTTTTCTTTGGATTTCTTTTGATTTTTTCTGTCTTTTGTACTTTTTCTTTCGTTTTTCATTCTTTCTTTTCTTGTCAATGTCTGTGCAGTTTTCCTTTAGCTAGATTCCTTATTCTCTTTTTCTATCGTTTTCTTTCTTTCTTTTTTCTTTTGTTCTTATCTGTTTTTTTATCTGTACTTCCTATTTTTACATGATCACCTTCTTGCGTTCTTCTTTCCTTCCTGTATTCATTTTTTTATGAGTTCAATAAGTGTAGTTTTGCTTTTAACAAGAATTATTTCTTTAGAATTCTGCATTTCTCTGATTTTTCCTTTCTTTTTTAGTTTGGGTTTTGATTCTTTCTATCTAATTTTCCTTTTTTACTCAGAATTTTTCTTTTGCTCTTTATTTCTTTTTTCTTGTCTCAGTTTGTAAGATTTCCCTTTGACTAGATTTCTTTATTTCTCTCTCACTTTCTTTTTTACTTTTTTCTTGTCTCAGTTTGTAAAATTTCCCTTTAACTAGATTTCTTTATTTCTCTCTCACTTTCTTTTCTTCTTTTTTCTTGTCTCAGTTTGTAAAATTTCCCTTTAACTAGATTTCTTTATTTCTCTCTCACTTTCTTTTTTACTTTTTCCTCGCCTTTTTAGGACATTGTTAGATTATGATCAGAATATAAAATACAAGCGTTCTGAATATATTTCAATTTAGTCTATTATACGTACAACTGGTATATATATCCATATACATGTGTGTAAACATATATATATGTGTGTGTATGTATATATATATACACACACACACACACACACATATATATATATATATATATATATATATATATATATATATATATATATATATATATATATATATCAAATGATCACAAATACACGGCAGTATATGTAGAATTTCTACTATAAGATTTATATCTATAGGTCGTTCGACCCATATTAATAAATAGTATATCATATTTGGGCGTTAACACAGTCATGTGCTTTCTGACATGTACGACTGACCAGATTGAAAAAAATACGATTCGTGCTCCTTTTGATGCAGTAGAGAAGGACATAATTTATGGCATCTCTTCTAGACGCCCTCGGCGACCGTAGGGCCACTACATGATGTTTTACTGCTTTCATTTCCACATGAAGTACGTTTTTATAGGATGTTAATTTCAGGCTTATTCTTACTGACTTATTACCAACCAAACATTAAGAGCCCAGTCTATCCCGTCCCGCACGGCGATAAACTACATCCGGCAGGAAGGTCCCTTATCGAGTGACTGTATGCTCTGAGAATCGTGGAACCATCTCTTAACTGTTGCTGGTCCAAGGTCCAACATGGCCTGTGGTCATAGAACCTCTTAGGACAAAATTTATGGGGAAATAGTAACCCCCCAAAATATTCAACAGTGCATCTTTATAATGCAATTTCGAGCAATACATTTATGTAGTGAAATTAACCAGCATTACCTCTAAAAATACGAATAATATATTTTATACAAGCTATACTGGGTGTAACAACAAAATTGTCCAATTCGTTTAACAGCAAGATTGTCCAATTGTTAGATTAAGCTTTGAATTGTTGTATCATAGAAATGACTAGATATATCCTACTGGAATTATCCGAGGTTTTTAGACCACTATTGGACTCTACTTTGAGCAATAAGAATGTAAAATTACATGCCAAGCTTAACAGAAGTATCATGATGACATCGATCATAAACGAAAATGACATGTCCATCATTAACTAATCATAGCTAAGGATAGGAAGTTCATGAAGTATTGAGATAAAGTTCAAATATATATACCTAATATTGCAGGATCATTTTCCAACCTCTTCAAGATGATCTTCGTCCTCTAACCTTCAGTCCTGGAGTAACAAGGTGCCTCACAGGTTTCACGTACGATTACATTTTCAAGTCTTTTTGCAGTGCTCTTTGGACTCTCATAGCAGAAACTCCTCTTACGTGCCAAACGTTTTATGGATTTATTTGGATCTTTTCTAATTGATCTCTTTAGCTCTAACTTGAAATGGTGATCCCTCTTCATGTTGTGACCCCTGATGCAGTTTTCCTCTCTACTGTTCCCTATTTTGTAAAACTTATTCACGTTTCTCTTGATGCTTCTTGAATGGACTTTGAAGGTGGTAGCCAGAGTATGTACGTTCGTACCATTAGTGAAGGCCAGAATGATTTTTCCTTTCATCATTGCTCATTTGGGAAGACAGCAGGTCTGACACAAAACGATTTTAACCTGTTATTTTTCTAGCTGAATAACCCAAAGGGTTTTTACAGTGATTCTTACGAAAAATTGTGTAAGATGGCTAAATATCTTATCTGAAATCCTGGAGAAAAGAAACTCAATTTGTTAGTGTTTTTTTTTTAGATATTAGACATTTTGTGGGATGTACAATTATGCAGCAACACGATTTAGGCAGTTTTGCTGATACAACTGGTATATTTAGAGATTCTTGATAAAATCCAAAGAAGAATTTCCAGTGTCATTGGTCCTGACGTAGTGTCTTACTTTCAGTACCTTTTCCCACCGCCATAATGTAACTTCCCTCTTCATTCTCGATAAATACTTTCATGGTAATTGTTCTGACGAACTTTCCTCCGTTGCACCTAGACTATGAATTACAGCGCAGTAATAGACTGGCGACAAGACATTATAATTCTACAGTTGAAATGGCTAGATCTAAACATAAGTTCTATGCTAACCGTTTCTTTACACGCATTTCTCGGTCGTGGAATTCTCTTTCGGCTTCTTGCTTCCCAGTCAAAGTTAATCTTCAAAGATTTCAAATCAATGACTATCGTTATTGTCTGTCTTCTTAATTCTCTTCTCGCTCCTTAATAATACTTTTTCCTCATATTCTTTCACACTCGTTAACCCCCTCTTTGCATCTTAGTTGCTTTATTACCTTGTTTGGAGTGTTAAAAATCACCTGTTGATATACGTAAAATTATCTAGGCTGGCTAACGTATATCAAGCTGAGGTGAATGTTATCAATGATACTTCTCAATAGATACCAAGAGTAATGAGTATACTAATTAAAAATATAAAAGAATGATCATAATACCCATGAAAGACCAGTTTTAAATCTCTCAATGTTTCGCTTGTCTGAGAATAGACAAGTGTAACATTACGAGAGGAAAATCCCTCTTTGATATTTATTGTTAAAAATTGTATATTTTGATGACAAGATATATATATATATATATATATATATATATATATATATATATATATATATATATATATATATTTAAAGATATTTTTGAAGG
>OZ038492.1:60503778-60566278 GCA_964036315.1 Acanthosepion esculentum | reverse complement strand
TGCTGAACTGCTTTGTAATATATACCATCCTAAATGGCAGTGAATAGTTACAGATGATGAATGGTCTTGTACCGACGGAGGTGTACTTCTTCCGACAAATGCTGAGATTACCATAGACCGAGTCTGTTGATAGTGGAGAAAATAGGAACTACAATGAATTATCTCAATAAGGAAAAAGACACTTTATATTTGGGGGACATTTAATGAGGCAAGAAGCCTTGGATTATATGCATTTTTACGAGGCTATATTGTCTTTTTATAATAGATTTGTTTGTTTTTTTCTTCTACCTGCCGGGTCCCTTAATGATTATCGGTGATCATTTTTCTCCCAAACAACTTGTCAACAATATTTGTCATTTTGCTATTAGATTGTTGCATGATTTCGTTCGTTTTTTTTAATAGCTTATTTTAATACATATTATTTATTAATAATTCTGATGAATCATTTAGCAATGTATTCCTCTTCATTGTTTACGAATTACACTAACTGTTCAATCCCTCGACGATAGAAAACACTAGGTTTTAAATCGAAACATTCATCAAGCCACGTTTTAAGTTCGAAATTGTTGTCGAAAGAAACACCCCCCAAATTATTAGAAAGCGTTCGAAAAAGGTAGTAGTCTAAAGGTCTAAATCAGAAGAATATGGTGGTTGTGGCAAAACTTCGCAACCGAACTCTTTCTGTGTATCAATGTGTAGACTGATGTCTAGCTTTTGTGATGGTAACGAAAACTGGTTTTGGGTTGTCAACGAATATTCGCTGTCACATTCGTCTTGCTCGTTGTTGTAGAAACTTTGTAATTGCCGATACCGCTGTAGTACGCCGTTGAACAATACTGGTGTCAGACGCCTTCGAATATCACTCGCCCTAATAGTACTTGCTCAATAATACGCGCTCGAATAGTAATCCGTATAGGGATCCGAATAGAGAAATAGTATAGTGAATATAGAGAATAGCGGTCCGTATAGTGGTAGATAGTGATAGATAGTAGAAGTGCAGATCCGAATAGTAATAGAGATTAGAATAGAAATAACGGTCCATACAGTACACAGGATAGAGATTTACTTGACCACCCACTGAGTCAGGTTGTGACACAAGGTCAGTTTTTAACGTGGGGACCCGAGTGTTTTCACTAGGGCCGCTGGTCTAAGCTGGTCTTAGTTTGTCCAAGCTGGTCAGAGCTGGTCTAAGCTAGTCATAGCTGGTCTTGGCTTGTCATAGCTGGTCTTTGCTTGTCATAGCTAGTCCAAGCTAGTCGTAGCTGCGATACACCCAGCACAGGGCCGGAGCCCTGTACCAGGTAAGTAGGGATTTACTTGACCCCCCACAGGGCCAGGATGTAACACAAGGTCGGTTGTTTAACGTGGGAAGGGAGGGGTGTGGACCCGAGTTTTCACCCGGGCCGCTGGGCTTTGGCTTTAGCTGGTCTTAGCTTGTCCAAGCTGGTCAGAGCTGGTCATAGCTAGTCATAGCTGGTCTTGGCTGGTCTTAGCTGGTCCTAGCCTGTCCAAGCTGGTCAGAGCTGGTCAGAGCGTGTCATAGCCAGACGTAGCCGTGATACTACCAGCGCAGGGACGAATCCCAGCCAAAAAGGCGACCATTCAGCGAGTATTCTGTTATCTGCGAACAGATACTACACTTTGAACTTAGCCTAAATGGCCGAGAAGCGATCCTGTGCCAGGTTAGTATCAAGTGGTCGAATCTCAGCCAAAAGGCCGTGGATTTACTTGACCTCACACAGGGTCAGGTTGTCACAAAAGGTCGGTTTAACGTGGGAAGGGAAGGGGGGTTTGACCCGAGTGTTTCCACTCAGGTCGCTGGTCTTAGCTGGTCATAGCTTGTCCAAGCTGGTCACAGCTGGTCAAAGCTGGTCAGAGCTAGACGTAGCCGCGATACTACCAGCGACCGGCCTGTATCAGTGATCGAATCTCAGCCAAAAGTCGATCATTCAGCGAGTAATCTGCGAACAGATATTACACTTTGATCTTAGCCAAAAGGCCGTGGATTTACTTGACCTCCCACACGGTCAGGTTGTGACACAAGGTCGGGGTTTAACGTGGGACGGGAAGGGGAGTGGACCCGAGTTTTCACCCGTTCTCGTGCGAACAATGGGATTCAATGGGATGGGATTTCCAAGTCTGCCTACAAACTCAAAAGATTTTTAAAAAATCTCCCTCAAAAAATCTCCCTCACCAGACCATGATACTCCTCGACTACACCGATTCAGGAAAAGAGGGGAACATTTCTTCATTTCCGTGGAACATATCCAATTGGTTAAGGTTAGGTAACGGACAGGCAGATATGTGATACTGAATGTTATATTTACTGTAGCTGAACTACAGACAAAACGTGTTAAAAGTTTTATCGCCAATCAGTTCAGATTAGAAGCCATGAGTCGTGCCTTGTATTATTATTATTATTATTATTATTATTATTATTATTATTATTATTATTATTATTATTTTCTTTGATTTCTGGTGTGTACTCATTTGTTTCCGGGTCCCGCCCAGAGACCTAAGGTTAGAAATGGCATCATGACATTTTCCACTGACAAAAAAAGAAACATATTTTACAAAGATAAAGCACTTCGTAATGGGTGCGCTGTGCTCGTGAGAACAATTTTTTATATTTCTTTAAGGCATTTAACCTGGCAAAGGACCTACAATCGGTTGTGAACTGGGGCAAGAATTGATTGGTTAACTTTAACGACTCTAAAACAAAACTGCTCACTATTAACCACCACAGGGATCCATCCCTGCATCCCATTAGAATGTCTGAAGCCCAACTTCTCGAGAGCTCCTCTCTGCGGCTGCTCGGTCTCACGCTGTCCGCTGACCTGAGATGGAACAAATACATCGAGTCAATTGCTTCATCCACCGCAAGGAAATTTGGCTCTGTGTGCCGGGCCAGGAAATTTTTCTCCCCGAAATCGATCCTCCAAATCTATAAATCAACCATTCGCCCTTGCATGGAGTATTGCTGCCATATATGGTCTGGAGCCCCTGCTGTTTGCCTCAGGGTTCTTGATAAGATCCAGAGACGGATATGCAACGTAATTGGCCCTGATCTGTCATCTCGTCTGCAGTCGCTCTCTCACAGACGCGCCGTTGCCTCACTCTGTATTTTTTACAAATACTTTCATGGTAATTGCTCCGATGAGCTGCTTTCGCTGGTCCCCAGGCCTCCTACGAGGCTGGCATCCCGTTCCCACCCCTTCACTGTTGAAACTGTTAGATGTAGACGTCTCTTCTACTCCAATAGCTTCATGTCTCGCACCTCTCGCCTGTCGAATTCCTTTCCTTATTCCTGTTTCCCTGACAAATATAATCTCCAACTATTTAAGTGTAACGTCAATCGACATCTCCAGTTGCCTTGATCGATCCACTTTCTTTCTCCACATCCTTTCCTCTACAACTCCTATCTGCTCTTCCTCCTAACCTTCTGTAACCCCTTGCGTGCTAGTGGCTTCCAGCCTTTCTTGGGGTCAAAATCTTTAAAAAAAAGATTATTATTATTATTATTATTATTATTATTGTTGTTGTTTTAGTTTTTGTTGTTTTTGTTTTTATTGTTGTTACTACTTCTGTTGCTATTGTCCCTTTTATTCTTTGCTTTCATTTATGCTGCATATTCATTTCCTCCCTGTCGCGTTTTCCGCTGGACCTTTGCGTAAAAAAAGAAATAAGAACATTTAAACTCACGCGTTTTACATAGATAAATCTTTTTGTATGGTTTGTGATGCGACTGCGAGAACAATGCTTTTTCATTTCCTTAAGGAATGGGTTAGCAGGGATCCCTTCGATGAGTCTATCAGAACATTTTCCAACCAAAACGAGGGCTCCGACCACAGCTTGTATTTCCGATTCATCCATGTACCACATCTTTGAGATTTCCACTTCAAAATCCTCGTATTTTGATAGATTTTGAAGATCATGAAAGGTATATTACAATTACCAGCAATTGTGATTTCTATAAGAAAGCACGTTTTGTTTCCGTGGTTTTTTATCGCTATGTCTGGGCGATTAGTTTTTATTATTCTGTCTGCATGTATTGTAAAGGCCCATAAAATTGTTACAGGTCCAATTTTTGTAACTGTGTTTGGCAGGTATTCATAAGAATTTCTTGCAGTTTCTTTCACAAAAACTTATAGATTGTCCAGTACAGATATTGATCCACCCTGTTATACCGAGATTTATATGTCTAGGTGGTTATATTTTATTGTTCTATCTGTCTGTAATATCATTATTATTTGTGTACGTTATTTATCTTGTTTGTATTCTGTAGAGACGGGTCCAAACTATGGTCCTTCGGCCCTATAGGAGAATTGTCCTTTAACTGACAGAACTTTTCTTAGTGTATGGGATATTTCTAGTAGGGCGATCTTCTGGGCAATTTGCATGTTGGTGTTATCTAGAACACTGTTAGTAAATTTCTTCATTCCCCACATCCTGATGACCTCGATCTCCAGGTCCCTGTATTTGAAGAATTTATTTAATTTGATTTCTGTTGCATACACCTTTCCTTCTTTGTCCCTACCAGAGACTTATATGGCTTCATGATATTTTTTCCATTGATCATTTCAGTAAAAAACTACAACAAAAAACACCCCCCCCAAAAAACAGATCACATGCACTCTTAGAAATCTGCCAGGCGCCACACCCTAATATTAGGTAGAAAAGAATCACGGTCGTATGTCCGAACAAAAAGAATTTTTCTACAGTTATTTTGACGTGCGGGATAAAATGTCATCCTCGCTGTCCTTCTGACACCACTTAGAAAAGGACAAGTACCATAAATTCTTATGTTCCTAAGAATTATCAAGAATAAAAACTTATCTGTCTGTCTCTCAGTCTCTCTGTATCACGCACAGAGGTACACCCCCGGGCAGACTTTCCATTATAATACATACACGGTTTCATCTTATTAATCCTTATCTTTCGAATACCATCAACTGATATGCCATTGTGGTAGGAAGAATGCCTTTCTGCAAATCCTATATTTTGGTGAAAACTGGAGTGTTTGAAATAGCCTTCGGTGACGTCATCTTTATCATTATTACGAACAACTGAAAAGTTGCAAATCAAAAAAAATTGAATGTTATTTGTTTTTTTTTGTGAAAGTATTTATTTATATTTTTCATATATATATATATTTGATATTTCAGATCTGCCCCGGTCTTTCTTTTATATATATATATGTTATATATATATATATATATATATATATATATATATATATATATATATATATATATATATATATATATATATATATATATATATATATATATATATATATATATATATATATATATATATATATATGTGTGAATGGTATATATATATATATATATATATATATATATACATATATATACATATATATATATATATATATTATATATATATATATATATGAATGGTATATGTATATATATATATATATAAAAATATATATATATATATGTATATATATATATATATGTATATATACCATTCATATATATATATATATATATATATATATATATGAATGGTATATGTATATATATATATATATATATATATATATATATATATATATATATATACCATTCATATATATATATATATATATATGAATGGTATATGTATATATATATATATACATATATATATATGAATTCTATTCATATATATATATATATATGTATATATATATATATATATACATATATATATATATGAATGGTATATATATATATATATATATATATATATATATATATATATATATATATATATATATATATATATATATATATATATATATATATAAATATATGTGTGTCAAAATATTTGGGTTGAATACCTGCTGCCAAAATCTATCTTGCCTGAAAATCATGGTGAAAGTGATATTACACATGAAGGCAATTAGCAGTAAGTTGTATATGCTATCGATTTTTGCTGAGGACACCGGGGAGTGCATGAGGTCCTATTTTATCCAGTGTGTAATATACCCGGTGGAAGATGGATTCTCTTTCCATGGCCAAAAATACTTTTTCTATCCTTCGTCACCTGCTGATTCAAGGAAATTCACATAAAAAGAAAGAAAGAATAAAAGGAAGCAAGGAAGTAATGTGTAAAATGTGAAGATCGCAAATTTAGATATCCACATAAAATGAAGTAAATTATTTTAATGTATACTGTAAAAGTCTTAGGCTATTTTAAACTATTCTAATTTTTTAATTGCCATCTAATAAGAGGATGTTACTTATTGTGATGTCTATATATGGAAATTCGGCCGTATTGGTATCATTATTACGCCTAATTATCATATGTTTAGCAAGGATTCTAAAGTAGCCTGGATAATCCGAGATCATCCCCAAAACAACCTCGTATAATCTAAGTTAGATGCTGTGTGGAAGTCAGGTAAGACGAAGTAGAAAATACACACACACACCGATGTACACACAGTGTAGTGAATATACGAACAGAAAGTGAGATTTGTATGAGAGAGAAAGTGTGTATCTGAGAGTGAGCGTGTGTGTATGTTGTTATCGACGGTGGAGGGGGATTATGTGTGCATGTGAGCGGTGTACAGTGCTAGAATCGTTTTAAAAGATTGTAAATTTCTGAAATTTGCCATATAATATTAATGCACATTGTTAATATTTTGTGTAGCTTACTGTATCTTATATTTCCCACAATGCATTGAGGATGAAATGTGTACAAATTCTTCACCATCTTCACAGGTATTCCATACCAATCATCTGCGTCGCACAGTTCATAGCACTTTGACCAACTTAATGCTGCCTTCAAATGCTTTTTGTTTGCATTTAGTGTGATCTACTGATACCAAAGATACAAACTTGCACTCATTGATCGCCTGTTTATCAGTCTTCCTTCGCTGAAAGTTTTGGTCTCCGGTTCAATGTCCGTGTTAACCTATGCCTTGGCTTACTTAACTGACCATATCTTGGCAGATTCAAAACACTACGAGATCTCTAAGACTTTGACATTCAAAGTGCCTTACCGTTTTGTCAATGGTTCTTTACTGTCTTCGCTCTCTTCATCCTGTTTTCTTGGAGGATTTTCGGCATGATTTTAGTTAATAAATGTATCCATGAACCGGATGTCAGAATCTATCTTTTATGTTTGCAAAAATCGGCCCTTCTACTGAAAAAATTGCCTTTTAGCTGTAGAATAGAAAAAGAAAAATAACGGACATCTGGCCCCCCCCCCCCAAAAATAGCAACACTACGTTTGAGTGTCGTCTCGCATCCTATGTCCTCATTGGAAGCCCTTGCTTAATAGATATAATAATAAGGTCTGAAAATGACTCCAATATGACTTGAGGTTGACCTGCAGACTACATAATCAGATGTCAATTATTAGAAATCTACCGTAGTTTAAAATAGCGAAAGACCATTCTCTCCTACTGTATTTAAATTGATTGACCGAGAGGGTATCTCGCTCTGGGTATGACGATAATCTACGTTGGAAAGCAAGGCCTCAGATCGTGAGGATTTGAGAAGCGCAGAATCATCACTTAATGGCTATTATTCCCAGCTCGGCCCTGAACATGGGTGGTGGAACTTCTAGGATTCCAGCGATGGGTAAATAGTTATCCCCCAACAAAAAAAGAACTGGGATCAAAACACTATGAAATTATAAGAAATACATTTTTATAGTAAAAATACCAGCAATGCATTTTCACAGTAAAATAAATTAGCAGATATACATTTTTGTAAAAGAAATTGCTAATTCTCACGAATAAATTAACTTTCGGTATTAAATGACCCACGAGGAGTTGATATGCCACGAAAGAAAGACAGAAGCCATAGGGCATCACACAGATACACAGAAAGAGAGAGAGAGAGAGAGAGAGAGAGATAGAAAGAGAAAAAGAAAACAGGGAAAGCGTGAGACTGATAGAAAGTGAAATCGAGAAAACAGAGAAAGAGAAAGAAATGTAGGTATATATATATATATATATATATATATATATATATATATATATATATATATATATATATATATATATATATATATATATATATATATATATATATATATATATATATATATATAGCGATAAAGGTATTCAGCTTAATATTACTAGACATATTAAAACGCGCGAAGCAACCGGTTTCGCTCCCGCTCATCAGGCTTGCAACGGGAGATTTTAATTTAAAAAACAGAAAATGTACACTAAAAAAAAAAAAATATAAATTGTGTAGGGGAAAAAAAAAAAATGAGCAAAAGGAGCTAGAGGCTTCCCCCCTACACAATTTATATTTTTTTTTTTTAGTGTACATTTTCTGTTTTTTTAAATTAAAATCTCCCGTTGCAAGCCTGATGAGCGGGAGCGAAACCGGTTGCTTCGCGCGTTTTAATATGTCTAGTAATATTAAGCTGAATACCTTTATCGCTATAATAAAATTTTGTACCTATAAAAATATTTTCAAATATATATATATATATATATATATATATATATATATATATATATATATATATATATATATATATATATATATATATATATATATATATATATATATATATATATATATATATATATATATATATGTATATATATATATATGTATGTATTTATGTATGTATGTATGTATAAAGCACTTCTATGTTCTATTCTGTAATGAATACGCTACATATTTTTAAATGAAATAATCAGACCAAATTGGAAAAAGCGTACTAATAAAAAGTGGAAGGAAGAAAATTAAAAAAAAAATAAAGACTGGACATCTAGAAATATAATGGCGCGAATAAATATGGAAATCCACATTGGCAAATTTGTTAGAGAAACCCGTAAAAAGAAAATAGAGAAGAAACGCCTATCTAGGATTCAGTATATAAACAAAAATAATTTACCGGTAGGAGGAAATTAACCGAAAGATGTAAAAGAATTTAAAAAAAATTATTAAAAAATGAATGGCGGGAATATAAATTGTTAAAGAAATCAAAGAAATAATTTCTGTGTTCCCGAAATAGAATCAAGATTTTCTAAAAAGCCATGATTAAAAATAGCTGATTGTTTTCAAATGCCAATGAACATGTGTTGCCTTTCTGGACATAGAAAATAATTTAACTGATTTTTTTCTTTTTTGGCGATCGAAATCTTATTGGATAAATGAAAGATTGTATAGGAAGAGGATTTGGATTTTATGAAAGAAAACAGTGAAAATATTTAATAAATCAAAAAGACGTTCAATGTAGGAAAAGAGACAAAAGAAAGGAATGGGGAATTAGTGAAAGATAAATAAGAAATAAGAGAATGGAATGGAATAAAGGAGAAGGGAGAAAGAGAGAAAAGAGATAGAGATACAGTAGAAGGAAGGGAATAAATATAGAAAGAGAAAAAAGGAAAAGAGGGAAGGAAATGGTAGATACGAATGAAATAAGAGTACAAAGAAGTGGATTGGGAAGATGAAGAAAAGGAGTGAAAGAAAAATTAGTTGGAAGAGAGAAAATGATACGGGAAGGAAAAAAAGTGAAAGCAGTGGACAAAAATTGAAAAGAAGATGAATAAGTGTATAAAGAGAAAAGAAAGAAGGAGAGAAAGGAAGAAGAAGAAAAAAGAGAAGAAAAACGAAGAAAAAGAAACTTGCAAACAGTGATAAAGATGAATGAATCGTGAAAGGGAATGACGGAAGAAAAAGGAACGACAATGTGAATAAGAATGTAAAGAAGGAGAGACCTAGTGTAAATGATGGAATGCAGAAGGCAAAAAGGAAGAGAAAGAAGTTTACAAAGGGAGAAATATGAAGGAAAAGAGAATGAAAAGATTGCAAAACAAGAAAGTTGGAAGAAGGAAGGAAGGAGGAAAAGAACGAACGAATTAAAAATAAAGGAAAGAGAATGAATAGAAGAAAAGGGAATAGAGATCTAGGATGGAAGGAAGTAATTAAGTAAGTAAGTAAGTAAGTAAGGAAGGAACAAACGAAATAATAATGAAAGTAACAGAATGAATAGAAGAAAATAAATTAAATATCTAGGAAGAAAGGATAGAAGAAAGGAAGAAAAGAACGAACGAAATAAAAATGAATGAAACAGATGGAATAGAAGAAAAAGAGAATACAGATCTAGGAAGGAAGCATGAGAAGAAGTATGAAAGAAAGTAAAGACGGAACAAACAACTGAACGAACGAACGAAATAGAATCAATGAAACAGGATAGAAGAAAAATTGATAAAGATCTAGGATGAAAGAAGGAAGAAAGAAACGAATGAAATAAAAATGAAAGAAACAGAAGGAATAGAAAAATATTTAGGAAGGAAGGATTGTAAGAAAGAAAGAAAGAAAGAAAAGAATGAACGAAATAAAAATGAAGGAAGCAGAAAGAATAGAAGATAAAAAAGGATACAAATCTAGAAATAAGAAAAAGGGAAACGTGGAGAGAAAACAGTAGGCAGATAAGAACGAAACAACGTGCATTGGGAAGATGGAGAAAAGGAGTGAAAGAATACTAGGAAGCGGAAAGAAAATGATGCAAGAAGGAAAAAAGCGAAAGCGGTAGCTACAAATTGAAAAGAAGGAGAATAAGTATATGAAGAGAAAAAAAAAGAAGAAAAATGAAAGAGAAGAAAAACGAAGAAAAATAAAAAAAGAATTCTGAAAAAAGTGATAAAGATGAAAGGTGAAAGTGTGACAGAAAGGAAAGAAGAAAGGAACGAACGAATGAATGAAAGAGAAATGAATGAAACAGAAAGATAGAAGAAAAATGAATAAAGATCAAGGGAGGAAGGAAAGAAGGAAGAAAGAAACGAAGAAAATAAAAATGAAAACAACAGAATAAATAGGAGAAAACAAATTAAATATCTATGAACGAAGGATAGAAAGAAAGAAGTAAGTGTTATGGGAACTTACCCATAATAGTAATGGACTATCCCGTACACCATAAATACTGCACCTCAAGAGATTCAGTCCTTTTTTGCACGAGCCTACAGGCTCGGAAAGCCCACATTAAACCGGCCTTGTGCCACATTTGACACACGTGGGAGTGTTAATGAACATCGTGTAAGATTCAGTCTTCTTTGGACGACGTACCTAGCCGGTCAAACACTCTGCCTCTGAGGCAGGCAGGAACCCGGACGAGGCTCCGCCGAAGGGTAGAGCCTCGTTCGGGGAGGTTGACCAACCCGATCCCGTTTATACGGGTTCTACGGGCAATTTTCAGTCCTTTTTTGCCCGAGCCTACGGGCTCGGAAAGCCCACATTAAACCGGCCTTGTGCCACATTTGACACACGTGGGCCTGTTAATGAGCATCGTGTGAGTCGGTGTCAGTCAGTCAGATACAGAGCCGCGTCCGACGATTACAGTAAGACATTGGAATAGTGATACTTCGAGACAACATAGTTCTCTCTAACCTAACCTGATTTTTATTACTAACACTTCTACTTCTTTTGTACATATTTTGTTTGTAATATATCTGTGTTATTCCATACCTGTGTTTGAGTTATTCTTCATTGGTTCTAACTTGGACCATCACCGTGGTACAAGGAACCTGGACCATAACAGTAAGGAACGAGCGAACAAAGTACAAATGAATGAAACAGAAGGAATAGAAGAAAAAAGTATAAAGATCTAGGAAGGAAGGATGGACGGGTGGAGAGAATGAATGAATGAATAAATTAATTAATAGGAATATAGTTGATAGCAACGTTTTCAGAACGTCACTTATCTCCCAACCAAAACATATTGTATGAGAAACGTTGAAATTTCGGGAGTTTACCTCTATTAATCACAATTTTTAACGTCTATTTTATATCGATGAGAGCTGTAACCATTGTAGTTAAGACATCCAACTGGATTGCTTTTAGGAATAGAAAGAATAAAACAACAGGACGTCAACTCTAAAACTGGAATTTCTTCATCAATACTTAGATCGTGTATAAAATTCAGGGGTTAATTTCGTTCAAATATTTGTTTTAACTTTTTAATATCTTGTATAAAATTTGGCTAAAATGAAACCATTGAAAATAATGGCTGACTGAGTTATTTCATTAAATACTTTTTTTCTAAATAAGACATAAAAGTCTGAGAATAAAAAACCCAAAGTCCTGCACATAGCAACTCCGTTCATCTGTGTAGATATGTTGCCTAGGTGGTCATAGATCGGAACTTATGTAGAATATACTAATATTATTTTTTAATATCATACATCTAATACTGAGCGTGTCAAGAAAAAACGGTTGTAAATGTTATTTATAATGACGTCTATTGGCATTAGGAAAAGGTTTTTCTATAATTAATGAACCTGATATCTGGGAAGTGTTTTAACATAGGAGTGACAATGTGTCAGCGAAGTCCAAAGGCACATTTGAATAAAGTTACCTTCCGAAAATTGAATGAAAAGGGTAAAATTTCATTAGAAACGAAGTACAAGGTGTATCGTTACAGAAAGCGATTATCTCCCTTTACTTGAGAAATGTCACTTGGGTTACGTGACTGCCGCTTGGTGACGTCACGTCATACAATGACCAAAGTGGCCAGACATTCAGTTCGTTTACAACAGCCAAACCGCCGAGCGGTTGCTTTTCTAGCCTGGCTCAAATGGCCCGGATGAGGCTAAATCTACCTCCCCTAGCAGCTTACAATGACATGATGGGGTTTTCCTTTGGGAATATATCTTTGCCACATATAGAAAGAAACTCAAGACTCGACGTTCCTCTTCGTGGAATGTGTTATCGCCTGGACATAGTAGATAAATCCGGCCCGGTTGAATCTGGATTCTTAAACATGGATTCTCCGGAAATCTCAGAAGAATCTCCATATAATATATAAGACACATCCTTTATTATTTTCTCCTTACACTCTGTTTTGCTGTATATATTTATATATATATGATATAGTGTACTTTGCTTGGGACACATGTATATATGTATATATAGTTTTATGTATTTCTTAGTGATATAAAAATATCTCCGGGAACAAAACTCGTTTGTTATTCCTTTTCACTTCAGCTATTCTGTTCCATCCGTGTTGTTATATCACAGAAATAATAATGCCCATAATGGGGGAAATTATCCGGAGAATAAAATCTTTCTTCCAAGCTCTCTTGTTACAAGGGGTTAAACTGCTATGTAATTTAATTTATCCCATATGGAAGTGAATGTTTAATAAAAGAATTAGAATAAGAAGGAAAAAGAAGAAAAGAAGTAGAAGAAAAAGAGTAGAAAAGGGAGAAGAAAATAATTAGAAGAAGAAAAAGGAAAGAAATAAAAGAAAGTAGTGATAAAAGAAGAATAAGAGGAGGAGAAGAAGAAGTAGAAGAAGAAAAGTAATAGAAGAAAAGAAGTAGGAGAAGGAAAGAAGTAGACTAAAAAGAAAAAAGAAAATAAATAGAATGAGAAGAAAAGTGTAGAAAAAGGAGAAGAAAATAAGTAGAAGAAAAAATAGAAGAAGAGGACGAGGAGGAAAAGAAGTGCTAGAAAAGAAGAAAAAAGTAGTTATAGAAAATAAAAGAAGCAAAGGAAGATGAAAGAAAAAGAAGAAAAGAAGACGAAAATTAGAAGAATAAAAAAAAAACATGAAGATAGTATTGTGTATGCGGCCAGACATGTTGTTTCAAATGCCTAAATATATTAGAGTTATCATTCAAATGTAGTGTCAAGCGTCGTGAAAGCGAGTTTGTGGTGTGACACATACACAATTTCTGAAAATCCTTGTTGAAAACATAACTATACTTAAACATCAAAACAATAAGCAAAAACTAAAAATTCTTGAAGCTATATACATAACACAGTTGAAAACTATCCTGAACAAAATAAACTATGAAATCTCCACAAATATACTAAAATGCCTATAATTAATAACAGAAGGCATTAGTTTATACCAACGGCTTCCCATACTTAACACTTCTAGTTTTCACTCTCGCGTGGTCATTCGTGATGTCATGAGCCGCGGTGCGATTTTCGCTTCCAGCGTCTCGTATATTATTGTTATGTCCGTGTATTGTTTAATATATTGTAATGTAATTGTCAACTTTGATGATGGCTTATGTAAGCCGAAAGCTTGTATAGGATTAAAAAATATATATCAATATGGTGATTTTCTTTCGTCTTTTAATGATAATGTTATTAAGCTTATCAGACGATATGAAAAGAAATTACATAAAATAAATAGGCAAAAATTTTCTATATTATTTAATGAAACATGCATCAATACATATATATATATATATATATATATATATATATATATAAATTAGAGTTTTAAGGTATGCTATATTTATGGCATAAAGTGATCAATATCAGAGATAGAGCGCATGTAAATATAAAAGAGAACATTGAAGACTCAGAATGTTAACAATGAGTGATGACTTCAATGTTCATTTTTTATATTTACACACACACACACACACACATATATATATATATATATATATATATATATATATATATATATATATATATATACAAACACACACACACACACATATATATATATATATATATTGTCATCCACGGACAGACTGTTTCGTTGTGTCATAGCTCTTCAGTGTGGCTAGACGTCCGGTTGCATCTAGCTAGGATCGAAACCCGACTGACAAATTTCATTGAAAACAACGGACAAGGTCCTGCGGTTAAAGTTTTATTCAATTTTTTCTTTTGTTCTTCAGATTTTATTCTTTTGTGTATACTATTTCATTCGATTGTCATACAACATTACTCTTTCTTTATCTCTTCCTTTCTCTTCCACACATACACACACAAACAAGCTATATTTGTTGACAAAGATTAGCCGACATCAGAGTTAGATCGTTTCGAGATAATAAAAAAGGTGTAGACACAGCAAACAAAATGCAATTGTGAGTCTCTCAGTTACACGCTTTCCTAACCCTAACCCTCACCAGACCAAGTGTCGCTACTCCTTGTGCGGTTGACTTCCCATAGAGCGGAGAGCTCAACAGGTGTAGTTACATATGATCTGATTACTGTTTGAAGTTTGAAACTGCAAGTCAACGTGCCGTATTAATTTCTTCACCCACTTTGAAAATGTCTATTTATCTAAAACAAAATTGTACAGCTCTATAATTTCACTATATTAAGCATGTTTTAATCTTGCTTAAATTTTCAAGGGAATATGTGGCTGATCTGTGTTAGAACCAAAATTGACATTCATTTGTAATCCTGACTGTCTATCTATATAGCTAGCTATATATGTATATGTGTGTGTGTATATAAAAGTAGACTCTTTTCTCATTTATGATTTATAGGTTGAACAACTCAGATCTTAGAACCGAACAGCTACCGTAATTGCACAAATGCTTTGATTACAAGGGTGCAGGCTTTTGTAGAACCAGTCACTCTTTTTGGAAGAGCCAAATACAGAAAACTGGTAAACATTTTATATATATATATATATATATATATATATATATATATATATATATATATATATATATATATATATATATATATACACGACAATCCTGTGTGTGTGCAACACTGATTGGGTGTGGAGTAATGCCTGGATTTTGATGCGAAGAACTCACACACACAAGTACACATACACACACACACACACACACACACACACACACACACACATATATATATATATATATATATATATACATATATATATATATATACTGTAATCGGATGTGTATAATATGAAGGGGTTTATCATTCAAAATCGTGTGCAAAAATGCTGCGTCTTGGTGTAGAACACAGTTCCATTTTTGCAGGAATCGAAAGGGCAAAATCTGGTCAAATTTTAATTAATTTTACAGAATAGATATTATCTAATGGCGTATTGCAACCATGACAAATAAATAATATTATGAATTTGAGTCGGTATTGTTATTGTGCAATTATATCACTTTAAATGCTAAACTTTATTCGTGATTTACCCATAAACCACTGACATATGTCGAATAGGCGTATTAATATTTGTCTAAAGAAATGGCCAGATATCAAGCCTCGTACGCAGTATTTTTGTAATTTGCATTGCGTTATATACATGGAATTATGTTTTGCTATTGCCTTGGAATATCTGTTTTTAACTCTCTCATACTCCGTAGCAATCTATATACAAAGGATTACAGCATATATATATATATATATATATATATATATATATATATATATATATATATATATATATATAATTGAACATTGAATTCAACACTCAGAGGCGTCAGGCTGTTTCATGCTGGACGCAATCGTCAGGACGCAATCGTCAGGACGCAATCGTCAGGACGCGCCGTCTATTTACATACGCTATATCTCTGATATTGAGCACTTTATCCCATAAATATAGCACGCCTTAAAACTATATTTCTTCATATATATATATATATATATATATACATACATATATATATATATATATATATATATATATATATATATATATATATATATGTATAAATATTAGAATAGATTAAAACATAAACATCTTAAAAATATCTACACAATAGCTTTCATGTTTCAGTTCTCAAATTGTGCCTCCTCAGGCGATAGTAAATAACTGGTGTGTAAAAAGTTGATTTTAAATTTCAAAAGCAGGTTACAAAAACAAAATTAAAATGAGGCTTGTGGGTTTACCCTGTTTAACCAATCAGGTCTCAGTCTAAGGCTAAAACACGGGGAGGTTTGATCATTCTAAAATGTGGTTTAAAATATAATCCTAGACAAGGTCATGAGTGGCAGACATGAGATCAATACAAACTATCAGCGGGTAGAAGCCATGTATCATATTTATGAACCAAATGTAATTTGATCAATTTCACAAGAATCTAAGGTGAGGGGTAGGAAAACAATAAAATATACAGCTAATTGTAACTTTTTTTATAGTTAATAATAAAAAGACATCTTTAAGAAACCATTATATGCAAAGGAAGTTTTTAAAAATAAAAACAAAAATTGTGTATTATACATATACAAGATATGTCTGTATTTCTGAGATATGGTATTATGTACACTATTTACATTATTGTCCTCATCTTTGTCGCCATATTTATTACAACGTTTCGGCCGTTGTACGTTCCGGCAGTCTTTAGGTTGTTAGAATGTCGAACTGAACCCTTTATTTCGCTCACTGGGGTAGAGTGTTTCAAAAGACACTGAGTTCAATACCCGGTTAATGCAGTGGAGAACTTGGGGAGGGGAATTAACAGGAGATAACTGATAACTGACATCCATTAAACATGGCACGTGGAATTAGTCTGACGTGGATTTTCGTGAAGGAACTAGTTTAATCGCTCTTCAGGAGGTCGACCAGGATGCTCCCCATCCTCCAGCTCAAAATTTTTTGAAGCGCGGAAAAAAACGTCGGGTACTCTGAGACATTGCACCATCTCCATACACGTCACAAACCTCACGAGCTGCCTTGGCGGCATTAACTCCCCTCTCTCTCTCTCTCTCTCTCTCTCTCTCTCTCTCTATATATATATATATATATATATATATATATATATATATATATAAATAAACGATACACACGCATACACACTCTCTCTCTCACACACACACACACATATATATGTGTTTTGTGTGTATACATATATATATACATATATATATATATGTGTATATATATATACATATATATATATATGTGACATCACAATTTCGTTTAGCATGAAACAGTGTCACCTCTGTGTGTTGTCTTCAATGGCCACTTCTCTATTTACTTATGCTGTATCTCTGATACAGATCACTTTAACCCATAAATATAGCATAAATTAAAAGTATACATATATATGCTGTGTATGTTTGTGTAGGTGCACACACACACACACACACACACACACACACACACACACACACACACACACATATATATATATATATATATATATATATATATATATATATCGTATTTTATAGATTATGACGCGACCCTGCATTTTGTATGTATTGCAAATTGTTAAGTCAAATATAATTAAATAAAAAAGAAACTCAACTCACTTCAAAGGTTTTCATGAAAGTGGTGCTGTAATACGTACTTAAAAAATGCATAGGTAAGAAAAAAATCACCTGCGTCGATCAAGTTTCTTCTCTCTTAACGGAAACTTCTAAATGTGAAAAATCGTGACTGTCATATTCACTCGCAGGCAATTGGAAAAGCGTTTCATCTTCACCGCCATCTAGATCTTTCCTCATCCCACACGTCTTGAGATGACTGTTTTTCAATTATAATTCACAATGTTTTAACACATTAACATGTACTTTGACGACATTTGTGATGGGTGATATGTGCAAAGAATAACAGCTACTGCCTCATAACAAGTTAGTCATATCTATATGCAAATAAGACAAATCTAAGTACAACATTTTTGATGTTTTGAATTCCCTATTTATTTAAGTAAAGATTAATTTGACGGATATTAATCAAGACGTTAGTGAAAAAGTTTTTCTACAGTAAACGAAGTTAATATCTGGGAAATGTTTTAAGAGAGGGCGGACGACGTGACAGCGAAATTAAAAGACGCTTTGGAATAGTAAAAGATGTCCTTCAGGAATTAAATAAAGTATCATGAAACAGGTAAATTCCGTTATAAACGATGAATAAAATAGTTAATAAATCTATGAAAATTCATTTATCCCATATGGGATTGACAGATTCCGAATTTACTCACAGATTAATAAAAGATTTCAAACAACAGAAATGTGTTTCTACAGAAGGATGCTGAGAATTCCATCTAAGCAACGGTAACGTCGTAAATCGAAACAGAAAGTAAATTTATAAATATCAGGAAGTGGCAAAATTTCTTGGACACAAAATGATGAAATAAACCTGAGATAATTTGGTATACACAAGAAATATAGAGAGCAAAATGGACAGAAACAGCGGCCAGTAAACAACCTAAGCAACTTGTAAAAATGGGTGGCAGACCAGGAAACGGGAAGGAAAGGAAAAAGGAAAAGAATTGCCAAGTGCTGCAATAAATAGAAATTTGAGGCGTGATATGATCGCTGACGTCCTTAACGGAAACTTTGAATTCCGAAAATGTATGACTATCATATTCGCTCACTGATAATTCGGAAAGCGTTTCATCTTCACCACCATTTGAAGCATTCCTTATCACACAAAGATGTACATTGATGACATTTATCATTGGCGACAAGTGCAAAGAATAACATATACTGCCTCATGAGCATATCACAGCCAGATATCTATAAGCAAGTATGACAAACGTGAATATGACATTTTGATGTTTCGAATTCCACAGTTGTTGGCGCGAAGGTTAATGAACGCTATTAATCAAGTCCAGAAATTTAGATCAGAACATTTTCAAAACAATATGGCCTGTGGGGTGCTTATATTCAGTGAGCAAATGTCGACAGCGGCCCAAGGAGGGAATTTCGCCAACCGCGGACAAGATATTAAGCGGTCATAACATATCGATGACAAATGTGATCTAAGGCTTTCACAACAAGTACCAAGGAATGCATCATGAAACAAAATAAAGCAAAGAGTCTGTCGCAAAACACAGTACGTCGATCTTTGTTGCATATGAAGCAGCATTGTAAAAATATACACATTACCCACAGTCTATAAAAACTTCTTCGGAACTGAACCAAATCAATGGAAGAAATTACTTGATCAAATAGATCGTTCATTTTTTTTTCTTTTCTAAGATAAAAGTCAGGTTATGTATGCATTGTTATCCAGAGGAGTCAAGAGTACCAGGATGCACTGTGGAATGACCCTTGGCAGGTAGAGGCAGAATGAAGTAATTGGCAAAATTTCTACTGGGAATCACTTAGCTCTATTAATCAGCAAAGCCTACTTTGTGAGGTAACCCGTATACCTATATATGTGAAGACCAGATGTACATCTTCAGGGCAATATATTTCTGATATGATAGTAGCATCTAGTTACAGGACAACGTGCCCTGCAATCTTGTATGCTATTGGAATGGTTTTAGTAACATGAAATCGATTTCAATGTGTTGCCCAGGCTACCAATCTCTCCACTGAGCGCTTATGCTACAATTTGGACTAACAAATTCTGATTGTTCCTATCCAACAAGAGATAACTAAAAAAAACCCTTCTCTCTAAATTTATAGACAAAACATACAGATGCATAGTGGGATTTATTCCTACCCAATAAAATAAAACATTTCTTTGTTTCATTTGATTTAGTTCTATTCTTTCCTCTATTAAAATCAGAACACTGCGATCGCTTGTCTGTATCCCCTTGTGAATTTTTTGCATTATTATTGTTGCTTTGTCTACCTTTGCCTTGGATGTATCGTTTGCTTGCGTAATGACATTTTTGCTCTGTCCTTTTTTCTCTTTCTATTGTTTATTGGAAACTTTGTCGATTCTGTTTATTGGGCATTACTGCCAATTACATTTAAACGTTGCCAATTACTCTAGAAGTGTACTCCACAGAACATCCTTCACGAAAGTGAAAATACGTGCTGTCAACCTACCGGAGCATGTTCCCGGTGGGGATTTTACCGGTCTTGTACAAGACCGAGTCATAAGTAATTTCCTTTTTGGCGAACTGAATGTAATGCCAAACATATGAACCTAGCTATAAGAATACACTTAGAGTACACTAAGAGAACTTTTTATTGTTTGGCCGTGGCAGCATACACAGAGCCTTAAAAGACGAATGTTGTTCTTCATCTTTACAACGAAAAGCTGTATACAAAAAGAATAACGCAGCAACAATTTGGGATCACTGTTCTTCTGTTCTACCCTAGCATCCATATTCACCTGACCTTAGACCCATCGATGATTGCAGTTTTCGATCCCTACATCCTTATCTCAACTAGTGGCGGCATTAACCCGGGGTCGGTTGAACCGTCTCCGTCATACGTACTTTCAGCACTCCGAAAGAAAGCCGAATAAGCTCAGCGGTCGGATACAACTAAGTGCTAAACAATCACGTTTCCAACGGCGAGTCCCGAAAAACGCACAGACCTAAGAACGGTTCGACGTCATCTTTAATCGTCTTAAGCTACGTTTAAACTGTCCGCAACGCTTAATCCGCCAACATTGTGGTGTCTCCAGAGAAATCGGCTCACGGATGAAGACGCCCGGTTGTCGACGAAGAGCATGACCAAATCACCGAAGTCTCCCTGTGAGCAGAGCTTGTCTGAGAGAGCCAAATTTGCAGCGAGAACCGACGGTGTGTTAGCGGATGCGGAGAATACTGCACAGGCAGAAGGGATCGAATACATCGAGCTTGTGAAAACCCCCATCTTTCTCTGACCCAGTATTCACTATCTAGCCGCAGAGAATGATCATTCTGACCAGAACCTGGTAGATCCGAGTTTTATGTCGCTGCTAAACGCTTTTATTTGGAAAACTTTCTATAATAGGATTCATGAGTTCGCTGAAAACCTTTTCACATAAAACCTGCGGAATGTTACTCAAAATATATCGGAGAGGTGCCGAAGGAAAAGTCAGTAACACAAATAATGGTTCATATTTTGTCTAATCATTTGATTCCAAGCAAGGCAAAAAAGCAATTAAGATACAAAAAGTAACTGAGTATTAAATAATATAATATAATATTAAGGAGAGAAGACAATAAAAGAACAATATTTAAAAAAAAACTGAAGATAACGATTTACATTATGCTTAAACTTTTCAAGATCAAAGTTAATAGGAGAAAGAGAATCTCATAAGCAAGAAATAGATAGAAGAAACTGTTAACATAGAACTTACGGTTACATTCAGCCATTGCAACTGTAAAATGATGAGAACCATTCGACAATCTAGTACTGTGCTTAAATTCATAAAGTCTGGGTACCATAGAGGTAAGTTCACCAGAACAATTAATATGAATGTATTTATAGAAAAGCGCAGAGAAGTTAGGTTACTACGGTGGGAAGGACGATGACGAGATGCCAGGTCAGAACCAACTGCATTACAGATTCTTCTTTGTATTTTATCAAGAATTTAATTTAATTGAATAACACGCCATTGTTCTTTATTTCTTTGAAGAATTAAATTGATAAACAAAATAGTAATTGTTCTTTTGACTTTACCTAATAGAAGTATATATTTGATCAGGTAAGAGAAGCTACACTTTATTAGCCAGAGGTTTCATAACGTTTTTGGCTCAAACAGGGTATACGCGAAAGCCCAGTAGATAACTAGTGCATCTACATCATTTCACATGATTCAGTTGCTATGGTAACATGTTTTAAAATGGTTTCAAGTGCCGCCAATATTTTACCCTTTGCATATGACGCGTAGATACACTCTAGGTGCTAAATTTAATTGAAAAATGCTCGGTAGGGAACTTGAAATATGACAATTATCATTAATGATCAGTTATTTGAATAAATGAAATAACTTAGCGAAAAGCCCAGGCTCAGCATGAATCATTTTATCTTCGCAAACTCTAATGATCCATGCTTCATTATAATTATAACATTGGCTGCCATTATTTAATAACAGACGAGAGTATATTTTCAACATGCATATGCTCAGCAGACTTAATTTCCGCGTATAACTATGCCTCTTTCTGCTGACATCCCGTTATGAATAAGCTTTTATCTCGTCCGAAATACCCATCTTATTAAATGTTTACCTCGGCTGGGAGCTGCGCAATCCTCTTGTTCCAACATTGATAAATCTTTAAGCCCTTTGCGCGGTCTTTCAGTGGATGACTTATTTAAACCTATACAGCCCATTTCCTAGAGACGACGTTTCAAGCTATTCCCTAACTCTAGTGTTTGTCCTCAGTGTTTCAGCAATTACACTATTGTTATTTCCAGGTAACTCTTCAGATGAGCCATACTTTTTATTTCCCCTAATTCAGAAATTTGCTGTTGCATTCATCATGTTAAGTCCATGAGGTTGAATCACCCGCATTTCCGCCGTATTTGTCATGAGGCAGACCCGCTCAGACAACGTTCCGCCACGTGAGCAGCTACTTCATGGAATAAGCTACCGTGTGGATTCTTCCTTGAACCTTAGGTTCTTAACCTTTTAAATTCTAGGACCAATCGCTATTTTTCCACTTTCTCCACATAATCTTTATTTAGTTGTAACTCGTCTTATGTTCATATCACACAACTAGTTACATAATAATCTACCAGGATCTGTCTATCAAGGACATATGGCACAGTAGGTAAAGGCGTTAGTTAGATCCAGTGACAGGACACAAAGAGTGTGAGTTCAATACCCGGTTAAGGCAGTGGAGAACTTTCTGAGGCAAAAATTAACAGGAGATAACTGATAACTGACATCCATTAAAACGTGGTACTAGAACAGCCTACCCCAGTGAGCGAAAGGTTCAGTTCGACATTCCAACCATCTGAAGAAGGCCGGAGCGTACAACGGCTGAAACGTTGAATAAATATGGCGACAAAGATGAGGACAATATTCCGAATAATATAAATAATCTACTAGGAGTTACTATTTTGTCTTAATTTGGATGGACTTTAGTATTAAACAAAGTATTTTAAAAATTCAGACGTGAGAAAACGAAGATGAAATATATCCTTGAAAGTTGCTAACGTTTTCTAAAGTCATGTGGTCAATTGTTTTCATTCTTCAGCTATTTGACGTGTTTCTTCAGGGTGTAGCTCTCTACAATTACCTGTGATTTGTAGCTCATTTTGTGGTATGACGATAAACTGTATTCGGTATCAAAGCTTCTGATCGGTGTTTTGAGGCTGTTGATAACATTACTTTACTACTATTGTTTCTAGGTCCACCCTGATCCGGCAAGGTAGCACCTGTTAGGGCCCGAGCTTTGTTTGTAATGGTTTCCGGTTTCTTAATCATTTGCTTAGCTTTTAGAAGGCAGATTTCGTTTTCTGAGTGTGCCTTCTGAATTCGGTGTTGCACTTCGTGTCCTCCGCTAAAAGATTATCCAGATATTTAAATTGTTGTAGTTTGATCCAAGCAAACATCAACGGTAGATTCTTGCAATAAAATGGCCGACAATACTTCTTTAGAGGAAAATGACAATCAATGCATCACGAACAAAAAATATAAAAAAAAGATTTTTTTAGTAAATTTACCAACAATACATTTTATGCATCTATCTATCTATCTATCTATCTATCTATCTATCTATCTATCTATCTATCTATTTAATAGCATATTTTACTTTTATAATTATGTACACTATATCTGTAGTTGAAAGCATAAATTACACACAGAATATTTAGATTTCAGCCTTAAATTAACCGTACAGATGGCTATGCCTTTAAACGAAATCATCCAGCGAAAAATATGTTGTCATGTCTTTCTTTCTTTCTTCCTTTCTTTCTTTCTTTCTTTCTTTCTTTCTCAGTGTGTTGTTATCTATCTATGTATCTATCTATCTATCTATCTATCTATCTATCTATCTATCTATCTATCTATCTATCTATCTATCAATCCCAGTGTGTTGTTATCTATCTATGTATCTATCTATCTATCTATCTATCTGCCCCAGTGTGTTGTTATCTATCTATCTATCTATCTATCTATCTATCTATCTATCTATCTATCTATCTATCTATCTATCTATCTATCTATCCCAGTGTATTGTTATCTATCTATCTATCTATCTATCTATCTATCTATCTATCTATCTATCTATCTATCTATCTAATAGTAACTGTCTGTGATTGTGTGGGTTTTTGCGTGATTATGTTGTCCATTTGACCGGAGCATAATGATTAAAGTTAATCTGATTTAAGGGAATAAGATTTAAAAATACGAGTTGTTCATGCAGTAAATATTTTTATTTTAACTTTCTTCAAACTTTATTCTTTTTTAAATTAAAAAATATTTTCAAATGAATAAGATTTTAAAATATTTTTTGGCACACTGAAAAATATTTTTAAGTTAATCTGATTTAAAGTTCAAGTTTATCCCAGAAGTTCTATTCCTATAAAATGCTGTAAACAATCAGTAAAACGTTAAACATGAACTTGTAAACCAGACCAATGATAACACGAACCAATTGAAACATTTAACTGAATGATAAAAAAAAGTAATTTTCATTTCAATGAAATAATTGAAATTAACTTCAAAGTTTTATAACCTGAACCGTCAATAACCCAAGCAGATCACGGATAGTCTATTCTCTCCTAAAACTTGTTCCGCCATTAATCTACTGAAGCACGCTAGATGATTTCATTTCCTCTGTCCCTCCTACCCTCGAGCTGTCCTGGATCGAACTTTTCAAGCTTTCTTTCCTCACTATGTTCCCTAGAAGTTTCAACTCTCTCTTCCTGATGTTAAACATAATTGTCATTTTGTTTCGATTTTCTCCAAAACTTGGTCATGTTTAGTCGATGGTAATCTCAGCATCCTACTCTCGACCAACATTTCTTTTTCTTCAAGTATTACGTTCATCTGAAACGCTATTGTCCAGCATTCCCTGTCAGAGAGGACAGGCATTATATAACAGTTTGTAATGGTTTCCGGTTTCTTAATCCTTTGTTTAGCTTTTAGAAGGCAGATTCCGTTATCTGAGTGTGACTTCTGAATTCGGTGTTGAACTTCGTCTTCTCCGCTAAAAGATTATCCAGATATTTAAATTGTTGTAGTTTGATTTTGCTATCTCCAATTTATAATTTGCATCTTGGGCTGTTCGTGTTGCTAACAACCACGCATTCCGTCTTCTTGCAATTGATGATACATCCGCATATTTATAAGCTATTATCAAAAATGACAAGTGGTAGAAAGACGTATAGATGGCTGGGAAAATTTAGAAATATGAAATTTGGACAAGTTAAAGACAGCGCGTAAAAACCTTATAAGTTTAGAAAAAAAATATCCATCATAACAAACATAGATATTTCTCTGCATCACTTTAACTTGATTGAACTCTGATTAAATTTCAGAAGCAGTAGTTTGGAAACAATTAAAACGCAAATATTTATTTTACTACACAAACCGAATTTGGGCGTGTTTCTTCAATCTGTGCTTGCCTGAAAAGCTTATCACCTGCTACCAACATACACGTTGTACATGACTACATGGTCATATATACATACATTTATTGGGAGTTCATTTTGCATATATATATATATATATAAATTATATATATATATATATATATATATATTTATATATATATATATATGTGTGTGTGTGTGTGTGTGTGTGTGTGTGAGTGTATAGATATAAACAGGCACCGACATGTCCGATATCCACAATTTGTTCTTATATATAAACGATAAGAAAAATACCAAAAATGAATTGGAATAAAAAAAAAAAAAAACGATTTTCACTGTTTCTTTCTTTACGAGAACGAATGACTGTTTTGTTCAAATATTGAATTCTCACGTTCCATGGTCGTGGAAATTGTATTATTATTTTTCTCTCTTTCTCGCTTTTTTTTTTGTTTAAATGGAAAGAGAGCTCGCTGTTTCTGCGTGCACTCGGAGGCCCCGTGACAGCAAGAACGTGATTTGAAACTAATTAGGATATTGAATAATGATATTTTCTCGACGCGTGTTTATCAGGTGAAGAAACCGTTTTCTGGAAGAGAGTCTCATATCAGCAATAATTATTTATCTGCGTGTTTCCATATTAATAAACTTTTCTCTTGAGTTTATAAAGTTTTATCCTTCTCATTCTCTCTCCCGCTCTCTCTCTCTCTCTCTCTCTCTCTCTCTCTATATATATATATATATATATATATATATATATATATATATATAATCATACATTTTTTCACATCTATGATTTTGTATTTTAGTCTTTCTCTATCGATCTTTTCTACTGTCTGTGTTCATATTCTACAGGGTGCGATTATCGTCTAAATTGCGCAAAAAAGAAAATAACACTGAAATTTCATTTTAACAGATATATTTACCAAAGTGAGATAAAAAAAGAGAGTAAATTTATTCAATAAAATCGACATTGGCTTCAACCAGGCGACTTCGGAACCGCCTACAGTTCTTCAGGGCGTTCTCATATCTATCGTCATATTCATGACGTTTCAGCAGTTGTACATCCCGACAGTCTTAATATTTGGAATTTAAATTCTTAACGTAGGAATTATTTATTTATTTATTTATTTTTTTAAAGCTTTTCACCCCAAGCACGGCTGGAAGCCACTAGCACGCAAGGGGTTACAGAAGGTTTGGAGGAAGAGCAGATAGGAGTGGTAAAGGAGAGGGTGTGGAGAAAGATAGTGGATCGATCAAGGCAAGGGGGTTACAGAATATTTGGAGCGAGAGCAGATAGGAATGAAAGGTGAAAGGATGTGGAGAAGGGAAGTGGATAGATCAAGGCAACTGGAGATGTCGATTGACGTTACACTTAAATAGTTGGAGATTATATTTGTCAGGGAAACAGGAATAGGGAAGGGAGTTCCACAGGCGAGATGTGCGAGATATGAAGCTATTGGAGTAGAAGAGACGACTACATCTAACAGTTTCAACGGTGAAGGGGTGGGAACGGGATTCCAGCCACGTAGGACGTTTAAATCCATGAGGCCTGGGAACTTGCGAAAGCAGCTCCTCGGAGCAATTACCGTGAAATTATTTGTAAAAAAAGACAGAGCGAGGCAACGTCTTTACTTCACCGGAGTGTATTGTTCTAGTTCCACGTGCCATGCCTTTTCTTGGTATCTTAGTTTCAGTTATTTCCCTTTTAGTAACTCAACTCTGCAAGTTTTTGTTCACCTCTATTCCCATCTTGTATTCATATCAATGCATAGACGGCTTCGGAGACTTTTGGTGCCAGGCATATTCGCTGAATTTTCGCGTTTTCCAGTGTTCTTTGTCTATTATTTCAACCTCATCCCTCAGAGAGTGGTTAGTTCCCTTTTCCCTCAATACATGGTCAGCCACGCCTGATTATTCTATTTCTCCTCGTGTTACTGCTTTACGTTGTTCCTACCTAAGGGAGTAGCCTGTTTTTCCTTTATATTTCTTGCCTCGGTTGCATGATATGGTGTACAATCTACCGCGGTGGACGAAATAAAGATTACGGTTCGAAATTTAAACTAATAACATCTGAGGAAAGCAGGAGCGTCTGAACGGCCGAAACGTCGTGAATATGACAATAAAGATGAAAACAACGGTCCGAACAATGTAAATGGTGTAAATATATATATATATATATATATATATATATATATATATATATATATATATATATATATATATATATATATATATTTTCCCTTTCTATTTATTTTAATCTTCTAATTTTGTCTTTCTATCGCCCCCACCTCTCTCTGTATATTTCTTTTTTCATTATCTCTCTCTTCATCTATATGTTCATCTCTGTCTTTTTTCTCTCATTGTATATCTCTCTATTTCTCCCTACACACATCTGTATTTTTTTTTCCTTTTTCTCCTTCATTCGTTCTCAGTATTGAATCATTTATCTTTGTAAATATTATTTTACGGAAATGAATCTTTGAATCCTGGAGTGATTCTAGTTCTAAAATTAGAAGACGAGTAATAAAAAAACAAATAATCCAAAGAAAACAAAAAAAAAAATCAACAACAAATAAACCAAAAAAATAAAAATAAAAAACAAGGTACCTTCTTGGAAATTAAGAAAACCGTTCTTACAGTCTGTTTCTATTATGCTCCACAACCCGATAAAATGTAACACTTCTGTCTTCACGATATATACACAAAAAAGGACGCCTACAGTAAAGCAATAATTAATAAGTCACGTGCATCTATATTAGGAATGTAATTTTGATCAACAAGATGTGTTCTGATTTCTAGGCTTATTTTCCTACATATCCTCAGATTATGCACTCCCTACTTCATACAACAACCTCTTTCAGTAGTTCTCTGCCTTCAACGGCGTTAGGGCCTTGTATTGGGCGAACAATTAGTAAAAAATGACTTCCTACAGAGATGCCCAACAGGTTTGTGTCAAAGATGAGTGCTACCGCAGTGTTTCATAATTAATGTTTATTTATAAAAGATGCTAGACTAAAATAATTATTTTATTTTGTCTTATTTTCACTAATTTCGGTTTTATGGATATTTTATTTATCACAATATATTTGTCTGCTGCATTTTGGATTGTAAAACAATTATTTGATGTGGATGATATTAGCTGAACGTCCCCATTCATACGTATCACATCCAATGACTATATTAATATTCTTTTGAAATTTTCCACCCTTGTCACATGAATTTAAAACCTGCATTCCCATTGAACGCGGTGAACATCACCGGCCAAAGTATTTACACGGCATGTTTTGAAATCGCTAAGTGCATCATTTACTAACTTCTGAATAGAAGTATCTATCTCTATGCTTGGTCTGCTAATCGATTTATGTGTTTCCAGTTTCTAAAACAACCTTATTATCCATCGCTATTTCCTACCGACTGTTTTGCTCTATAAGTATCATGTTAAATTCTAAACATATTACTATTAAATGCTTCTTGGCTTACGATGAACATGTTCAAGAACAGAGGTGTAATCCCCAACAGCATCAAATCGTTATCAGCTGCTATAGACTGCTGCAGGTTTTTCCATCTGCCCCACTTACCGCTTTTCTCAAATTTACTTTATATATATTTCTACCTAACAATTTATACACCCTTTACAAGAGTATAATCCCGAAACCTTGAAAATGGCTAACAGATTAGATAAAACCATCGGAGTAAAGAAGCTTTAAAAACGTTCAACGCTCAAAAAGTCCTAAAAGAAATCAACTGATTGCATAGAAAAAAATACAGTATTAAATTTTCAGAATTGTCCTAGTCAGACATTTTTACGAAGCATTTATCAGAGAGGGTATACTACCCAAATACACACACACACACACAAAAGAAGAAAAAATATATGATATAACGATATACAGGGTGAACCAAAAAAGCGGGAATTTTTGAAGTGAGTATTGCCAGACATGAGCAAGTGGCAACACTACGAGACAGTGAGCTTGAGCAACTAAACATTTCGCTATTTTAGTAACGAGAATGACATTCACAGTATCCCAGCTGAGATATTGTAGCAGTCAATGAGGAATCTCAACAGCAGATTTCAAGAAGACATTCGTACAGGAGGACGCCATCTACATGACGTAATTTTAAAAAAATGAAAATTGCATCATTGTTTCTTAAATGGCATGTTTTAAGGTTTCAATTACTATGAATTAAATATTTTTTCTTTTATCACTCTTGGTTTTATTGGATTGTTAAAAAGTTCCCGTTCTTTTGGGTGACCCGATATAATTTTGTCTATTTTTATATATCAGCAAACAGTATTTTGAAAAGTATGATAAATAGGAGAAAAAAACCTTTTTGTGACGCGTTTCATCCGTTGAAATCCTAACGGATGTTTCATCGTCACAAAAACTTATATATATATATATATATATATATATATATATATATATATATATATATATATATATATATATATATATATATATATATAGATGGATGAGGAGGAAGTGACGTAAGTCGGCGGTGATTGGTCAGCAGTGGAATTTATTTGAAGAGTCCATTTGTTGCGTGCTTCACGTATTTTTTTGTTTCAGGATCGCCTGCCAGAATATAACTGTTTCGGTAGGGTCTCCTGGGCGAGCAAGTATGATGTTGGAAGACCCGAAACTTGCCATGACCCCAAGTCATAACATCACTGACGAGGCGATCCTGAGCACTCATGGGAGTGTTTTCATAACAAATATATATATATATATATATATATATATATATATATATATATATATATATATATATATATATATATATATATATACATAAACACCTAACATAAACATATATAAAGTTAAAAATGTTTTTGTTAGGAAGATTCTGTACAAAACTTACTGTATAGACTAAAATGAGGATTTGAAAAAAAAATGGACTAATATTTAATATACCGATATTTATTTATAATATGTGAGATTTTACAGAGAAGGCTTAAAACTTCGTTACTTACAATTGGATTTTCAGAGATTTTTTTTCTTAGAAAAATAGTTTGTTGTTTTCCTTGTTTTAATTTTTTTTACTTTAATCGGTTTCGCTTTTCTTTTCCAAAACATTTTAACTAGAATGAATTAAGCATAGGTTTGAACTTGTTGATGAAAAATGTTTCCTTATTAATCCGCGTTTGTTCACTGGTTTACAAGTCGCACTGGTAAAATGGGAAGACACTATAATTTGGCAGATTGTCTCCTCCGTATTCCTCTGTATGTTGGCTAAGGGGTATTTTTCTGGTATGGGCGTACCTAATTTGTTGGCGATTAACTGTCATCCTTTTCCAAAGTGACTGGCCGGTTTCGTAACGTTCGTGGCAACATTTGCATGTAATTAAATTCTTTGAATCTAACAAGAAATCATTTTTAATTTTGATCCGTCTTTGAACTGAAATTGGGGCCCTCTAATAGGTAGCTGCATACCCAGCAAAGTGGTCGGATGAATGATTTCATCAATTGTGTTCTATAGTTTTGTACCAGTCAATATATATATATATATATATATATATATATATATATATATATATGAGATCCGTAAATGTTTAGTTATTTTGCAATATTGAGATTTAGTATTCAAGCAAGAACTCCTCTGTAACCGTGTTATTTCTGTCTCTTTATATATATATATATATATATATATATATATATATATATATATATATATATATAATACTTGGATCTATGTGTGTGTTTATGCGTGCCTGAGTTTTTCTTTTTATTAATTAATTCTTTTTCGACAGTTTATCAACCCTTTGCAGGTTATTTAAACCCAGAAAATACTTTTGTGAGAATATTGTGAGAATTTAAAAGCTTTTTTTAGAATTAATAATGATTTAATGGTTCAAATCTTAATAAATAATCCATGAGGTGTGGGAAGAAGAAATGGTTTCAAACCTTTTCCTAGTATATTTGCGAGTGAGTGATATAACGAACCCAACTGGAATTAGAACTTGTCAGTCCGATTAAAATGCCATTTATCCATTACACCACACGCACAATCAAGCTTACACCACCCGGTCACGAATTTAGGTACTGACCAAACTCGACGTTGTCTAACTTCCATGATCCTACAACAACTCATATATATTTAATAATCATGCATAAATATATTATATATATATATATATATATATATATATATATATATATATATATATATATATATATATATATATATATATATATATATAATCATTTGAGCCGCAAGGGAGGTGTTTTTGGCCTAGTGTGTGGGTTTCTCCGTTGCGCATTGTTGTCCAGTAAAATAAAATTTACGCGAATGTTCTTGTCAAACTCTCTTTGTCTTGCCTATTCACGTCCATCACCCACACTTCTCTGTGACTCTTGTTCAAGACTTTTCAACAGAAAGCTGAAGCATCACAGCCATCTCCACCACTACCACCACCACACCACTACCAAGCAAGGAGAGAAAGGGAATGTGGAGGAGGATACCGACTACTATAATCATATAGATATATCTATAGTCATACATATATATATGATTATGGTACTTGGACAAAAAATTCACGCTCGCATAAACACGTACACATACACGCACACATATATACATAAATATATATATAGATATATACATATATGTATATATACATACATATACATATATACATATATATATATACATATATATACATATATATACATATATATATATACATATATATATACATATATATATACATATATATACTTATATATATGTATATATATATATATATATTTATATATATATATATATATGTATATATATATGTATATATGTATATGGATATGTATATATCTATATATATATATATGTATATATATATGTATATATATATATCTATATTTATATATATAATATATATATACATATATATACATATATATACATATATATATATACATATATATATATAGATATATATATATATATATATATATATATATATACATATATATATATATATACATATATATATGCATATATATATATATATATATATATATATATATATATATATATATATATATATATATATATATATATATATATATATATATATATGTATATATATATACAGGATTTAATATTTAAGAAACAGCAGGCTTTTATGTAGTGCTCAATATAAAAAATCTTAAAATATTATTAAAACTTCAATCAACGTGCACGTGTAAAAGAACCTCAATTTCATGAATATGCACGTGTACAAAACGGTGTAAAAAAACGGATAGAAAAAGACTCGGAACAAATTGACAAACTAAAAAAAAGAAGAGGAAATAACCTTTAAAAAACCACAACCCCTGAAGACTGGAAATTTTACCAAGAAGCATCGATTCCGGTATAATATTGATATTTTAAAGTAATCTTTATACATACACACACTGGTATATATATATATATATATATATATATATATATATATATATATATATATATATATATATATATATATATATATATAATTATTTTATTATTTCGCATGTTTAAATGAACTCATTGAAATTATATAGCCTTCATCAGATTTTTATTTTTTCAAACTTTGGCTTCTATAACAAGAACTCGCATAATAAGAGTAGGCGTTTCAACAGGAACTGTTGTTTCAACGTCATATGGCCATAAGACTTATTTTATGTGAGTGTCCATTTGTTTGTGGTGTTGTTAGAGCATGAACATCGCTGATTGCTCTGTTGAAAGAACCTTGTTATGTAATTTCGCAATATTATCTATCTCAGATTCATTTTGCAAATTCTTCAAGTAGACAATTTTCTACAGCGTTTTTTTATATTCGCTCTAAATCAGAAGAAAAGAAATTTATCCGCCATTTTCTTGCCTACTCATCTGTTTTTTGTTTTTTTAAAAATCAGAACCCAACCTCTCAGTCATTTTTCTATCGTGTCCCTCATTTCAACATTATCTTATTTTCTTTTTCATCACCTTACATCCTTATAAGATTTTTGCAACGAACAACGTTTGTTTTGATAATATATTTGAGATTTTCCTGTAATTATAGGAAAAGACAACGGGTATTTAGTTTCTGCATATTCGTACTTGCATGTTACAGAACTTTCAATCAGGAATGATCATTTCCAAGAACGGAATACATTATGGTTTTACTTGTCTGTATATACACACTCCAGTTCAAAATTTTGAAACCGCCATCAGAATTAACATGAGATAAACTTGACAGAAGAGTGGAAAGAAATGTAAAAAGAGTTCTTAGATTCAACAAAGAATGGAATCAATTATTAAACTGATATTTTGAGAAACTCTTGCAACATATTCCAAAAAATTGTGCTGAATTAATCTAGGCTAAAGGAGGGTATTTTGACGAGAAAATTTAATCATAATTGTTTTTTTCTTTTTGTCATAATAAAATTTCTAATAAAAAAAATAATGTCTCATTTTTTTTAACCATGTATAATAATGTTCTCTTATTTAATATACACAACAACAACTTCTGGGGCCAATTTTAAAAAATGACCAGAATTGGCCTAACTTTTTAAACTGTAGTGTATATATAGGCGAGACAAATCATGTTTTAAATGTCTAATTAGTTTTTCTATGACGCCTTAGAGAGGTTGAATCAAGGAAACTGGCGAGCTTGAGCACGTGGTCTGGGGGAGGAAGCAGTGGGAAGCAGTGGGAAGAAACTTGCTGAGAGCTCCAAAGCTGGAAGGACATGGCGTATAAAAAGAAAGAAGAAAGGTTCTGTTGAGTGGCCACCGAGGTTACCAGACATCACATCCTTTGATTTTCTTCTGTGGGACCATCAGTTGTTTATCAGACGCGCCCAAGAAATATTCAGAAAGAATGAAATATGAATGCTGTAAAATGACAGAGGAAACTCTCCGACGTGTTAATGAGCCTCCTCATTCCTTTTCTCTCTTCGGGTGGTAGTGGTGGTGGAGATGGCTGTGAAGTTCCAGCTTTCTCCTTAAATTGAAAAGATTTTTGAAAAAAAATGGGACATTTTGAATAGCAAATATAATAATTAAATAACTAGTAAATAAAATTACCGTGTGTAATTATACTTTTAATAAATGATGCCTATGACTCCTCACCCTGTATATGAATATAGACAAGTCGGATATGTAGAACATCTGGACAATTTTTATACACTTAAAGGTCTAGAAAGACACACTTATACGGACACAAGACAAATTAAATAAAAAGTTTATTCACAGTACCATTTCAGTCGTTTTTAATGAATCATATATATATATATATATATATATATATATATATATATATATATATATATGTATATATTAGGTCATCCCATAAGTTCTGTCCGAATTTTAACTTTTTGTTAAAATGAACGAAATTTAAAGAGTATTTTATATTGTCAAATGGAGCAGAACATTATTTTTATGTTTAGATGCATTTAAACTCATCAAATTTTATCTCACAGAACAATAAAATTAAATGTTTGATTAAAACCCTGCTAACGTGGAAGTACCCAAGAATCATTTGAGGCATATAATGCTTTATGAGTTCAAGAAAAGAAACTCATCAGCCGAAGCGGCCAGAAACATTCACTCAGTTTATGGAGAGGAATGTCTGAATGAAAGAACTTGCAGAAGATGGTTTGCAAAATTCAGAGGTGGAGATTTAACCCTTGAAGATGAAGATTGAACCGGACGTCCAGTTGAGTTTGATGAAAAGCTTCTTGAAGCAGCCCTTGAAGAAAATCCTGCTTTATCAGTTGAGGAATTGGCAGTGGTTCTCAGTTCAAACCATACAACTGTTGATCGTCATCTTCAACGACTTGGAAAAGTTCCTAAACTTGGAAAATGGGTGCCTCATGAATTGTCTGAAAACAACCTCAAATCTCGAGTTGACATCTGCTCTTCGCTCCATTCTCGCCAACTTGTTTCACCTTTTTTGGATAGACTTGTGACTGGCGACGAAAAATGGATCTTTTATCGAAATGTTAAGCGTCGTAGACAGTGGCTTGGTAAAAGGGAAGGACCCCAGCCACAGCCGAGATAGGAACTTCATGGGCAAAAGTTTCTTCTTTCAATCTGGTGGGATTGCCAAGGAATAATCCACTTTGAATTCTTACCCCCTAATGCAACAATTAATGCTCAAATATACTGTCAGCAATTAGAGCGTTTGAACCAAGCTTTGAGGAAAAAATGACCTGCTCTAGTGAATCGAAAACGGGTGATGTTTCATCAGGACAATGCGCAACCAGACACAGCCAGAATCACGTCACAAAAGATCGAATAACTTGGTTGGGAGACAATTCCTCATCTACCTTATTCTCCCGACCTTGCTCCTTCAGACTACCATTTGTTTCGTAGTTTACAGAATCATTTAGAAGAAACAGCTTTTGTCACAAAGGAAGAGGTTAAAACTGACATTTGAATTTTACAGTAATGTAAGCTTGTTAATAGATGGAAGGAATCATAGATAATCATTTGGTCACTTGTTTTCCTTATTCAAAATCCAGACAGAACTTATGGGATGACCTGATATATATATATATATATATATATATATATATATATATATATATATATATATATATATATATATATATATATATTACAATGAATCATTCATACAAAAAGTAAATTAATAAGGTTAATGATATTTTTAAAAAACAAGGATCATAACATTCATCGAGTGATTGGTATGTTAATGCATCTTTAAAGTTTTGTTAGCGAAGGGATTTCTCCATTTTATATCATTAACTTTACTAATTTATTTTTTGTATGAATGATTCATTGTAATATAAATTGAACTGCACTACATATTTTACAGTCGAGTAATGGATAGCAGTTCGGTTTGAGGAATCGGAGACCCGAGTTCAAATTCCAGTCGAATCCATTACATTCAATTGTGCTAATACCCTTGGGTAAGGTATGACTTCTCTTCTTTTCAGGCCGGGTTCTATAGACTTGGCTGGCAACTGGTCTACCGCAGAAAGAAATGTCAAACTATTGCGCAAAATTATAGCTCGTCAGTCATGTGTCGAAAAATACATGAGCGCCTAAGCGTGTATCAAGACTGATTTATATATATATATATATATATATATATATATATGTGTGTGTGTGTGTGTGTGTGTGCGTGTGTGAATTTATAATTGTGTATTTTGTCTGCAATCCCTCTTTTATACAGGTTTAATTGAAGGCGACTGACGCTGTAATTTAAGCTTTTATCATATTTTTCTTGTATTCGCACAAATGATTTCTTTTCTGGACATAGAGTTTGCAAACACTGAGAAAATAATTCGTGGATCCGACCGCTTTCGATTTCAAGTGTGATTTTTGTTTAAATGAATATGTATAATTTTATATATATAGCAAATGGAATATTTAATTCCCGAAAACATTTTGGTCGTATTCATAATTTATATTATTGAGTGTTGGTTTCTTCCCTTTTATTGTTAACGCTTCCATTAGTTTTACCCGTTTCATGCATATAGCTGTGTCTATTACGTTCTATTGCAAAGTAAGTCTTCGTGATAAGCATGTAGTTTTATGACCTATCCGAGGTAACTATTATTCAGAAATTTGTTTTCACCATGAAAACACACACACACACACACACAAACACACAGACACACATATATATATTTATATATATATATATATATATGTATATATATGATTACTTTCTCTTTCCATTATAGACATTGTCCAATAGAATATGAGCTGTTGCAATGTATTTTTTTTTTAAATCATTCATTTTTTATTTTTTCTGTCCAACCTATATCATTCTAATTTATCTTACGTCGTCTGTTGTCTGATAAGAATCTCGTAAATTATTGGCATTAGTTTTCCGGCTAATTATAATGACTTTACACCACCCCGGGCCTATGTAGAAGGAATAAACAGGACGTTCATCATCTAGTCCTTTCTTTCACTCAAATGCAAATCTGAATTTTAGATTTCATAAACAAAATGAAACCGATCGAGTGATTGAAGTAAAATAAATTAGTTTTGTTTTATTTTCGAAATATATAATCGTTTTTCCCTCTCGGATGGAAGAATACTTTAGCTTGCACACTTGTTTATGAAGCGTCTCATTCTTGGAGGAGAATTCCAATTCCGAACTAAAATACGTTACTATTCCTTATTAACTGAATAGCAGGGATATTTTAAAGTGGATCATTTAGTAATTTCCAATATTTTATTCGCTATGCATTAACGTTCCATAATTTGAATTCAGCTGCTGCTGAACGAACGTTTTGGTTCAGAGTGAGAATTGATATCTGTGTGAACATACTTAAATTCGTTGTCATATCAACTGCGATGGTAAATTTTCGTCTAAATTGCGCAAAAATGAAAATAACACTGACATCTCGTTTTAAAAGATCTATTTACCAAAATTACACAAAAATATCTTGACATACTAAATAGTAAATCCCTTCAATAAGATCGCCATTCGCTTCAATTACGGCCTCCAGACGAATTCGGAATCTCCTGCATCTCTTCGGGATGATTACCTTGTTTAATTTGGTGAATGCTGTCATAATCCTTGCCTTCAGTTCATCTGTGGTATTACAAGGAGTTTTGTTGGTCTCTAGTTCAACTGCGCTTCACACAATAATAAAGAAGGTTTCAGTTTGGGGAGTTATGTGGTCATATGTAAGGAGTGATGTGGTCGCAGAAATTGTCTGACAGCCATGACTAGTTTCTCCGTCTTGTGTGGCATGGTGCAGAGTCCTGTTGCCAGATAAATGGGCTTCCAGCAGACACCCTCTTGACCCAGGAAACACTACCTCCTCTGAGGCTCTGTGGGAAGATGAATGGAGGCATAACGTCGCCATCGCTAGTGATCATTCCAAACACCTTCGTAATCACCATTAGACTCATCTAACTCATTCCCAATCAACTGCACTGATACTCAAACAGTCTGAAATGGTTGTATAGGAACTTCCAGCGCGAATGCCATGCAGTAAAGCATGCCGTTTCCAAATTTCTGTCGGAGTGAATTGTGTCATGGTTCACTTTTTCTTGCAGACGGTACCCAACTGAGCCTACTATGCTGTGCTGTGAATAAAATCAACAACAATCAAAACGCATGCACGAATTAAAAAATATAAAATGTTGACATTTATATATATATATATATATATATATATATATATATATATATATATATATATATATATATATATATATATATATATATATATATATATATATGTATGTGTGTGTGTGTGTGTGTGTGTGTGTGATGGGAAACAAGGCGACAGAAGACATTTTTTGCTATTTACCCATGGAGTAATAAACGATGGATTGACACCTTGCAGGTTCGTTCCCTGCAGGAGGACACATTTTCTTTATTAAGATTTATCGAATACGCAGGTTGATATGAACAATGCAAATTATTTCACGTAAAAGTAAAACTAGGGCGTCTATTTCAAATACGAATATCCATTAAATAATTACTTTTAAAGCATACACACGCACGCGCGCACCCCCCCCATATATATATATACATATATATATATATATATATATATATATATATATATATATATATATATATATATAAATATATCCGATAGAAAATAACAGAGCATAATTTATAAGAAGAATTACATATCTCCTCTTCACCGTTCGATGCAACATAAAGTTCACTGATATGAAAAAACGCTTCTGAAAGAGAAAGTCGTTCTGGCTGTAGGATTGCTTCTAAATTACCTTAAAAAAGGCACTCAACATTCAATTTTGCGGACGTTGTTTTAAAAATTGGTATATCTGTCTATATTTTAATATGTAAATACTGTATATATATATATATATATATATATATATATATATATATATATATATATATATATTTCATAGCAATTATTAATCCCTCACTGTTTCAATGTCAATAAATACAGTATTTATTATGTCGCAAAACAGAGTAATGGTTAAAATTTAAAAAAAAAATATGATGGTTTTTGACTTACCAAAAATACTACCGGTTTAAATTAAATATTAAATGAAATTAAATGTATAGACCTGAAAAAAGGACAAAAAATCCAGTAGTCATAGGATGTCAAAAAGTGAATACATTTTTGGGAAGATACTCTTACAGTGGGAGAGGGAGGTTTTATGTCACACTGTTTTCTAACTTAAATTTCAATTATGTTACATAATTCAGAAACGTTATCAATTACGTTTTCATTCAGAAAATTCATGAAGCATGTCTGTCTTATTTAACATGTAATTCAAACTTGCTTTATCTATTTTATTCTACTTCCATATCTCCCTTATCAGCTTTCTCCCTATCCTTATCTTTACGCTTTTGCGTCTTCAGAAAATTTTCTGTCTTTTATCACAGGTTGTTCACGTCTATCTCATTCCTGATCACGCGATTTCTACCGACACGAGTCTATCTTTTGATCGATCGATATAAGCGTGTAGGTTTCATGCTTTACGCATTTTTGCAAATCATACATACATTCTATTATCTGTTTACCTAGTTTGTTTTTTTTTTTCTTGGTTCTTCTCAAAAACAAAAATTTATGTCACCCTTTCGGTTCGTACCCTTCAATCAATCTGATCGCATTTACAAGGTCTGCTCGGAAAGTTTGTTTTTCTCGGATTTTTTTTTTTTTCACATTTTAATAAATGTTCCACAAGTACAAGGACAAAAAGACACTCATAGTAGAGGGGGGGTTACTGAAAAAGCTGCGTGATATGAACGTAAGAAAGGGAAGTATAGTTTACGAAGATATAGATAACGATTGACCTTAATCACGAAGATGTTAATAATGTAGTGTCCAGGAAAACGCCAGCTAGAGCTTGTTCAACAAAGTAGCGGTTACAGGATGTCTTGTTATTTTTTAATAACACCCATTTCTTGTTATTACTATGATTTAGTAAAAGTCTCTCCTTAGTATCCTCTTAAAAGCGTTAGCAACACGAGGTAAACACTAATTTAGAAAGAAAGCGATTAATTTGAAAATTTAAGATCATTCCTTAGTAGCTAAAAATAAAATATAAAAGAAGAGAATGTGAAGATTTTCACTAAAGGGGTGGACTTTAAATTTGTGAACTGTTCAACCACACATCTCTGCTTAAACCGCTATCAATTACTTAATTTATGAAATGAAGTAGAATTTATATCATTTAAGACTGCTCCAATCATAAAATCGATAACGAGTATGGTTTGCATTGGTTGATTTTGTTTTACGGCATACTAAACTCAGTGGGTTATTTAATGTCTAAAAGATTTGTAGGATAACTTCTTGTGCATAGAATATATATTCTTAGTAATAAATCAGTTTGTAGATCAGGTTTCATTGACAAATCTTTGGGATTTTGTCCAGAGTGAAATGTATTGCCGGTATTTTTACTATAAAAATCTATTTTTTATAGTTTCTGTTATTGTCCAAGTTCCTTGTACCACGGTGATGGTCCAAGGTAGAACCAATGAAGAATCACTCGAAAGCAGGTATGGAATAACACAGATATATTACAAACAGAAATATATACAGAGAAGTAGAAGTATTAGTAATGGCTATCAGATTTGGTTAGAGTGAACTATGTTGTCTCGACAAGTATCACTATTCCAATGTTCTTACAATTAATCCTCCCCTTGGGCACCTCGAGGTGGTGGAATGGTTAGCAAGCTTGTATCGCTAGAACACAATTACAACTGAGTAGTGAGTTCGATCCTCACTGGGTGCCCCATACTTTCGGCCTTGTGCCACATCCGAGCTACGCTTGTAAAATCGCTTCAATTAATCCTCCCTGCTCCCTCTTGAGGCGCAGTATTTATAATGTCCGCAATAGTCCATTATTATTATTATGGGTAAGTTCCCATAACAGTTTCATATTGTTTTGACCCCAGTTTGGGGTTTAACTATTTGCCCACAGCTGGGACCCTGACAGGCCAGGGAGGACCGGAAAACAACAGCAATTAAGCAGTGGTTCCACGCACCTCAAAACGTCCCGATCAGAGGCCTTGCTGCCGGATGTAGTTTATCGTCATACCCAGGACAATGGGGAGTATAAAACTGGTAGCTGACTGCATGTTTGTGTCTCAGTCTGACACGTGAATCTGCGCTCTTATTGGTTGATATATTGTCAATGAAAAACAAGAACGAATGCTTTTTGAGATGTGATTTCAAGACTTGTTAAATGTTCATTTCAGTCGAGTGTAATGTATTTCGCAGATAAAGTTGGGATTGAAATGCAACGGCAAAGACGAAGGAATGACAAAATATCTGACGGATCCTATCGTCATCTTTCACCTTTCAATCATGTTGTTTACGTAGTGCTTGCCGGTTTGTACATCGGTTTTGAAACGCGTATAGATAATTATTTGCCGTCTAAAGACCTTTCAAGAAATACGATAACATGACTCTCTATAAATTCTGTAGATCTAAACAATGTTTACACTCTTCTCAAACATGGTAGGCACGGTATATGGAAGGAGACTATACAGATATAGAAATGATTTTCTAAAAATTTACAAAGAACCATAAAGAATAGGAAGTTGTAGAGAGTCATGATCTCACACGTCCTGCAGGCATATACAAAATGAGTTGATGAGTTTGTATAATTTGTTATATTTTTTTAGATGTTATAAAATCAAATCAAAGTAGTTTTGAAAAATTAAAGGACTCTATTCTTCCTCTGTCACTAAATTTTAAAACTACTATCTCTATGCTGATTTAAAATTAATTTTAATCAATTACAAATAAAGAAGCCAGCATCTTTTCATAGTATGTAGCGCTCCACAAATGAAATTTTTCTATGTAGAGTAAGAAAGACAGGGGCAAACACAATACGACACTGAAAGTGAAATAAAGAAAAAATAATTCTTAAAAAAGCCGGGATTAAGACAGAAAAATAGGTTTTATATACGTTTTTATTTTTACATCGTTTTACTGGTTAAAGATATAACATTCTAGCAAAAGGAAATGTCATGTTTTCTCAAACGAACCATTTCCTTTCGCCCGTATGGCTTTGAAAACTGTGAAGTCTACAAAAATGTTCAAAATAATGTTTAAAAGGGTCGCCACACAAAGGCGTACGAATATTCGATGAATGGTTATTTGATTGGTTGGGTGAGATTTTGTAGAAAAATATAATCAGAGAGTGGGCGTGAGTGTTCTACTCGATGCTCTCTCTCTCTCTCTCACTCACGCACATTCACACACAAGCACCCATATATATATATATATATATATATATATATATATATATATATATATATATATATATATATATTGGGCACTTCAAGGTGGGGGCAATAGCAAGCAAGCTTGTATCGCTGGACCAATTACTTCAACTTGGTGTAATGGTTAGCAAGGTTGTCTTTGTAGACCAATTAGAGTTGAGTAGTCAATTCGATACTTGTGCCATAGAATATATATATATATATATATATATATATATATATAATGCAAGACTATATAACTATAGGACTATATACTATACTATATAAATATATAACTATACAAGTCTATATAACTATATATAAGACTATATATATATATATATATATATATATATATATATATCTATGTATCTATATATATGTATGTATATATATAATGCAAGACTCTTCGATAAATCGAATCGAGTTCTCTCAGTCACTGTGTGTTTATCTAAAAATAAATACGCTTAAATTCACCTTCTTCTCTGCCGTGAGCCAACAGCTTCAGGATAAAATTTCCGACTGACGCGAATTCAGCCGGTTTTCGATTCTAGACAGAGGCAACGGGACTTCTAGCCACACTGATGAGCTGTGATACAGCGAAACAGTCTGTCAGTGGATGACAATATATATATATATCTATATATATATATTAGGAAGATTTATATATCAGTTCCGAACCACTCGATGTTGTTTAAAGTTACATGCGCGAATTCAAATTATGTGTATCAAACTTTAAGTACCATCGAACGAAAACAGTTCTATAACTGTCCTGCACTTTGTGTTGAAATATATATATATATAGGTATGTATGTGTGTGTCCGTGTGTCTACAGGGTGTCCTCGACTTACGTCGGAGATCCGTTCCTACGGCGCCACGTAACCTGACGCCGTATTTCTCATATAGTTCCGCGTGACGACGTATTATATTATGGGAGCCGGCTCCGTAACCGTGAAACGCTTAACATCGGGTCCGACGTAACCCGATAACCTTCTGTATATATATATATATATATATATATATATATATGAAGAAATATAGTCTTAAAATGTGCTATATTTATGGGATAAAGTGCTCAATATCAGAGATAGAGCGCGGCCTGATGATTGCGTCTAGCATGAAACAGACTGTCGCCTCTAAATGTTGACTTCTATGTTCACTTTTATATTTATATATATATATATATATATATATATATATATATATATATATATGTATATATATATGCTAAAAGTTTGATGCCAATTCCAATTTTTAAAACAACGTCCGCAAAATTGAATGTTGAGTGCCTTTTTTAAGGTAATTTAGAAGCAATCCTACAACCAGAACGACTTTCTCTTTCAGAAGCGTTTTTTCATATCAGTGAACTTTATGTAGCATCGAACGGTGAAGAGGAGATATGTAATTCTTCTTATAAATTATGCTCTGTTATTTTCTATCGGATATATATATATATATATATATATATATATATATATATATATATATATATATATATATATATATATATATATATTGGGTAATCGAATGAAAAATTGGAAAGATTCTATGTAAGTTGTTTCTTCCTCTAAAAGCATTTAATCAAATTAAGCGTCCTTATTGATAGAATGATCATAATACATCGTGTCTAAAATAATCCACAACAGAATAAACTGGACAACCGTTTCGTCCTAATTTCAGGACAACATCAGCAATGACCATCCACTACCTGGAATAAACCCGCACCGTTACGATTAGATGCAAGTGTCATACTCACTGGACCAACGTATCTCATTAGACTCGATATAGATAGAATTAGATATATTTGTCGGGGTAGATGGATATATTCAGTTATGATTATGCATCGAAGTGTAACGGTCAGGATGGATGAATGCTAAATATTAAATTTTAAAAATTTCCGATGTCCGAAGTGTCGAAAGACGCAGCGCAGCCAAACTCATTTGCTTTTTCTAACACTTGTTTTTATCGGTGTTGTTTTTAAATGTATCACAGGGAGACAATAAAAGACTTATACAAATTCTACACTTTGTCGTTTAATTACTCTGTCCCGATATGTAAAAATTCTTATACATTCTTCTGCAATATATATATATATATATATATATATATATATATGTGTGTGTGTGTGTGTGTATGTGTGTATGTGTGCCCTGACTTATACGAATCTTACTCTCTTGCGTTATCTGCAGTCGATGTGAATTATCCATATTTAGCCGGGTTGTGATAGCGGGATCAGATAGATGTGACATTCCATTTCTGAAACTGTCGGATACATTTGACATGCCTTCAATCTACAGTGATTCGAGCGAACCGGGAATACCGGCTGTCAGGGATTACCGTCTAGCGTCGATAGCGCCTTCGACGACTACGTGTATTTAATCATCGGGACCAGAAGCCTATACCTAGAATTGCCTGTACTGACAAACAAGCGACGCCGGCATATCACACCCACATTCAGTTCAGGATATAATAGATGCATTAACAGTATAAATGTTTTTTAATACATGGAAGCAGATGGCCAAGGGTACCCCGATAACACCTCAACACAGTACCCCGATAACACCTCAACACAGTACCCCGATAACACCTCAACACAGTACCTCGCATAGACTCATATAATTGCTATTTGTATTCGGGAGGGCTGGCAATATGTGTTGTGATCTAATGCGTTACGGTTCCAATTGTTTCTGATTGATGGTAGATTTCGGGTGTGGCTCAGAGCCAATGAGGACATGGACCACCGTTTTCAACGTACAGGTTGTTGTTGGTTCCATATTCGTGTGGGATGTGCCGACGTGGCATGGATTGTGCCTGCTCGCCCGTCTCAAAATGTTAACCATGTTGAAGGGCTTTGTGAATATTTGCAACCATCGCTGGATTCATGTCCTCCAACAAGGATCGGTTGTTCCATTAGGATAATCGAGTCTGAGTTGTCCAGAAATTGTTTAAGGATTATTGTGCAGACTTCCAAAGATTTTTTCTTTTCAAATCTATCCTGCTAAAATGTAACGAAGACATCGGTGAAGTGGATTATTTGTCTGGTTCGATTAACGCCTGAGGTTAGGCTTCTCTACGAGAACTTGATAATCACAAATTTAAAACTGGGACAACTACAGCATAGCAAGACTCTTTCTAGTCAACGACAGTTAAAGTGATTTTGACGAGGTTGATAATCGTATTAGTGTAGACTGGCTAGGTTTTACCGGGCAGGAATACTTCGTAGTTCTTCGCTTGTAGAACAATGTCGTCAAAACATCTTCAAAAAGTAACAATTAGTATTACATATGGCTAGCCTGCTTAGAAGATGTCTATAACAATCAGTACTTAGATCAGTTCCAGAATTGCCAACCTCAAAGAGTTGAAGGTGGGAGCTTCCCCATAACATTTAGTCATCAACTATAGTTCGTACAGCCTTCTATTTGATGAAGAACATCGTTGCCGTTCCAAATCCAATTTCTTAAAATAATTTTCATCCACCGGAAAAGTCTGGTTTTATCCGTTTTCAGATTGGTTAACCCATACGACAGTTACCCAATCAAAATAATCTCTAGTTTCATTTTTTCATAATTACTCTGCTGAAATATATTCATCATCAGCAGCGGTCTACAGATAAACCTAACTTCAGGTGGTTAACCTTCTGATTTAATTTTCGAAGTGTCAAATCGTAGTGAGATTTCCGACGAGAGCGCGGCAAAATGGCACTGATGTAATCCTCGCCCTCAGAGCAGACTGTGAACTGTGATAGTTCAGTATAAGCCAAGTAGATAATTTGGTGGGTGTCGTGGAATGGTAGATTCTCACGCAAGTCCCGAACCTGAAATAAACAGTGCGTTGTGTCAAATAAATGAATTTATTCCTCGGTATAAACAAATACATAAATAGAGCAAGGCTAGTGATGTTAGTTCGACCCATAAAACAAAGCTAAGTAAAGTATTAAGCAAGAGGAAAATTTCGCTTGAAACAAAGAAAACAGCACCATTTAACATAAAACCATCATGGCAGTGAATGCGGGACTATTGCCTCACAGATGAATAAGTGTCTTGAGGCAACAGAGATGTAGGTCTACAGGAGGATACTGAGAATACCATGAAATGTAAGTTACAAAATAATTTTAAGGTTAATGGAAACGAAATGGACGCATATATTTAGAATCAGAAAGAGACAGTTGAGATTTCTAGGATTTCTGAGGAAAGAGGGATAGAAGAATTTAACACAAACAGGTCATACTGACGATAAGAAGGAAAGACGGAAACATAGAATAATCTACAGCGGGATTGAAATGTAACTCCCTATTTTATGTATGATGGACTCACCCGTCTTGTAAAAATTATAGTTAGACGGGAGTGTCCATCATACATAACATAGGGAGTTACTTTTCTCTCACCCTGTACTTAAAAAAAACATCTTGTGTAAATGTATAGCACACTGGGATAAGGAAAACACCAATCTTGCTAAAAATTACAAACGATAGGAAATTGTGGAGAGCCATGATTGCCTACGTCTTGAAGAATAATTAATTATCAATTATAAATAAACAGCGGAAATTAATAGTTGATTCGTTTTCTACTGCTTATCGACAATTCGCAGGTTATTTAAAGCCAGAAAATATTTTTAAATTGTATGAGTTTTGAGGGAGATAATAATTATTTACTCATGCAAGTCCTACTAATTAACCCATAGCTGCAGGGAGAAGTGGGTTCATACCTTTCCCAAGGGCATTTGCGCGTAACTGAATATAACTAATCCGAATGAAATTGTAACGGCTCGCCGACTTCCAATTCGAGCCTTTATTCATTACACCAGCCGTACATCAAAACGTATAGCAATTTTGTATTCCCAAGCGGTCACCAATATCGATACTGTCCAGGCACAACTTTGCTTAACTCAATCCTACGAGCACCGGTGATAAACAGCGAAAAGCAAAGAGAATGATCCAACTAGATAATAAAAAAAATCTGAGCGCTAATTATTGAACACCTTTCATGTATAATTCATTGTGAATTATTAATATTTATAGCAATAAACAAAATTGCAGGATGCTAAAATTAATTCATTAATTATTTAAAAACAATATGGTTTAAGTTTCAGATACGGACTTCGAAAGCTGCCAACGAGAGATGCGTATTTTTAAAGTAGGTTATTCAGCGTTGTCTTACTGTCATGACTTCTTGTCTCTTAATAGTCTATCATACATGTCATGCAAGGAACTTTTCCAATTAATAATGTAATACAGGTGCAATTCCTGTCGGCAGCCCAATTCCTTAAGCTTTCGATTTCTAAGTACGTTGACTGTAATATCGCTGTTTCAAAAACAAGTGTAATTCTAAAAAGAAACCATTATAGATAAAATAAAATAATGTTAAATTTGTTGTGGATTTGTTTTGGTTTCATTTGTTTAACGGCACATAAACTTCTTATAATTAATTAATGCTGAAAGTTAATTTTCTTGGGGGATTTAGTAATTATTTTATCAAAAATTTAACGCTGGTATTTTTTTATAGAACATATTGCTGGTAACTATATTTTTCACTATGAAAATATATTGGTGGTATTCTCATAACAGAAATATATTTTTATAATTTCATAATGTTTTGACCGCAGTTTACAGGTTCACTATTTGCTCATAGATGGGACCCTAGCAGGTGCTACCACCACACGCCATGGTGGACCTGAGAAAAACAACAATTAAGAGATTGTTCCACACTATTCAAAATCTCCCAATCAAATGTTTTGCTGCAGGATGTAGTTTATCGTCATACCTTGATGGTAGCTTCTGGGTGTGGCTCAAAGGCGATGAGGCCATGGACCCCCGTTTTGAACGTACAGGTTGTTGGTGGTTCCATAGTGATTTGGGATGTGCTGATGTAGCATGATTTGTGCCTGCTGACCCCCCTCAAAATGTTGAATTGTTGTGGGAATCAACACTTCGGATATGAGTGTGTACGTTGTTTAGTAAATATTTATGGGTTCCTAGAACATTTATCCTGCAAATAATATTGGCGGACTCTTGTCAATCCGTCAGTCAGTTACGTACCATGCATAATTCATGCTTAGGCGATCATGTATCTTTCGATACATGACTGACTAGGTTTATTTTTCGCCGCAGTAGGTTGCCATTTCTTTCTGCGGCAGTTGCCATCCAAGGCTATAGAACACGGTCTGTCCTGCTATTTACCCATAGCTGGGGGCGGAGAAGAAGAGGATTCATAACTTTCCCAAGGTTATTAGCACGGAAGTGAATGTAATGTATTCGACTGGAATTCGAACTTGACTCTCCGATTCCTCAATCCGAGCTGCTACCCATCGTGCCCCACTTTTGCGAATAAAAAACACAAAATGATTAATTTAAAATAAACATCACTTAATTTATGTATTAACAAAAGTATTTACATGCGTACACATTTGGAATAAAAGGAAAATACATTAAAATTAGCTATGAGAATGTGTTTGCTTCTGTGTTTGTAGGTAGGGAATAAGCGTGTGCGATAGACGTGGGTGTATATGAGTGTGTGCAAGAGATCAGTTAACAGAGGACCACGAAAATGAACTTGCACCAGCGGCAACGTTCTTTCTCTACGTTCGACTGCATCTGGAAGCAAGAGAAAAAAGGAGAAAAAGAGAGATAATACGTTTGCCTATCAACGCACGGTTCTTGGCTTAGCCAATCGGGTCACCCACAAATAAATTGACTAATTACTTAAAAATTACTTTCTTTACGTCTTAATAACGAAAACAAAGTTAGCAGTGCTTCGTTATATGGGCTTCTCAGAATTTACAGACTATTTTGCCTGTTTTATTTTCTTTTTCTATCTATCTTATTTTTGCAAAGGTACAAATGCCCTTGAAGATGTGATATTGTGTAGTACCAAATAAAACAGAAAATTGTTTAAAATTCTAAATTTAAAACAATGATAGAACCCTTATTGCCGTTGACAATAAACTCATTAGCGTTTATCGAACGAGCCTATCGTGCTGTAGTCTTAAAATAACAGAGAAACGAGGTCGTATCTCTTCAGGCTTATGCCTGTGACTAAAGTCATTTTGATTAATTTTTCTCAAAATAGACTACATAGGCATCCATACGTGAGTTGGATACTTCGATACAGTGTAATGGATGCTAAGCTTATCCCGTTAGATTAATTACGACCGAGTAATGTATTCGATACTCATTGGGTTCTCCATACTTTCGGCCTCGTGTCATATTGAGGTTACGCTTAGTTAAACAGGAGTAGATAGTTTCACCTATCGTCTGGTTTTTTGAACAGGAGTTGAGGTTTAACCATTGCCTCCAGTTTAGGAGTTGGTCTCGGGTCCCTTCTAAAGTCATACACTGCACTTGTAATGTCTCTGCCTAAATTTTGAAATTCTATTAACTACTTATTTATTCATTTATTTTTTCAACTGAGGTGGACATGTTCGCCTAGCGTCCGGCTCGCACTTCTCTCCAGTCTTTGAACAGGAGTAGCGGTTTATTTTTTGTTTACTGTTTAGGGTTGCGTTTGTAGTTCCTTTTCCGGTATTTCTATCCTCCCATTTCCCATACGTGAGTTGAGTACTTCGACGTAGTGTAACGGATGGTAAGCTTGTCTCGTTAGATTAATTACGACTGAGTAGTGTATTCGAACCTCATTGGGTTCTCCATACGTCCGGCCTCGTGTCACATTGAGGCTACACTTAGTTTAATAAGAGTAGATAGTTTCGCCTATCGTCTGGTTCATATCCCTTCACGGTCTTTTGAACAAGAGTAGAAGTTTATCTCTTGCTTCCTGTTTAGGAGTTGGTTTCCGATTTCTTCAAAAATCATATATACTTCTAACGTCTCTGCCTTCTATTTAGTATTTATTTATTTATTTCGCAATAGGAATAGATATGTTCATCTAGGGTCGGATCACACTCCTCTACAGTCTTTTGAACATGAGTAGAGGTTTATTTTTTGTTTCCTGTTTACGGTTGCGTTTCTGATTCCTTTTTTTGATATTTTCCTTCTCTTTTCTTTTCCATACGTGGATTGATTACTTCGACGTAATGTAATGGATGGTAAGCTTGTCCCGTTAGATTAATTACGACTGCGTAGTGTATTCAATCCGCATTAGGTTCTCCATAATTTCGGCCTCATGTCACATTGAAGCTAAGCTTAGTTTAATAAGATTAGATAATTTCGCTTATCGTCTGGTTCACACTCCTTCCCGATCTTTTGAACAGGAGTAGAAGTTTATCCCTTGTTTCCAGTTTAGGAGTTGGTTTCCGGTTCCTTAAGAAATCATACTATATACTTCTAACGTCGCTATTTAGTATTTATGTATTTACTTCTCAATAAGAATAGATATGTTCAGTTTGCACCGGTTCACACTCCTCCCCAGTTCTTTTGAACAAGAGTAGAGGTTTATTTTTTGTTTCCTCTTTAGGGTTGCCTTTCTGGTTCCTTTTCGGGTATTTTCATTCTCTTTCCTGTCCCAGTAACTTTTTTCGTCCCAGTGGCATTATCGTCATACTCTGGTTGAATTGATTAAAGAAATCGCTATATTCATACATGAGTCTGTGAAAAAATTCCCTTAGTCATTTATTTATATTTTATTCTCCTTATTCTTCTACCGTTTCATCTATGTTTGTTTTTCTTGTTCTAGATTTCTTTTTCTTTGTTTCTTACCATCCACACTGATTGTCTCCTTTTTCTTTTTCTCTTTTTCTTCTTTATTCTTTCACATTTTCATCTTCTTTCTTCTCTTCTTTTTATTAGTCGCCTTTCTGCTACTCTTTCTTCATTTATCTTTATTTCGTTTTCTTTATTTATTCTGTAATATAGTAACAACCCTAAGTAGAAGCTTATGAAGCTTCATTTGACTCATTCTGTTTTAGTACTGAAAAACGTTTCTTTTATTGTGATGGATGGTTACAAGCGAGAGGGGAGATGGGATGTGCTTATTTTATTATCACATATTCATTTATGTGTTCTTTCTTTTAATTCATCTACCTTTCCTACGTGTCTTTTTTCTTCTATTGCTTACTGTCTTTTGCCTCGTTATTTTATCTTCTACTGCCCTTAATTGTTTTCCACTTGTTCGCGCCTTTCTCATACGAAGTCTTCGCTTTTTTCTTTCATTCCTTCCCACTTTCAGCCTACCTATTTCATTCTTTCTTTTTCCTCGGTAGATTTCTTTCCCTTCCTTTACATTTCTTTCCCTTCCTTTACATTTCTTTCCCTTCCTTTACATTTCTTTCCCTTCCTTTACATTTCTTACTGCCCTGGCATTTTATAATTATCCTTGGGCGATGCTTTTGCTTTCCTTGTTCTCTCTGTTTTACTTCATCATATTCACTGTTTGCCCGACTTTCTGACGCCATTTTGCTTCTCGTCCTGCTTTCAGTTTTGTGTCCTCTTTACTTCTGTTATGCAACGTTTTGGGATTCATACATCTGATTTTATAAAATTCTTCTACTACCTTGTTCTTCATCATCTTCATCTTCTTCACCAGCATATCCTTCCTCATCTTATTCATTTTCTTCTTCATCATCATCATCATCTTCGTCTTTATCCTTTTCATCTGCTCCATCATCTTTTTTCTTCATATTCTTCATCATCTTCTTCTTTATCTAAATTTTCTTCTTCATGATATTCATCATCATCTTCTTCATCATTATATTTTTTATCTACTCCATCATCTCTTTCTTCATATTCTTCATCATCTTCTTCATCAAAATTTTCTTCATCATCATCATCATCATCATCATCATCTTCTTTTTTTTCTTCATCTTCATTTTCATCTTCTTCATCTTCAATTTTTATTTTCATCAACATCATTTTCATCTTCTTCTTCATCTTCATATTCATCTTCTTTTTTCATTTTTATTTTCCCCATCATAATTATCCTTTTCATCTTCTTCTTCATCATCTGCATCTACTTTTTCATCATCATGATCATGATTATGATCATCATCATCATCATCATCATCATCATCATCATCATCATCATCATCATCATCATCATCCTCATCATCATCTTTTTTTTCTTTCTTCTTTTCCCTAATCCTCTACAGCCTCTATCTCGACTCTAGGTTACGATCGACCACTTCGAGCAGAGTCTAATCTGCCGGAAATGTCAGCATGGCCGATTACCTATCTTTCGGCTACCTGCATCGCGGTAAAGTCAAAGCTGTACAACCAAATTCGTTTATTTTTTCCTTTTATTTCTCTGGTTTCATTTACAGAGAAACTTTCCAGTCCTTACACATCATTGGCCTATCTATAGTCACGTGACAGAATAACTCTCGATTGGCCTAAATGAATAAAAAAAAAACAGTGTTTGAAATCTGCTTCTATCCGAATAGATATTTCTTTTAACGTTTCAGTTTGTAAAATAAAATAGTGGAGAGCTTAGTTGTTGGACTCGTGGACACCAGCGAGATGCAGTGTTCAATAACTGTGGTGAAGTAATAGTGGATTCTCCTCAAAATCTTATGGTTTAAATATGTGATCCCCAAACTAAAACTCCGTCAGCTACATCTGGCCTACAACAAATGTTTATTTTTAGAGAATTGCATATTTAGTTTTTGATTTTTGGAATGAGATATTACTTACACTGTTTATATTCGGACTATTAGCCTCATCTTTGTTGCTGTTATCACAACATTTCGGCCGGTGTGCCTTAGGTGCTTAATCTGATGTATCAAGTAACTATCATCCCATTCATGAAAAACTGACAATACTTATTTTCAATACGGAATGCTTAATTATACTGGGTAGCGAAAACAATATCGAGCATACGATTTGCTTTGGTTTGTTGAATCGTATGCAAACTATCATTTCGCCGAAATTTAAATTTCTTGTGAGCATCCGTAATTTATTTTTTAAATTAAAATATATTACTTCTAATTTTTTTCTACGAAAATGTTTATTGCTGGAATTTTTTTTGCTATGAGAATGTATTACTGGTATTTTTGATCAAAATCTATTATACGCTTATAATGTTTTAACCACAGTTTGGGGGTTCTTTTTTTGTCCATATCTGGGACCCTAACAGTTTCTACTGCCCCCGGCCAGGGTGAACCTGGGAACAACTGTTATTAAAAGTAGGTCCAACGCTTCTCAAAGTCTTCCGATCAGAGCATTTGCTGTCGAACGTAGTTTATCGTCATAGCCAGTACAATAGAACATACGACATGGCTTTTCTAATATAAAATTGAGTAAATATCGCTGCTGAGAAGTAATTGTTATCCCGTTTAGGTCAAAGTAACGAATGATATGTCAATATTAGCTGTTTCCATGAGAGAAACTATAGCATTATTTAAAAATAAAAAAAACACGGAAATTTCGGTCTAAGAAAAAAGTATTATGTTAATGACAATATTAGTAGTTTCTCATTTGGTATACATTGATCAAGCACGCAGTACAATTGTTAGTTGATATTCATAAAATCATTGTCTTAATATTCTTTCAGGGGATGTGATTCACATAATGAAAAGTTTGTAGGCCTAAACTTGATACAATATGAATGCTATATTGCTTCAATGTTAATTCATGTTTAGAAAGAAAAGAAAATGAATTATATCTATTCAAATAAAAAGAACAAATAAACAAGATTTGAGATAGACAAAACTACTTCATTTTTAGAGGTATTCGTTGGCTTTCGGTCTACTAATCGGTGTAATGATGACATTATATGCCAGGAAACAACAACAACAGGAAATTACATATATGTCATCAAACAACTCCCGAAAATTGCATACCTCTGCAATAGAAAAATGTATACCTGCTATTTTAATCTCATGGCAGCATAGGAGCACATCAATAAAGAATTTCTCTTCGCATTCATTAGAAAAGCACTTCTAAATTGTCAATAAGATTAATGTCTAGATCTGATAGAGGAACTCCATTGGTCTACTAAGTTGCACATCTCTGACGATGACCCAAGCACCGAAATATTTCTGACCTCCAAGTAACGACAGGGAGAAAATGAGTGCCCCGGTTTATTTAATATCTCCCTAGAATATCCTCTACAAATATACAAGCAAAGATGTGAAAAGATGGACAAGGCTCATTTATGCATCGTATACCATATCCCAAACGAATCCACCAATATAAAACAGTGTTCTTGCTTCTGTTAAATAATAGTATAACGGACTATTATTTTTAGAGGAAGTGTATCGCTGCTTCGACTTCCTAGGTTTGAACTTTGAGGTAACATGTAAAATAAAACAAGGAAGTCGATCTTAATTGGTTGAGCCAGCGTGAAAACGATAGATAGCGAATGGGATTTCAAGTTGATTCTTACATGTCAAACAATATAGACGTGTTGACGTTCGTGTCTGAAACTGCTCCCCAGTAGAAGGAGAGAATGATCCCACTGGTTAGTTAAAGGACATATACGTTAGTAAGCTAGCTAAGTTAAAATTCCTTGTGTTGAAGTTATTTTCATCTTGAATCAAAACAACTAGGGATCACCGGCCATGATTAAAGAATGCAACTTATTTATCGACTTGAAGCCGTCACCAAAGACACCGCAGAACGAGGACGCTATGCAACATATACATATTTGGTGCCGTGACCAGGATTTCCCGGCTTGGTGGACGCAGGGTTAAAACATAAGTGGTAATGTTCTAAGAAGATTTTCAGAGGAGGAAATCAAAAGGGAATATGAAAACAAATGAAAGAGTAATCTAGACATAAGCAAAGAAAAAAAACTAAGTATATATAATAAGATATTACTAGTTTCTACTATCCCCCCATACACACATCTAAGAAACAGGCGAAATTAGGAAGTAATGAGGAAAAAATTAGGAAAAAATTAAAAAAAACTGTAAGCGAACAAGTTTTGATGAAGAGAAGAAAAAAGGACGACTGGGAAAAGAAAGAAAGAGGGGACACAGTGATCAAACACACCCACTTATACAGATTTTGATGAAACATTTTAGTGAGAGACTGATTTTTGTTGTTTTGCTTTGTCTTTTTACAAAGGTTTATGACCATGTGCGAACGTCTATTGTTGATTTTGATTGGCACACTGTAATGTATGTATGGCAGTCTATTTTTTCTATTTTGTTATGGAAAAATCTGGCCGCAAACGTTTCGCTTTTAAAAGAAAACTTACTTTTAAAGGCAATTTGTCCAGTAAATAAATTTTCTTGATGTTGACCTTTGAGGAAGTACGATGATGTGAATTCGCGTACGTGAACGCAATGGAAAATTGTTTTGAAAAAGAAAGACTGACGGCATTTTGGGATGGGTCATTCCCCCTGTGTTTTATGTGTACTGTTAATGAGTTGAAAATGTTTGTGACTGGTTTTGCGTGCATTCAGATTGTTACATTTTAGAATTAGTTTGTTAATCGTAATTAACTGACAAATGATTGTTTTGTTCATATTCGTACCAGAGTGTGGATTTTTTTTTATTTAAGTGCCGTGTGTGTGTTCTTTTGCCTTCATCGGTTGAATAACTAAGTTGCTAATTTGTTAATTTTGGCGGTTAAGGTTTGTGGAAATATTAACTTAATAATTTGTGGGAATAAGTAGATTCGGCCTTCATAGTTTCGGGTTTCCGAATGGGTCCAGGGAATATTCACAACTGGGAATGTAGATAGAAACCAGACAATGTTGTGTAGAGTGGGAATTGCACGCTATGAATATTCAGTATCGAATTAATATATTGCTAATATGTCGAGGAAGGACCCTGACGACTAAACGGACTAAACTGGTCAGGTGGCATGTGGGATGCCAAGTCACGGTAGACGACTAAGAGAAAAACCCTTGTAACAACGGTAGAGCCAGTAATGAATTAGTTCGGGGTGCTGAGCGGGTGTGGTTGATTTCCCGTGGTGGGCAGCCAAGGGCAGAATCACTTGAAATGGTGCCAGTTGAGTTTTGACACACAGAGGCTGATGATTATTAATAGTAATTATAGAAAACTATTGGTGGTAGATTTGTGAAGATTTGTTCAATTAAATCTTGTAATACGCAAAGAAAAAAGTAATTAATTGGTTGTGGTTGAACAAAAAGGGTGATAATGGATCGTGTGTGCTGTGTCACTGTGAGTTGGGAATAATTGTGGATCATGGTATATTTAAAGTGTACAATTTAGATGGCAAGGGCGTGGTTCATTTATGGAATTGGTTGACGTTGTGGCGTGCGGCTTTTGGCAGGTATTGTGGGATTTTTGGATCAGTATTTTTCTGTTAATTGTATGTAAATTTCGTGTAGTTATTTTCGCCTCGAGAATATTGGATTGCAGAGGTAGTAGCTGCTGACTTGGGTTCGGGTATTTTGGAGAGGACAAAGTTCACTGTTGGAGTGATTTTTATCCGGACTGTGGTCTGCGGCGTTGGGCTTGGGTCACGGAATCTAGTGACCAAGAATGAAAGATTGTCAGAGATACTTTTTTGTTAAAGTGGGAAAAAAGTTTTTTGTTTATTTTTTTTCAGGAATGGTGTATGTGCATGTCGGAGGGGTCATGTGACCGAGGCTCAATGAAGAAAAAAAATATAAGTTGCACGTCTTGTAGAGAGGAAAGTATAGATGGTCTTTTAGGGTAATATAGTTGAAATAAAATTCATAAATTAATTTATTTTTAGTGATTAGGTAAGGAATGGTAATAGTTTAACAGACTTATTTTCGAGAGGAAGTTATCGCTGCTTGGACTTCTACGGTTTGACCTTTGCCGTCAGATGTAAGACAAAACAAGTAAGTCATTGGAGAAGGTCACTAAATGAGTTGTGTGATATGTACGTATGAAGAGTAATATGGAAGCGAAAATTGTGAAGATTGGAGAATATATAACCTTTGACCACAGACTTAAAGTGGTTAAAATTGTAGCGTTCGAGGTAGCATCCGCCCCGGAATAAGTTCCACATAGTAGCGGTTCACGGGAAGATGTCCGAATAGCCCACACTTCTTCTCACTGGAATACCATGTGGATGCCGTATGAAGATTATTTACGCCCTGCACGGATAATATGTGCTAGGTGCCTAAGATATTTGGCATGACTAAACTAGACTGCGCTACTGATGAAAAAATCGTAATTTTTGTTTTATTGAGTAACTTTGGTAGATTCATTTATGTTTCCTGAATAATTCTGTAGACCGATTTTATAGAGTATCGATATCATGAAAAGATTTCCCTTCTAAAACGATAAAAGAATTATTATTTTTCAATACCGACAAATGTTCTGGCTTGAGGAACGTTTAATTAAGGATAATCTACAAACAAATTATTTCCTCTCAAAATTCTTGTCTTTATAAGTTTAATGACTCATTAAAAATCAGGGATCTATCATGACAGATATTGATAACTATTTGTAATATCTTTTCATGATATGATTATTTCTGCCAGAGGGGGTTGAAAACTGGATACAACAATGGCGGCAAAGAATGGAATGATGGCTTTGAAGGATAAACAACAAAATGATATATAATGAAACGACTACAAAAAAGAAAATCCGGGTTTGTAAAGCTTCTACATTCATTGCCCGGAAATAGTGAGATTTCGGGAGAACATTTGCAATGACTTGTGATTTCGGACTAGTAGAATTATAGACGGCTCCCAAATAGTTCCGTCTACCGAATTTCATTCATAAGGTATGAGTCCACACGGTTTTTCGACACGCTGGAATCGCCTCCTCATGCTGATAATATCAAAAAGTCTCCTTGCTGAAAAATTGACCTGGGTCTCCTGGTCGGAAAGCGGACGTTCTAACTACTCGACCACCGGCCCATAGAGCAACTAGTCTAGAACAACTCTCAATTCAAAACCAAAAATGCATAGCATTGCACAGTTGTAAAAGCGAGAAGGAAGTTGTGGGGAGTCATGATCACTTGCATCCTGAAGGGATATAATAATATAATGGATTTTACACATTAGTTTAAATAAGGGGGTTAAAAAACTGAAGTAAACCGAAGGTTTGAAATTATCCAGGGGAGCAGTAAAGAATTTCAAGAAAGAAATGAAAATGTATTTTTTAGTAGAAAAGTGTGGGTTAGGAGAAACCTGTAACAGCAAATGGTATCGAACTTTTGTGCGATAAATAATACTGTTGTAAATTTTTATATCGTAGTGGTCGATTCCCAAGTAAGAAGACGTTTTTACTGAATTTCCGGATGTCCCCAGTATGTGACTTGCATATTGAATAGGAACTATTCCTGAGAATCATGCATTCTTATTTACATCTCTGCAAATTAAATAAAGGATTCAGTTCAGAGTTCCAGAATTACTCTGATCAATATACGTCTGATGAATGTCGGAGGGCACAACGGTTGAAACGTTGATAACAACAAAGATGCGGATAATCGTTGGAATATAAAAATGATAACTCCTCATCCCAGAAATTCATACACATTATATTCTGCTCTTTTTGCAACTAGAATATTTTGCAACACGCTAACGCTATGTACTATTGTTGAAGTTATCGCTAACATTTTTGTAGATATTTACAAACTCCACTTTTCGTTCAATTTCGCAAAAAAAACTCTTTTAAATTTGAATCAGCTGATTTGTTTGGAAAATACTTTGACAAAAACCTTACGTCATGGACTAATAATTTCTTTAATTTTATTTTATAGGACTTGATGGTAAACAATATTTCTTTTTTTTTCCTTTTTAACAGCGAAGAATAGATTCTTAGGATTTTTTACACTTGAGCATGCAACATAAAACTGGCCATGCGTAAATATATCTTTCTGCATTTAAATTCCAGCGTTTTGAAGCATTTGGTCTTATTCATTATATTGCGAAAACTACCACCAGTTAAGTAAAATAAAAGTGGGTTATGAAATGTCTTATGAAGGTCAATCACTCTTTGTTGAAAGGTGTGTCGGTTCTGACTGATGTTCACGGCTGTGGTTAAGTTATTTGATGTCTGTCCAATGTGTAGTATTGGGTGAAGGGAGAAAGACGACATGGTGGCCTTATTTTGTATGTTAATTAAACCAAATTTTAAATTTTTTTCTAAAAATATAATAAATATTTATTGTACTAGGCAACTGTATTTTGTAACCCCTTACCTGTTTGCACTTATCAAAATCTCTTTTCGATCGGTCAATTTTGGAGGGTGTGACGGCCGGGTAGACGGACTAACGGATGTCACAGAATTTTATATATAGATAGATTACTTGTAATTCCTTTCTTGGTTTCCTTCATAAACTTTTTTAATAGACGTCTTGTTGACTTTGCTGTTTATTTTGTTAATGCCACATCTTCCGATAATAAATAGCGGTAGGTCTTCTAATCCTCTTCGAATTAACTCTCGCTACATGGGAAATAGATCCGCATAGAAATCTATTTTCTTGATCCTCTTTCTAGTTTGTGATCGTGTGCGTTAATCTCCTTCTCGTTCTTATTCTGTCCTATCTTAGTGAGGGCGAAATCCACACCTACCTGTCTTATTTTTTAATCTAATAAACATTCTGTCGCTTTAAAGTCCCTTTTTGTCCCTACTGTTCCATTAATATTCAGAGACACTAGTTAGGTTATTCGTCGTTTATCCATTCTACTCTTGTTTTCAATAGATCTTGCGAACGTTAAAGTCTCTCAACTGCCGTGCCACGGCACTCTAGAGTGCCGCGCTTTCCTCTTAAGTGTGCCGTGTCTGTCACGGCATAACTATACTTGTGCAACAGCCAAATTGTTCAACAGCATGCGATAATTGGCCATACCACAAATCCCACAATATACAAAAACACTAAAACTGAGTTTCTTTTTTCCAGGTTTTCAGATAAGACGTTTAGCCATCTTGGCACCATTTGTCGTAAGAATAACTGAAAAGTACTTTGAGTCCTTCAACTAGAAAGAGAACAAGTTAAAATCGTTTTTTGTTAGCTCTACTATGTCTTCCCAACTGAGAAATGGTGAGACGAAAAAGATTATTCAGGCCTTCGGTAATGGTACAAACATTCATACTCTGGCTTCCATCTTCAAAGTCCATTCAAGAACTATCAAGAGAACGGTGAAAACGTTTAAACAAGAAGAAACAGTAGAGAGCAAAACTAGATCAGGAGGTCACAACAGCAAGAGTGATGTTCATTTCAACTAAATACATTCTTATTGTTCAACGTTGTACCCAATAGTGTTATAAAGACCTCGGAGAATTCCAGTAAGATATCATTAGTCATTTCTAAGATATAACGTCACAAAGCTTAATCTAACAATTGGACAATTTTGCTGTTACACCCGCTATATGTGTGCGTGGAAGTGCTAATGGTACAACGTCAGTATTTTTCTAAATAAGCAGAACACTGGGAGGAACTTGCTGATGACCGTTCTTTGGTGGAGAAACAACCTGACTAAACAATTAATCTCAGGAGAGTAGAATCTGAACAACACAGCAGAAGATAAGCGGACGAAGAAAAAACGCTGCGGCATAAGCAACACACAGACAATTCACAGGTATGATGGAGAATGCCATTCGCGGATAGGCCTGTTCAGCCATAGGCGGCGATGTGCCAAAGTGACAGATGGTGGGATCAAATCCATGGTCATTGAGGACTGGCGGAGGCCTATAAAATAGCTGCACAAATAGTTGAATAGTTGTAAGTTCATATTTGTGTGTGTATTTTTTTTTTAATAATCTATAGTTTTACATCATAACATTTAAAATGTTGCCAAGTGTGTTGTGATATTTTCATTTGCTCCTAAATGTGCCTTTGCCTAAAAAAGGTTGAGAAATATTCTTGGTTTCCTTATTTTATCTTTATGTGTCACAGAAATGTCACTTGCCCATCACGAAGAAAGCAAGTCCCATTTCAGTTTATATTTTCTGTTCAGGTTTCTTCGTTGCTCACACAATATCCTAAGTTTTTATCGCATCAACATTTTTGCTTCAAGTCTCTTCTTCATCTATGTGGACGTTTTCTGGCATTGACTGCTATAGAGGCAAATAGGTATTACATAGCAGTTCAGCTCCCTGTTATTTTCTTATTCTAATGACAGTTTTCCAATCTTTGCTTAGATTCAAGAAGATATCATTATGCGTCCGGATTTATTTGTCTCATGTTACGTGACCCGATACCACACTAATGTGATAGTTGAATTTCAGCGCCTGCTTTATATTGAGGTTTGACAGAGGCAACTCATATTTGAGCTGTCGCTCTTGCAAACGAAGGTACAGTCTGTCGTATATTTTTGTATATCATCATATTAAGTCCGATATCAAGTTGTAGCCGTAGGCTCCCTGTTCCCCACTACTTCAAATAAATGGCTCAGAAGGAAACTCCCATCATTAATAGAACGGAGAAACCTGTTCTGTCAATATTTCTGAGATGAGGTATTTTGAACACTATTTACATTGATCGGAAAATCATCCTCATCTTTGTTGCCATATTTATCACAACATTTCGGCCGTTGTACGCTCTGGCCTTCTTCAGATTGTTGGAATGTCGAACTGAACCCTTTATTTCGCTCACTGGAGTGGACTGTTCTAGTTCTACGTACCATGTCTAATGGATGTCAGTTATTAGTTATCTCCTGTTAATTCTCCTCTCCCAGTTCGCCACCGCCTTAACCAGGTATTGAACTCACACTCTTTGGGTCTTGTCATTGGATCTAACTAACGCCTT
>OZ038492.1:60433778-60498778 GCA_964036315.1 Acanthosepion esculentum | reverse complement strand
ACGTCAGCCGAAAATAATAATCTAGCATCCAAGTTCAGAGTCCAAAGAAAAAAAAACACGATACGAGTAAGCATATATATATATATATATATATATATATATATATATATATATATATATATATATATATATATATATATGCTTACTCGTATCGTGGTTTTTTTCTTTGAAAGAAAAAAAACACGATACGAGTAAGCATATATATATATATATATATATATATATATATATATATATATATGCTTACTCGTATCGTGGTTTTTTTCTTTGGACAGAAAGTTATATATATATATATATATATATATATATATATATATATATATATATATATATATATATATAACTTTCTGCTATATATTTAGATATTCTTGATAAAAAGAATCGGAAAAGTCATCACTCCTGACCTGGCATCTCCCCGTCAGTCAATTTCCCCTTCGCCCCAACATAGCTTCTCTGTTCATTCTCTATAAATTTTTCTATGGTAATTGTTTTGGTGTGCTTTCCCCTTTGGTATCTCCATTTCACGCATTTAAATGCAATACTAGATTGGCGGAGAGGTTTCATAATTTCACGGTTGAAATTGCTAGTTGCGACCGTAATTTCCATGTTAAGAGTTTTTTCTCCTCCACTTCACACTTGTAGAACTCTCTTCCAGTTTCTTGCTTTCCTAACAACATAGGATCTCGAGAAAATTAAACGTAATATCCGTTTCTGTCTATATTTCTGAGATGAGGTATTGTTGACCTCATCTTTACTGACACATTCAAGACATTTCACTTTCATCCTCTCCTCTTTCTGCCATTGAGGACACATGGCCCAGTGGATAAAAGCGTTGGTTGATTGATAAAAAAAGTGACCAAAGAGAGTTGGTTTCGATCCCTGATCTCACCGGAGAAAGACTCAGGAGTCTTTAAGAATAATTAACTAAAACCGAGATATTCAAAGGCATAGTACGTTTAATTAGAGCAAACTACTTCCATGGACTAAATAAAAGGTTCGGTTCGAAATTCCAACAAATAACCTGAAGAAGGTCGGGGCGTACAACGGCCGAAACGTTGTGAATGAGACAGTAAACACGAGGACAGCAATTTGAACAACGTAAATAATGCAATGTCACTTGTCATCCGTCTCCTTAAAAATTGTTCTTTTATTGTCCTCTGTGTGTGTTTTTCACTATCAGAAGCCTTTGCATCTTAGTGGCTGTTATTGCCTAGCTTAGGTAAAATGATTAAAAAAAAGAGAGAGAGAAATGATTCCCCTAAAACTTCTGAAGCATTTGAATATGAGAAAGACAATAAAATAATAAAAAATCCACCATCAACATTGAGAGGATCCATTGAGTTTTTATGTTGTGTAATGCTCTGTTTATTTCATCGGTGATTTTAAGTGAATTATAAAAAGAACAAAAAAGAGATTAATCTCGTGTTGGTCATAAACTGTTGATATTGGTGGGATTTGTGAGGTTACCTATTCTTTGTTTTAGTGAATTGGTAGGTAATGGCTTGTTTTAAATTTTATTTATTTATTTTTCAGTATTGATTTCCTTTGTAATATGTCACAGAGCCTTGTTTTATTTTGTTGCTTTTTTTCAGATTCAGAACATTAGGTTTCTTACCTTTTATCTATATTACACGTTTTTTATTCTTTCCTTATTTCGATTGCGTTTATTTCAGCTTAAACTGCTTTTCTCTTTATGCTTTCCCTCTTTATTTCGTCAGATTTTTTTAATCTCTTTCTTAGCATTCCCACATTCAATAGTCTCATTTCTTTCTTTTTCTTCACAATTGTTTTTCTTTCTATCGTCTTCTTCCTTTCATGCTTCGTTTGTTATCTCATCCTTTCCCTTATTTTTTCTTTTTTGTTTCTTTCTTCCTTCATTCTTTCCTCCATCTTTCTTTTTTATTTTTGCCGGATTCATCTTTCTATTTTTCTTGCTTTTCTCTACTTCTTTCATTTCTCTACCCTTTCTTGTTTTTCTTTTGTCAAACGCATTTTATCCTTTTTTTCTTTTTCATTGTTTTAATTGTTTCGAATGTTTCCTTCTTTCTTTTTGTTTTGCAATATTTATTTCCGGTTTATGGAATTTTTTATATGACATCTATTTTATCTTACTGACTAAGCCATTTCTTTCTTTCTCGCTGCCAGACATATTCCTTTTTAATTATTTTTAAAAAATTTCCCCACCTGGATTTTCTTTCTTTTTTCTTTTTGTTCCTTTTATTCATTGTTTTTCATTTTTGTTTGTTTGTTACTATGTTGCTTTATTTATTTATTTATTTATTTATTTATTTATTTATTTATGTATTTCTTTCTTTTTGATCTAAGAAGAAAGTGAAGTACAAGACACAAGGAAAGAAACACGGTCGATTGTCTCAGTTTCTTTGTCACCTGACTGCCCTTAGAAAGACCGTTAAGAACGCATTTCTCCTGAACTGCCAGTGTCAATCTCGTTCGTTCTTTTATTCTCTCGAAAAGTACTCGATCCGTGTCTTTGGATTAAATTCGCCTATGCATATGAAAATTGCGTCACTCTCCTAACATTCAACTCGGATAAATCAAAATGAATTGGTCAATGTGAGGTTCAGGTTCTAATCGCACCAAAATTAATTCGGCTTACGGCTATAAGCTTTGCATGTTGACACGCGACTTCTTTTCGCGAACGCGAATGACGCCTTCTCTCGGCCACTCCTTCGTTCCACATTCAAATTAATTTATTTTTTTCATTTTATTTCGTTCTTAGGTTGCCCTAAGGATATTTGTTTGCTTTTTGAGTCCCTTTCTTTCTGCCTTTCTTGCTTAAATTTGTTCATTTGTCATGTTTTAAGTTGTCTATTAATGCTTTCTTCTTTCCATTTATTTCTTTTTTTCTTTCTTTCTTTCCTGTCCTTTCTCTTTCCTTCTTTCTTTTCTGTTTACAAAATGTGTCATTTCAATTTTTGAGTTTTTCTTTGTTTCTGTCTCGCTTTCAGTTTTCTCATTTGTCGTCTTTTAAGTCATCTGTTAATCCTTCTTTCTATTCCTTTGTTTCTCTTCATTCGTTTTTTCCGCTTAAAAACTTTCTTCTTTTCATTTATTTTGATTTTTCCCATCGTTCTAATTTTTTTTCATTCTTCTTTTAGTCATCGTATTTACCATTATTTTTTTACTTAAGTTTCTCCTTTCTTCTTCTTTCTTCCTTTGACATTAAATCATTTCCATCTTTTCAATGTCTTCATTATAACTGATTGAAGTCTTATCGTTTTTCTATTAATCATTTGAACCCTGATTCTCGTCTTTGATTTTTCGATCACTATTCTTCAGCCGTCAATCTTCCGATTTTTGTAACAGGTTCTCAGATTAATCTTAATAGTATCTGTTTGCGGGCGATTCGCTCACCGGCTTTTATATTATTGCGTAAATTCCTTAAATGTTGTCACTGTTTTGTACATGATAATACATATAACTTATACGAAATGGCTAAAAATCCGAAAAATCAATCTAATAGTTAAATCTATTATATTATAATATAAATAACTGTACGATGCATTCATTTATTTTCTGCAAGATATCTAGGTTATCTCCGAGTTTAACGATTAACATGGATTTAATATGAGTCATTTTCCTGAGATATGAGGTAAACTCAAAACGTTTTCCTAAGACAGTCATTGACATATTAAACGGCGAATGTTCTGGGTACGCGAGTTATGCCCGGGGGCACAATTCTCTTTATATCTTCGATTCTGAGGTGTGTCCTGTGATATCCTTCATCTTTATACTTTAATTCATTTTAATCTTTCCTATGGGCACTTATGTTAAATAGATTACGCAAAGGCATTTGAACTGCTTGCAAAACTAGATCTATTTGGAAAAGATGTCAGTTGTTAATTGAAAACTTATACTAGGGGCTAACCGCCTGAATAAGCATAGAATACAACTGAGTAGCTATAAATATTAAGCTCTAAACTGAGTAGCTATAAAACATAAATCTATAAAACTGAATAGCTATAAAATATAAATCTATAAAACTGAGTAACCATACAATATGAAACATAATGCTATAAAACTGAGTGGCTATGGAACATAAAACATAAATATATAAAACTGAGTAGCTATAAAACATAAAGCATAAAACTGACTAGTATAAAACAAAGTTATAAAACTAAATAGTGTAAAACTTCAAACATAATGTTATAAAATTGAGTAGCTATAAAACGTAAAGCTATAAAACTGGGTAGGGGTTAGGTAGGGGTTAGTAAAGCTTTAAAAACTAGGTATCTATAAAACAACACAGCTATAAATCTGAGTATCTATAAAACATAAAACACAAAGATATAAAACTAAGTATCTATAAAACATAAAACGTAAGGCCATAAGCCTGAGTAGCTATAAAATGTAAACCCATAAAACTGAGTAGCTATAAAACATAAAGCATAAAGCAAATAAACCGAAGTAGCTATAAAACATAAAACATGAAACACGATGCCATAAAACAGAGTAGCTATAAAATATAAAGCTATAAAGGGGTAGCTATAAAACATAAAACTATACAACTTAGAAAGGCTCTTGAGGCGATTATCCCTCTTTTCCACGCCTTCTCCCTCTTTCCTCGTCTTTTGAACAGGAGTAGAGGTTTGTTTGTTTCCTTTTCATGATTGGCATTCCACTTAAATTCCAAAGGTTTCTCTTTTTCTTTCACCCACATAAATCCTGTGAATCTTACTGGCATTATCGTATTCAACCTCTGCATTGACCCTACCCTCAGGGAACTGATGATCTTAACAACATATTTTATATAGGTGGACATAATCTTAATATTAGATAGGCAGATGACGCTGCGTTGATAGCTAACTCGGGAGGTAAACTACTGCAGGTCCTCCTAGATCTAGTAGTAGTTAAAATGGGGGAAAACGACTAACCTGTAAATGAAAGAAAACAGAATATACGGTCATCAGCAAAAGAAAAAGCCCGTGATGTGAGTTTTGAATAGGAGATATAAACATCAAGTAAGAACAGAAGTTCTAGGAGGTGTTTTAACAGAGGATGGAAAATGCGAAACCGAAAGCCTAATACGCTATCCAAAGGCTAAGCTCGCTGCTGAGAAACGAATGATGTTAATAGGAGATAAAATGTTATACGAAAGTTCAACATTCATTTTCCTGTCTCTTAATACTTTACTTACTTTCTGGAAAACAGTTTCTTGGTATTATGATCAGCAATTCGGATTGGTCTATCGCATTTTCCGGCGTCTGTTATAACATTTTTCATATTCCTAAATATGTTTACCGGCTTAATTTTGATTTTTCGAATTTGTGATTCAACACTTGATTGTTTTTTGTTTAATAATTTACCCTCTAAATGTTCTAATGTACATGCTATGTAACGTAATTTCACTGTAGGAGTTACAACAACGAAGTCTTTAATTATTGTTAGACACGTAGAATACCATGACTTAGTATATTTGTATGTACCAAAAATTATATATATATATATATATATATATATATGTATATATGTGTGTGTGCGTGTGCGTGTGTGTGTGTGTACTTAGGCAGCATCCTTTTTTTAAACACGTTGTATTAAACGCCAAAGACAACTTCGTCCTGCTGATTTTCTTTTGTATTTTCTCATATTTTCGAATGAGACTTTTTATTTCAAAATTATATTGATATATATATATATTTTCCAAAAGACAACCGAGTACTTTCGAGCGTCATCGTTCATCATCAGGGTCAATTTTTTTAACTTTAGCCAATTGCTTTGCAGCGGAATCGTATTGCTACATTTATAAGAACCAAATAAACGTTGGGAATTATTCTTAATTCAAGAGACGCGTCAATGTTATCACGTGCAGGCGAAGCCATGTGATCGTATGAAGGGGTAAAAAAGATTTTTTATTGTAAATACCTCAGGATGTTTTTTTAATTGTCTAGCAGCGTTTTTTAGTTTGTGAGTCATAAGAGATGAGGAAGTTTGTTGAGGGTTACATCTATTCTTCAAGGCTTCAGCTTTTAATAAATATTGAAAGTCGGAGGTGGTAGATAACTCATTATTATGTTGTAGTTTTAAAATGTCTTGATATAGCATTTCGATTTCTTTTTTTAAAAATCTTTTTATAAGATTTCATGATATGGCAGTTAGGGCCTAAGTTTAAAAGATCCTTCTGTGGCTGAGTCAATACAAAACTAGGTTAATATATTTGTCAATTCCATTGGGAAGAACAATAGTTCCTTTATATAGATTATTAAGTTTCCTATTGATAGAAATCTTCTGAGGAGTTATATCCTTTTCAATGACTGGTTTAAGTCGTAGTGTTATTTCTTGAAATTGTTCCGGGCTGGTAAGTTGTATAATGTCGTTTTGTATACATTTAGAGGCAGTATTTAGTTGGTTAATATTATTTTTGGCAATATCAACTTGTCGTTTAACAAGATATTCTTTGTAATCCCTGGTGTTGGTGTTTATATATATATATATATATATATATATATTGATATATATATATTGATATATATATATTGATATATATTGTCAGCTCTGTTTCATGTGACTATTCCCAGCGGAGTGAACAAATGAGATCTATAGATTCAACTGCTCGAAAGTTAGTTTAAGCAAGTACCGTGAGATGCATCAGGGAATAGACATAACAGTAAGAAGTCCTGACAATCTGCTGCAGAGTGGAAGTCTTCGGTTGTATTGATTCTTCGTGACTCCTAATAAAGATACCCTAGGCCGGGGGAGTAGTGGGATTACCCCAGTGCAACGATTTTCAATTCTTTCCTGTTATGAAAATTCATCTGTATCCACTGTTTAGCGGCATGTTGACATCTATCGGTTATTTTATGCCGAAATCCAAGTATTTTGTACACAAATTTTTATTTTATTTTATTTTTTGAGATAATAATAATTTAGTGATACAAGTCTTACTAAATAAACCGAAGCTGGCAGGAGGAGAAGTTTTGGATTCATACCTTTTTTGTTTGTGCGTAAGTGAATATAACGAACCAAACTGGAATTGGAACTCGGCTATCCGATTAACAATTCCGAGCCATTACCTATTACACCACTCGCACACCCAATTTTACAGCACCTGTTATTCCCAAAATGTCGCCCATCAAGTTACTGACCAGGTTCGACATCGTTTAACTTAAATTAAATTGATCCTACTGTGTTTCAATGTGATGTGGCCTATGCCTTTTTTGGGAGGAGGCGCTGATAATCATTCATTGTGTCTTTTAATGTTAATAACCCTTGTTTTTTTCTTACTTTTTCTACCATTTTTAAGAGTTCCTTAATTTTGACCTTTTCGACTGTCATCAATACAATATTATCCGATTATTGTATGATTACATGTTTCGCCGCTAGTCACTGATCTACCCAAAAAAGAAAAAATCGTCGTTCACGGGGGTGATTATACTTAGTGTATAGCGTAAGACGCTTTTTCCAAGTTCACACACCTTGTCTTGTTGTTTAAATAATGGTCTCCTTTCCTTTTAACGCTGAAGAAACCTCCTGAATCCTCCTAATGTACTCTATCTTATCAGATCGAGCGCAAAAATAGACTATTGCTGCCATATCTGGGTTGGAGTTGGCCAATCCTTACTTTCCAGCCTTGAGAGAGATCAAAAGCGTTTACAGGGCCTTGTAGGTGATTAAATATTTTCAGCTGTGCAGTCATATCCCAACAGATGAAATGTCGTATAATCTATTGATATTCGACCGCTATTTCCATGGTAAGTGTTCTGACGAGCTACGTTCTTTCATTCATCCAGTTCAGACATTTACAGTTTAGACACGGTACCCTATATATACAAGAGAAGATCATCCTATTTCTACTCATATTCCATTTGCAAGAAAGAAGTTCCACTCAGACAGTTTCTTTCCGAGACAGCCTCTTAGGGAAGAGATTTCGAAAATAATGCTTACCCGATCACTACAATATTATACTCTTCAATTCTTGACTCTATCCTCTATATCCTCATGATCTCCATATAGTTCCTCCTCGTACAGCGATAAAACAATCGAATTTAGAGTGACCCTAGCGTTTGCAAGGGGGTACAATTACTTGAGAAAACATTATGCTGACGATTTCGTTTGGTTTAGTTTGGTTTGTTTTACGGCATATCAACCTCAACGGGTTATGTAATGCCGAGAAAATTTTTATTGCTGGTAATATTTTTTTTTCAAAAATCTATTTCTGGGAATATTTTTCCTTGAAGAAATCTATAGCTGGTCATATTTTTTCAAAGAATGTATAACTGTTTTTATTGCCGGTACTTTCGTTTTAAAGAATTGCTGATTATAATTTTTCCTTAAAAAATTATTGCTGGTAAATTTTTTTATTACAAAGTATTTCTGGTATTAAAACCTATTTTTACACAAGTTTGGATGTCAACTATTTGCCCATAGCTGGGACCATAACAGGTGTTACCACCCCGGGTCAGGGTGGACCTGGGAACGCCAGAAATTAAGAGGTGGTTCCACGAATTTCAAAACCTCCTGATCAGAGGCCTCGCTGTTAGAAGTAGTTTGTTGTCTTACCCAGGACGCAGATGTAGTTTATCGTCATACCCAGGACGCGGATGTAGTTTGTCGTCATACCCAGGACGCGGATGTAGTTTATCGCCATTCCGAGGACGAGGATGAAGTTTATCGTCATTCCTAGGACGCGGATGTAGTTTATCATCATACCCAGGACGGTGATGCTGACGAATAGCTTAACAGAGTTTCGAGAACGATTCTTAACTGTGATGATATTACTTATCTCACGTTCAGGCAAGAGCATGTCATCGTCAGACAGAAAAGACGGCATGTTTGTGATATTTCCTCTTCTTCTTCTTCTTCTTCTTCTTCTTCTTCTTCTTCTTCTTCTTCTTCTTCTTCTTCACCGTCATCAGCATCATCATCATCCCCATCATCATCATCTATGTGCCAGTTCCCTTCAAGACGTGAGCAATAATAAATTCCCCCATTTTTTATGCTTTGTAAATCTTCGCAATGTTTGCTGTTCTAAATATATCTCCCCCACCCAATCCTATCATCCATTTATACGAGCTCATTAGTTAAGCTACACAATGTTTCCCTCTGGCCTTTTTGTTATTAATGTTTTGTGATTGGTGATCGTATCCACAAAAAAAATTACACAATTTGCTTCCAAGTACTGCTATAGTCAACGGTGGTGAGCGAGAGAGTTATAACTTAGTGTGCATACGCGACAGACTTCAAAGTCAATCTCCGACAATTATACTTTACCATAGCAACAGTCCCGATACTTTTAATCAGACCTCATATATGGAGAAAATATATCCAAACATTAAACTGACGTCTACTTTTAACCACCATTTTGAAAATTTTGCTAGATTAGACCGAAAATGGAATCCTACTGCCATATCTTGATAAAATCCAAAAGCGTCTAGGTGGCCATGTTGGTGATGAAACGTTTTTAACTTTACAACATCTTTCCCCAAAGACGAAACATTGAAAACCGCTCGCTACTCTTTTGCTATTTCCATGGAAAATGTTCAGACGTGTTACATTCCTTATGCCCCAACTCTGAACCTCACAGTTACGATACGTCACACCGTGTACTTTGAAGCGAACCAATCTCATTTCCTTCGTATTCCATTAGTAATGAGTAAATCCCACTCGGATAGCTGCTTCCCAGTGACTGTTGGTTTGTGGAACAGAAAACCAAGAGGACATTTTCCCTACCACTAAAATGAATTTTTACGCCTAAACGTAATCATTTGCACATATAAACTGTAACTTACTATCACTTTTGGCGCATCAACAGCATTCAGTAAGCCTCTATACTAGTAGGTTCTAGGGCTTTGACTTCAGAGGAAAACACATTTTCAAGGTTATTTAATGAAATTTTCAATAGCTATTGTTATACTTAGATTTTACATATATGGGTGGAAAGACGTTATATTAAACTGGCAAAAGAAGATATGGGTTAGAATAATTTCATATCACCAGTAGTTACCACCTTATGCCTGGCCTTCGTGAGCCGTTTCGATAAGTAACTCTTTGATCATGAAGCCAGAAAGATGGGTCACAGGCCATAATGAACTGTACTGCCTATCTGAATGCAACAATCTGATTAATACGGATTCTTTGCAATTAAATTCTGTAATGATTCTCGAATTCGTCTGCTGTCATACCATTTCCCTATAACGATTCAGATCATGGGAAGGACGAATTTCGAAGATGTTCATTCTACCAAATACAGTTGCCAAGTGTCTAAGAGATTTCGTCACTGGGCGTGAAGCCAACGGACACATTATGACTAATTTAGCTTCTCTAAATGTTCTAATGATCAGGCGATGTAACGCAATTTCACTGGACAAGTTGCAACAGCGAAGCCTTTAATAATTATTGATATACACATAGAATACCATGAACTAGTATTTTTGTATGTATCAAAAATTGTATATATATATATATATATATATATATATATAGCTGTCAGACCATGTGAGTGTGGTCGACGGGTCCCAGTCGTCGATAATCTCTTGTCTGTCAGCCCTGTTTCATGTGACGATTCTCGGCGGAGTGAATAGATGGGCATCTACAGATCCAGCTGTCCGAAAGTTGGTTTAAGCAAGTGCCGTGAGGTGCATCAGGGAATAGACATAACAGTAAGAAGTCCTGACAATCTGCTGCAGAGTGGAAGTCTCCGGTTGTATTGATTATTCGTGACTCCTAATAAAGATACCCTAGGCCGAGGGAGTAGCGGGATTACTCCAGTGAAACGATTTTCATTTTTTTTCTGTTATGAAAATTCCTCTGTATCTATTTGACGAATTACAAAAAAGACATTTTCGAACCCGAAGGAAAACCATCCTGATGATTGGATATATATATATATATATATATATATATATATATATATATATATATATATATATATATATATATATATATAGTGTGTGTGGGGGGGGAAAGAAGTTGAAAATGCAACTAGAGTCTTTAAATATATTTATTTAGAGTAACTTTACTAGTTTTACAGTTCTATGTTTGTCAAATATTGAATTGAGATAGAGAAACGTGTGGCTATCTATACCATAATGTTTTGCATTTAATTGGATTTGGAGAATGTTTTCTGTCTTATTTTTTTAAAAATATGCTCGGATTGCTATATCTTTAAAATACAATCTGACTTGCTGATTATGATCACATGATCAGGCATAGTAATATTTACAACAAAAATTTATAACCATAAAATTTTGGTATCTGTCTATATTTCTGAGATGAGGTATTATGCACACTATTTACATATTCGGACTAATGTCCACATCTTTGTCGCCATATTTATTGCAACGTTTCGGCCGTTGTACGCTCCTGTCTTCTTCAGGTGGTTGGAATGTTGAACTGAACCCTTTATTTTGCTCACTGGGGTAGACTGTTCTAGTTCCACGTGCCATGTCTAATGGATGTCAGTTATCAAGGACACATGGAACAGTGGGTAAACTCGTTGGTTAGATCCAGTGACAGGACCCAAAGAGTGTGAGTTCAATACCCGGTTAAGGCAGTTGAGAACTTGGAGAGGGGAATTAACTGATAACTGACATCCATTAAACAAGACACTTGGAACTAGAACAGTCTACTACAGTGAGCCAAATAAAAGGTTCACTTCGACATTCCAACTATCTGAAGAAGGCCGGAGCGTACAACAGCCGAAACGTTGTAATAAATATGACGACAAAGATTAGGACAATAGTCCGAATAATGTAAATAGTGTACATAAAATTTTGTTGTCAAAATTTAGGAGTGTCATAGTTCAACGAACGTGGCTTATGACAAATAGTGTAAAGTCGCTAATGATAGTACAGTGTTCAGTAGTTCAAGTGTCAGGAATTCTATGTTATCGGTCTTAGTGTCTAACTAAGGATTAAATACGAGTGTCTGTTTGCATAGTAATAATTTTATGGTTTCCTATTATGTCGGAAAGTGCAGGATAATTTGACATACATTAAAAGCGATAATAGCAAAAACAGTGATCATGGTAACAAAATAAACAAGAAATGAGTGCCTTAAGGTTCAGTAAGTAGCCTGGTATGAATCTATCTCGTCTCCTCCAGCTATTGGTTAAATATCAGGATACCTTAAATTCAAAAGCCTTTATTAGTACAACTTGCTTGTATAATTTAATTTGCCAGTCATAATTTACCGGCAATCTGGTGTTAGGAAGATATTCAATAGTTTCCAATTTACCAGGTACTAATATTAACATTGGTTTATCTATTGATACATTAATAGTAAAATACGGAAATGAAAGTCGAGATACAAGCGTGCATAATTAAAACATTTAATAAATACAAAAAAATGTTACAATAAATCGTATGTGTCCACGAACAGATGAATACATACATTAATCCAAGAACATCTGAGTGAGGTACATAAAAGATAAACAAAAAACGTCTCACTTTTTCTGCTTCCCTTGACGAGGTGAAATAAAGTGCCTCGTTCCCACTCAACCAAAAGCAGTGAACATAATGTCCGTTGAAGTGAACTTCAGGAAAATGAAATGTTAACTTTTCCAAAAACAAAAGCAAAAAATACCTCCTCTGAAAGCAAATTTTGGTAAGAGGCTGAATTCCTACGTGAGCTACGGAGACCTAAGCCCCGCTGCCAATCCAAGACAATTGTTGTCGCCCTACACGTTTGTTGTCAACCAGTTTACCGCAAAAAGAAACGACAACCTGCTGCGGAAAAAATTCTGCCTAGTCAGTCATGAATCGAAAGAGACATGATCGCCCACACGTATACCCCGTTTGGCATTTAACTATCTCTCCCCCCCTCTCTCTCTCTCTCTCTCTCTCTCTATATATATATATATATATATATATATATATATATATATATATATATTGTGATAGATAAATTAAACGACCAGATATAAGTAAGTGTATATCCGCGTGCTGGTGTCAATACAGGGCAAGCAGATAAAGAAATTGTACATTATAGTACTCGATGTGGTTAGACAGAACAAAGATATATATATTAATTCAGCGAAACTTAAGTATATTAATTATAGAATTAAATTTGTATCCCTGGTACTTTTTCACTTTCAAGCGAATTTAAATCTTACTTTTCTTTCTCTTTTTAAAAAAATATATATATATATATATATATGTGTGTGTGTGTGTGTGTGTGTGTGTGTGTGTGTGTGTGTGTGTGTGTGTAGCTTATAATTCATTCAAGCAAGTTTATGAAATTCAGTTGACAAGAACATTTGCTTAATTTTCTATTGTATTTTTCACAATGTTTTAATCAGACGGTGCACAGTGGAGTAAAAATTTCGGATAAGACTGATATTTATTTGGCCCTCGCAGTCATTATCAAGAACATTGTTTTGTCAATATTTAATACGCGTATAAAATAATAATAATAATAATAATAATAATAATAATAATAATAATAATAAGAAGAAGAAGAAGAAGAAGAAGAAGAAGAAGAAGAAGAAGAAGAAGAAGAAGGAGGAGGAGGAGGAGAAGATGCATAAGTATTTGATACATTCTTTACCAGTATGGTATAGCCCCGTGAAACCCTTTTTCAAATGCAGTTCCTTAGATGATACGAACATATTTGAATTCTAGCGTTCCAAAATAGGCCAGGATATAGCTTAAAATGTTCAACCATATGGCTGAATTTTAAAAAATGTAGATATGCAAATGAATAATAACATTTTTCTTGTTTGTTTGTTCTCGGCATGGCTTGTTCTGAATTTCCAAAGATCAGACAGCGAAACCTTTGCAAATGAGATTTTGCCTCTAAACGATGTATTGTGTTTGCTACAGGTGCATTGTTCGACAGTGCTCCGGTTTCCAAGATTTTCGCTCCATGAGTCTCCTTTGATCTTCTGCCTTGTGAATTCTGGTTTTGACAGACTTGCCCAAGGCAGTATCGATATCAGGCAGTAAACACTCATATTCGACCCAACTGAAGGGTCGTTTTCATGAAAGGCTTTCCCTATCTTATCGTTTTTGTCTTCAATGTATTGACTAAAGTGTTTTAGGTGATGGTATCTGAAATACAATAATTGTGCGCTGTCTGACAAAAATATATAATGCGTCTTTGATATTTGTACAATATTTAACCTTCGATCTCAGGGTTTGGCAAAATTCATTGTCTCATTAGAGTTTGGGCTGTGTGATGCATAATCCTATGCCGTATACAAACATGAAAAACCTCTGAACGAAGTACCTGAACTCTTTAAAGATTTTTGCATATGATATTTTTTTCTTCAAAGAGATTTAGAAGAATATTTTACTGTATCTAACGGCAAATAAGAATTTTTTAAATTTTTTTTTTAAATGGCCAAAAATTTCCCTTCGTTTAATATACAAAGCTAACACCACGAGTGAATAATTTATAGCCAACGCGCATAGTGGTAGGTGATAGTTTTACCTAAGATTGTCATTTCAACCTCACTTCTGCTCCGTAATAACATTATTTAAACAAAGGACATTATGATTATTATGTTCAGCACTGTAAAATAAATTATCGTATAATGTTATATCTTGTCACCTGATCTTCTATTTAGCAGACACATCACTCATCATAACCGTTTTAATTCCAGTACTCTACCTTGACTGGCTCTCGAGCCCTACATTGGATAAAAGAGAAAAAACAAAGAAAAACGTTGAAATAAGATTCACCAGTGAAATGGATGCATGAATCAGGATCAAATTTAATCAGAAAACAAAAAGCCTTATGAATAAAGTAATCTTGTTATTTGAAAAATATATGATTATATTGAAGAATATAATGGTATTACTAGAGGTTTTCTTATAAGGAAACATTCGGCAATCCTTCACCAAATAGTCAGTACTACAGTTCTTTGAAATCTGTAATATATGTATATATATATATATATATATATACATATATATATATATATATATATATATATATATATATATATATATATATATATATATATATATATTTCTCTGAAAACAATTTTTTCAGGAAATCTCTTTTTTTCAAGTTCAGAAGACATTATCGGCCTTTCCAGTATTTGACAACGCCAGTCCTTAAGGTTCGTAGAAGGATGCAACTCCCTAAGGCCTACTGACTAAATTCGCTCAAAATCATTTTTAATCGTCGATCTGCGAAATCGATAGTTTAGTTATTTCTGAACGATTCAGTTGCCATGTATGACTTCTGTATGAAACTTATTCAGGGCACTTCAAGGCAGGGTGATGGTTATCAAGCATGTCTTGCTAGATTAATTACAACTGCGTAGTGAGTTAGATCCTTACTGGGTGTCCCATACTTTCGGCCTTGTGCCATATCTAAGATACGCTTAGAAAAATCGCCATCGTATGAAAGTTATAACGCGTTTTCCTAGGTTAATGTTTTGGTTCTGCAGCAATTTGTGGTACTGGGTAGAACTATCACTAGTGCAGTCAAGGTATGTTCAGTTTCTTTATGTCATAGCCTAAATTTGTTTTAACTGATCCACATATGGAGTATTTGAAATGTTTAGTATTTATTCTACTTCCTGAATTTTTGTGATAGATTCAGGATATGTGTTCTCGTTGCTTCACTTCCAATGCCACATCTCCATAATTTGATTACATCTAGTACAGCCTGTTTATGAGTATATACTCACCTTCAGTTAATGTTTGCAGAACATTCACAAAACTGCTATGATGGAGAAATAGAATTAAGTAACTGAGTTGAGTAACTAAGACTGAATATATATATATATATATATATATATATATATATATATATATATATATATATATATATATATATATAATTGATATTTACGAAGCTTCGTTTAAATGATAAATGTATCCATCATTGTCATGTGCATTACTAAAAGTTGCATTTGTGCATCTCCGAAAGATGTAAAACACGGAAAATATGATTGCTCTCATAGCTATTGAATGAATGTATCTGTGAAACATCGAAGTAACAGCAACAACAAAAAAAAAACAACAACAATAACTAACGGTATTCGTGGAAATATCATGGCTTTACCGTTTGTTATTTAAATTAAGTTTTGAGCTCTGCCACTTCCATGGAATGTAAAAATTTTAAATGAGCGCTTTATAGCATAATTCCAACTATATTCTTTCATAGTTATATCTCCTTGATTTTTTGGCAGAGCGACCACTAGTTATGGCAATCCGTAACGGCCGTGCAAACTAACTAAATGAGAGAGGGCATGGCTTTCCTATTTGAATTTTCTGAAGAATCTTAATTCTCAAGTTAATGATTGAATATTCGTAGAAATTCCCCTATCGCATCGTTAAAGATTTGAGCAAAGCAACTTTAACAAAATATTGCAGTAACAATCATGAACAGATTTGAAATTGAAGACTTTTCCATTTCACTAAAACAGACTTTAAACATTTCTTTCTTTCTTTCTTTCTTTCTTTCCGTTTTACTGAAACTAAATAACGCCTTTCATTTGTCTTTCCACGCAATCAAAATAGAATAGTCCATTATTTATGAGATATTGACAGGAGCCGTTAATGACTTACATCTACCATTCATTCCTTCTCCCTTTTTCTCTCTGAAACCAAGTAGCATCTCTGATATGTTCATAATTTATGAGCTATTGGCTGGGCGTAACGGTGGTGAGAACTAAGGAACTAGCTAACGAAGAGAAACATGCAGCATTATATAATAATAATAATAATAATAATAATAATAATATCATCGAACAGAATAGACACAACAAATTCGCTGGAAATACTTGTTTTTATATATAACTTTGGCGTTATAGCATGAACCGTTTGTAATATACGCATTGATTCCAAAATAGGAAAACTAGTAACTGAACGCACTGGTGCCAAAATATATCGCATGCATTGATGCCAAAATAGATAAGCTAATATCCGAACATCCTATGCGCCACCTTAACTATAATATTGATAGAATATAGCCACCTCGGAAAGCCGGTGGACAGGGACTAATTCAGTTAGAATATATTTTGAAATATCAATCACAGGCTTAGTAAAATACTTAGAAACGACACAAGATAAGCATAACTACGCTGCAATCAAACTGAATCTACCACCGCAGCAGCAAGGCAAATTAAGTTACTGGTGAAATCTGCTTATATGAAAAATCTTGAATAAAAATGAAGATCTAAATCCCGGTTACATGGTACAAATGGCGATGGAGCGACAAGAACAGGATATGATAAAAAATTGTACCGGAAATCATGCGAGTAAAATTCCTGGACACATCAGAGTATCAGAGCTACAAAAGATTATTTTGTGCTGAAATCTCCATCTAAACGAAAAATTCCAAATATATATAGATAACTGTCTTACAACTCCCTTTATACTCATAGTCTCAAGACTGGACTGTTAATTAGGCACTTAAATTACTCTCTAGCAAGATGATAGCACACAGAATAATATTTATCACAGTTGATTCGCAAGTCTTTGATAATGAAGTGGAGCTGTATGCGAAACTAAAACAAAAACAAGGGAGATAACTATTAAATTTTAATTATTGAGTGTTATCCATTTATCTTATCTTGTAACTTATGTCCTTATTAATTTTATTCATTTACTTAGGTCGGGTCACTTTAAGAGTGGTAACGGTAACAAATTACTATTTGCCACATGGCCGGGTCATCACCGACTAAATCGGTTCCACCACCAGGCTTTTCTAATGATTAGAGTGATTAAACGCCCACCAGAATTTTTTTTTAAAAGTCAAATAACAGATGAGTTTCTTGTAACGTTAACAAACTCTAGTCCGGAGTTGAGAGAGCATCGCTGGATGGAAGCCTTCTTAGAATGAAGCAAATGACCTGGATGCAGAGTCATGGAATCAAAGGCTACGTGTCCATGACCAAGACTAGCCTTGTAAGTAGATATCATCGGATGTTTGCTGATGTGGAGAGTGACGGACTTTCGCCCTGCAAGACATGCTACCCATGAAGGAATAATCCGAATTTCAGTGTAGATGTGTTGTGGGAACTGGGCAGGTCCTAAACAGCCACAGGGACTTAACGACCACATTGAATAATGGGTTTGATGATGATGATTATTATAATGATGATGATTTATTTACTTGTTTGCATATAAGTAAAATATATAGTTGGCAAATCAAATAGCTTCCCTGTTGCATATAACGCACAGAAGCTAGTGCGGGGGAACAAATTCAATGAAAATATTTGACTTAGTTAATTATGGCACGAGACCACATTACTGAGTTTCAAAATTGTCTACGAACTGTTTTATGTTGGTCTTTGCTCTCCAAAAGTTAAAGTCAATAAACCGAGAAGTTATTAAATGAATTAAACCATCAGATATTATAAACAAATGTCGCTGCCTTTGCTGAAGTCGAAACAGTTTCTTAATCAAGCTACTGTCCGAACCGCTACAGTAAACTTTTGAAAGTTTCTGTTAAACCCATCTTTGAGAAATCAAATGTGATAAAAATAAATCTTGGTTGAAACATCAAAAACCAATCAATACTGTGATTCGTGCTATTGGTGTGTTATCGGCGGGACGCCGCTAGAATACTCGAGTGACGAAAATAGAGATTGAAACGAAAACACGATGTGCAAGGAGTGGCTGGCTTAAATGGTACAATGCTGAGCACAGAAGTCAGAGCATGAACAATAGCACGCCGTGTCGAAATACCGTTTTGTCGTGGCTTTTGGTTTGTGGGTCGCGTTTGCCTCGTCACAAAGACGCCCCACAAACAATCGTTTGAATTGATTCGATGCACCTATTATCTGACTCAAGTTCATTAGACATTCTTTCTCTCAAGCTAGGCGACGAGTAAAATCTAAAAGCTCTTATTTGGAAAAGAAACTGTTCACTTATTATTCATTAATACTATACGCTCACATTGTAATACATTTAGATTGTGTTGGGTGACTTAATAAACTCCATGTTATTCCGAATTTCGAATGCCAAAACAAAAATAGGTGCTGTACCATAAAATTCTAAAAAAATAGAGCTACTTAAAGGCGATCATTGTGTCAAGCCATCCAGGTACACCCTTCATAAAAAAAATTAAAAAAATCAAACCCAGTCTCCATCTTTGCCGACTACGTTGATTCTGCTAGGCAACGTTATTCAGCAAAGCATTGTTTCTACACATAATGCTTAATAGAGATAGAGCCTCAGCAGTTACACATAAAATAACATTTTCTTTTAATATGTCTTTCCTCTGAGAAAATATATCCACACCTCAAGGAAATGTTTACAATCAAATACCCTGATAATATTCTTCCAAAAATATTCTTTCCCAACAATATTCTTTCAAAAAATTTGAAACCGTCAGGTCTCTCGTTTTGTGCGCATGTGTAGTCGTGGCAACATCATAAAAAGGCCAGTCCAGTGAAGTTCTAACGGATGAAACGTGTCGTCACAAAAAAGTTTTCCAATTTGTCATACTATTTTCTCAATACTGTTTTCTTGATATATGAAATTATATAAAATTATGTATCGTTATGTTAATAACACCACCAGAGACAAAGGACCATTGAAAATATCTACATAAGTGGTTAAAAGCATTTGGCACAATAAAAATTATGGCAAAACTTATTGTTACAAAACGGAAAAGCGTAAAGATGCTGGAAAAGGTTAATAAAAAATAATTATATCTTTCCTGTTGGTAGTATTTAATGGAAGATAATTTTAAAATTATATTAGCTAATTAAAATAAGCGGTGTGGGTTTGTGTGTGTATAAGGGGTTGTTCGAGACTAAAATAGAGAAAGAATATGAGTGACTTAAAAAAAAATTAACATTTTATATTATCCGCGTTAACTGTCCTCAGATTACCCACCTCATTTTTAAGTACCAAAGTATCATTTGGTTGGATATCTCATATTCATATCATCACAATATATATATATATATATATATATATATATATATATATAATTATTTATTTGAATATTACAACATAAATATGTTATAAAATCACGACAAAAGTAGCCATTTTGTTTCAACACTTCTTGTGTCTTGTCAAGTGATAATATAGAATATAGAATAAATGATTTTAAAAGTTTCAAATTAATCAACGATCCTTAGCTAAGAGTAAACGCTGTTACGTAAGCCAGAGTGGCCAATCAAAAAACAAGTATAGGATGATTCGAAAAATTTGACAACTAAGCAAGGCTATCTAGATATTAAAAGATTTATAAAATTTGAAATTAAAATTAAAAGTAAAAAATTAAAATTACCTATTTAGAAATCTAAATTAGATCTATATTAAGTTTTAAATTGTAGAATTACTAAGGATAAAAAAAAAAAAAAAAAAAAAAAATCTAAAAATAAAAATAAAAGATATATATGCTATTTAATTTATATTTTCATTGAAATTAAGTTGAAAGTTGTATTTAGAGTCCCAGACATAGATGTATACATTTTTCGTTACATTTCAGCATGTTAGTCGCCTCTCACGTGAAATCACTCGAACAACGGCATGCCAAACGCTCGGACGCATCTAGATATATACACACACATACAAAAAAGCAAACCACACATAGGCAAATGCACTACACCTACACACACACATCGATACACACAGGCACACACATCTACATTCAATATGATCCAGACGGTCAAATGTCGAAGCTATTCGTGGCTTAATATGTTATTAAACGAATTTAAACTTGAAAAATTTAAACAAATAACCATATATAAAAATATATATATATATACACAAATATACATATATATATATATATATATATATATATATATATATATACATATATATACATATACACATACACACACATACACACATATATACATATATACATTTTTGAAAACATATAGTTTTCGACACATTTACAGACAAAAGTAAATAACCACCTCCACATATAATTGAACACTCGCACATCCGCATATAAATTAATACATGCACCCGCATAGACACATATAAGGATAAGGATATATATATATATATATATATATATATATATATATATATATATATATATATATATATATATATATATATACGAGGATTATTCAATAAATAAGGTGAACTTTTCGGTATAAGGACTTCTAATACAGATAGAAGCTTACTTTTTTAAAATTTTTCAAAGTAGTCTCCCAGCACTGTCACACACTTTTCCCATCTGTGCACAAGCTTCCGTATTCCCTCAGCGTAAAAATCTTTGGACTGATGTCTCAGCCAATCGCTCACAACACTTTTGACTTCATCGTCACTTTTAAACTTCGTGCCTCTCGTGAACGCTTTCAAGGGACCAAACAGGGGAAAGTCTGAAGGAGCAAGGTCTGGGCTGTAAGGGGGGTGATGGAGCAGTTCCCAGCCCAGCTCATTGATGGTCTGCACCGTTTGGGCTGCTGTGTGAGGCCTTGCGTTGTCAGGATGCAAGATGACTCCTTCTGACTGATGACACCTGCGTTTGTTCTTTATGTCTTTCAAAGTCCTTGCAATGTCATCCACTGCCACCCTTCTGTCAGACTGAATGAGGTCATTGACTGATTCGATCACTTCAGGTGATCTCACTTCTGTAGGCCTCCCAGGCCTGTCTTCATCCTCATCACTGCTCCGTCCTTCTTTAAACAATTTAGCCCACTTGTAGACATTTTTTTGGCTGAAACATGTGACACCATACACAGTTGACATTCTCCTATGAATTTCAACTGGTTTGCACCCTTCAGCAACCAAAACTTGATAACTGACCGCTGTTCAATCCTGGAGCATGCTTCTTGGTCGGCCATCTTTGTTAATCGCCAAAACTCTCAAAGTTTTTTTTTAATCTGCAAAAGAAATTAAATCCATGTGAAAAAGAAGTAATACAAAAAAACAAAAGAGTAAGCTTCTATCTGTATTAGAAGTCCTTATACCAAAAAATTCACCTTTTTTATTGGATGACCCTCGTATATATATATATATATATATATATATATATATATATATATATATAGAGAGAGAGAGAGAGAGAGAGAGAGACACCACTTATCTATATTATTTAATAAAACATGTATCAATATATATATATATATATATATATATATATATATATATATATATATATATATATGATAGCTGGCTACTCGTATTCGAGGATACACGTCTACTATGGCGGCTAGACAATCCCTATTGAAGACGCTCGCTCAAGCACATTTATGCTTGTTCAACACCCACAGAGCCCAACTGTGATTCATACTGCAGTTTCTGGGAGAGAGCATGTTATCTAGCATGATCAACAATCTGAACAAGGCCACCACACTAAAGCCCTCGGTCACGATGAATTGTGTTAGCATAAATATTGACGGCCCCGAAGTGTTCCGTCTAACAAATTTCACTCACAAGGCTTGAGTCGACCTGTGATATGGTTTTTCAGGCAATTTCCAAAGGTGCCGCACGCTGGGATCGTCCCATCCAGGCCGCCGATAACATCATGAAGTCTCCTTCCTGACAAATCAACCGTGGTGAAAATTCGAACCCGTGCTCATCGTCATATATATATATATATATATATATATATATATATATATATATATATATATATATATATATATTTGTGTATTTAGGCAGCAATCCTTCTTTCAAGCACATTTCATTAAAAAACGACTGACAAGGTGCTTTTATTTAGTTTTTTATATAATTTCTCGTGCGATCTAATAAAGTTTTTCTTTTCAGAGGATAAATTATATAAAAATTGTCCGAATGTTCTTTTCCGAGCGCTTTCGGCTATAATGTTTTTTATAAGTTTATATAAGTTTTTTTTTTTGTTTTATAAAGTGATTCATTTTTTTGTTTCAAAACACGGTCAAGATATTATGTCCATGTTCAAAGTTAATATTATTAAGTGTTGGTTTGTTTATTTTTATAAGTAAGGCTTCCATTATTTTTAGCCTTTTTTTGCAAGTGGATGATGCTATTATGTTAGTGTTGTCGACAAGTATATTCCGAATACTGTCCGGTAGGTCTCCATGAATATTTAAATGAGATCTAATTGAGCTATTGTCAGAAAGGTGTAGGGTTAATCTGCGTGTTAAACGATTTGTAGTGTGGCCTATATAATTATTTACGAATGTTGATTCTTGAGGAATACAATTCCTTAATGGACATTTGGATTCGTAAATAATGTTTGCTCTATTTAATTTTGTTCTAGGAGGTGAATTATTATTTTTAACTATAAGGTTACAAGTTTTAAATTTTTAACTATAAGGTTACAAGTTTAAAATTTTTTTTTTTTTTAAATTTTTATTAGATTTATTAGATCGCACGAGAAATTATATAAAAACTAAATAAAAGCACCTTGTCAGTCGTTTTTAATGAAATATATATATATATATATATATATATATATATATATGTAAAGGTTATCGAATGTCTAGACTTGTCGATGTTGAATTCTTCTTTTTTATGTGCTGAGGTCCCCTCAGGACATAGGCGATATAAATCCCCACAACTTCCTCCCTCGTAGCTCTTAATAAAAGTTTCCTTTCTGTTATATTTCCTAAGCCTTGTTCCGCCATCTCTTTACTAAATGTCACTAAGTTTGTTATGCATTGTTTTCCTCTGGTCCTTTTGTCCTGATATCTGTCACGTGAGTATCGGCTTTTCCAAGCCCTCTTTCCTCATTACGTCCCCCAGAAACATCAATAGTCTGTTCCTGATGTTAAGTATAAGTTTCCTTTTTGCTTCCATTTTCTCTCAAACTTCGTCGTTGCTTTCATGTTATCCTCAGCATCCTTCTGTAGAGTCACATTTCTGTTGCCTCAAGACTTTTATTCATTTTCGAGGAGATTGTCCAGTACTCACTGCCACAAAGGAGGATAGATATCATATAACAGTTTAGAATTATTTTCCTTGTTTCTATCGATATTTTTCCATTTCTTTGTTTCGCTTTTGGAATGGTTCATTTGCTATAGGAATACGCCTACCGATTTCAGCGTCACATTTTCCGTCCTCTGTTAAAACACTTCCCAGACATTTTATTCTTTTTTGCATTTGTTTGATTCAGGTATCACCGACTTGCAATTCGCAATTCACACTTTTTGCTAAGAACCATGCATTCCGTCTTCTTGCAGCCGATGTTTAATCCTTTCTCCACGCTTCCCCTCACTACCTTCTGTAGGGGTTGTTGTAAATTCTTTTCTGCGTCTACTCTCAACACTGTGTCTTCTGCGTATCTTATGTTTTTTTAAGTTTGTCGTCGCCAATAATGAAGACTCGAAGGACTTCGAATTCTCTCGGTATCGCCTCGCTGTACAAGTTGAATAAATTTGGTGTGAAGACACATCGCTGACTTACACAGCATTCTATTTTTTGTGTATCTGCTGAACTCATTTTCTATGCAAGAATTTTGCTGTCCGTATCGGTTTGTGATTATTCTAATATCCTTTCAAAATATATCAAGGTTGATAAGCAGTTCCAACATATCTTTGTGATATACTTTATCGTTCACTTTTGCGTCATCTATAAAACACAGCTACACGTCTTTATATTTTTTCTTATAAATATAACGTTAATTGTAATATGAATTTTACGAGAGATTATAAATACAATCGATCAATACTTTAGAAATTACAACCTCACAATAACATGCGCGAACGCGCATACACACACATATATATATATGTGTGTTTTTTGTATTTATATATATATATATATATATATATATATATATATATATATATATATATATATATATATATGTAAGATGCATATGTATAGCTGGCCACTTGTATTCGAGGATACCTGTCTACTAGGGCGGCTAGCCAATCCCTATTGCAGACGCTTGCTGAGGCGCATTTGTGATTATTCAGCACTCACAGAGCCAAACTGCGGTTTATACTGCAGCTATACTGAGCAGACGTTTGTTACAGTTTGTGGGAAATAGCGTGTTATCTAGCGTAATCAACAATTTGAACAGGGCCATCACACTCAAAACCTCGGTCACGATGACTTGTGACTTCGTGCTAGCACAGCTATCGACTGCACACAATGCTTAGGTCAACCCGTGGTATGGTTTCCAGTCACTTTCCAAAGGTGACGAACGCAGGTATTGCCACCTCCAATGCGACAACTCGAACCCGGGTCTCATTGTCAGGATGTGAACGTTCTAACCATGGCTCCCCCACATATATATATATATATATATATATATATATATATATATATATATATATATATATATATATATATATATATATATATATATATATATACATACATATATATATATGTGTGTGTGTGTGTGTGTGTGTGTGTGTGTATTATTGCTCATTAGTAGGGATAATTCCAAAGAAGATATAAATCAATGTAAGAATAGAGTAAATATAATAATAAAAGCGGAGTCCTTAGAAATTATTATTAACATCATAATTATTATTATAATTATTATATTATTATCCTGATTATTATTTATATTTATTATTATTATTATATTTGCTACCTGTGGATTTCTAAGCACACCGCTTTCATTATATATATATATATATATATATATATATATATATATATATATATATATATATATGAATTGGGATAAAATACAGATCAAATCAAGAATTGTTATGACGCTATATATCTGTGGGAATTATATTAGGGTAGCAAAAAAATGAGAAGCCACAATAAAATTATCCAGTTAAGAAGAGTATGAACAGGATGAGGTATCCTAAATCATGGGCACCGAAACGTGAACAATCTACTTCGTAAATTAAGTAGTACTTTAAGATCGAAATTCCTTGAAGTTTACGCGCATCGACAAGCACTTGAATAAGGTCAAACGTTATAACGGTCGAAACGATGTGATACTACCATGAAAGGTGACGACAATAGTCATAATGATATAACGTCGCATCTCAAAAATTCAGAGTGAAATATATTGCTGCATTTCTACATGGCCTATTTCTGGATGAAGAAATGTAACTGGAATTCGAACATTATTTGCATCTTTTGATGTCTGCAGAGATAAAGATTACTTAACATGGTCTTCTCAGGCGATTAACATTCTATAGATTGACTACTGGATCTCGATCTGCGTTTGGAGAAACACTTAACTGTCCCTCGCAAACGAAAAGCTATGAGACACACTATGAAAGTTCTGACAGACGAGACCCCGTCGCAATTAGCATTCATTATGAATTTAGCCGATACTTGGAGGAACTTAACCACCATACAAAGAGACAGCTTAATGAAAATGCTAGAATCGCGCATTCTGACAATATTTTTTTCCAAGTGGGATGTGTCATATAGGAAGAAAATGAGTAACTATCGACACCGATGTTCGAGCGTGACACTCTGGACTTATGAATATGTTTTCCGCCAGCTGTATAGTGGTGTCAGGCTACTGACTGGAGGGATTATTGAGTGACTATTGTGTGGAACTATCAAGTCAAATTAATGTGAGTTATTTTGATTTAGGATTTACCAGACGTTAAGCCGAGCCGCGCTACTAACAAGGTATTCACTGAAATAGTTATCATTGGTTGACTTTTACTTTTTTGTTCTTGTTAAGTATTTATTTGCGGTTGTAATTAAATAGTTTTATCTTAAAGCTGAAGTCTTCAGTGATAGTTAATAATTAACGGCCACCGTACGTCACAAAAGGATACATGATATATCAGCACAAACTAGAAGGTTCATCGACCTTTTTGTGAGTCGGAAGAAAGCAAGAATGGCAGTTGGATTTAAATATGATAACGAAAAGACACGGACACAGAGATATTAGTTAAAAGTGTAATATTGGAAATAGTTTGACCATAAAATGCTCATTGACCAGAGTAGCTAGCTAATCGTTATTTGCAGTCGCCTTCCCAAGCACACTTCTGCAGGGTGGGTACCTTTCCTCAGAGGTAGATATCATCAGGAGTTCATCTCCTTCAAGCGCGGTAGTCGTGGTCAGAAGGCTAACATTCAAAATATTCGAAACCCCCACCACAACCCCAGTCAATAACTGCTCATTATTTTCCTGCCAAATATAACTTTCAAAAGTTATCTTGATAAACCATCTGACCAGATAAAATATTAATTTTCACAATTCAGAGAAATACTTATAAAATTAAACAATATTGCATCTGATTCTATATAGTTCGTTACAAATTCGATTCTGTCCAATTATTTCAGCGATAAGTCCACAGACGGCATTTTTTATAAAAGATTAGAAGGTAAATTTGTTAATATTTTGCTGTTAATTCTCATCATCCTAACGCAAATATTCATTAATATGAGGACAGTCACACTTTTTTCTTTTCAGTCATTTTGTTATCGATAAATCTTACTTCGGGCTAGTATCTTGTTCATTGACAATTTGAATAACAAAAAGGACGCAAAAAACCTCCTATGTTACGCGTTTCGTCCTTCGAAACGTCTTCTACAGACTAATAATAATGATAGAGTTACCCTGAAACACACACAAACACACACACACACAGAGATACACACACACACACACACACATACATACATATATATATATATATATATATATATATATATATATATATATATATATATATATATGAAGAAACATAGTCTTAAAGTGTGCTATATTTATGGGATAAAGTGCTCAATATCAGAGATAGAGTGTGTGTAAATATAAAAGTGAACATAGAAGTCAGCACTTAGAGGCGACAGCACTTAGAGTTGCCTGACGATTGCACAAGCATGAAACAGACTGTCGCCTCTAAGTGCTGACTTCTATGTTCACTTTTATATATATATATATATATATATATATATATATATGTGTGTGTGTGTGTGTGTGTGTGTGTGTGTGTGTGTATTAATGAAAAAAGGGACAAAGTGGAACAAATGTTCCCTGTAATGCGTTTCGTCCCTTAGGTTTTCATCGGACTAAGTTTATGTTTATTTAGTTCGATGAAGTACTAGAGCCTTGAATGAGATGATAGTATTAAAAAACTTATTAGTGACTATTATATCTATTGTTAATTTTGAAAAAGATTTTTTTAATTAGTTTTTGGCTACTTTACAGAAAAACGTAAGATAGAGTATTATTGTGCAATTAGAGAACCGATAACAGTTGCAGCTACCACAACAATGCTCAAAGGGATGGATATATTCTATCATTCCCGAGTTACATATTTTCTCCTCTATATCGGCACAAATTATTTCTATATTTATTTGTTTTATTTTTTTGTTCGAATATTACAAAAACAAAAAAAACAGAAAAGGATTTGCGTCATTACTTTTTAAATTACTTTCCATGTCTTTCAGGCCTGTTCTTCATTTTTCATATTTCTTGCTGCAAAGCAGATATCATAAAACCAGTGGCGGATCAACGAAATCTGAATTGTTATATGCGAGGAGGATCAGTGATCAGTGAAGTGTGGTTTCATAATATATCTATACAGATGAATAACAATCCTGGACGTAACAGTTGATGTCGTCACCAATAGACAAGTCCACCAACAAATTAGACTCCCAAACAATGCATTCATTTATACAGCTGATTTCCAAGCCATAAAATGGCGCATGAAATGACCAAAAACTCAGAAGACACAAAATTGATAATATAGTCAGATACCCTATCCAACTTATCAGCAATTAATGAAAAAATCCAAACCACTCTTACATACACGAAATATTAAAAACATGTTACTATTTGATAGAAGACAACAAAGTGCTAATCTTGACCTGGCTTCCTAGCCACGTAGGTATTAACAGAATTCAAAAAGCAAAAAAGACAACCAAAATGACAATATCCAACATTACATACCTATATACAAATTACAAAAATAAGATCATACAATACATTAAAAGAAAACAATTTGGGATATATATCCCCATCACAAAGAAAAATTGACATTCAAACTGGAAAATAGACAACCATTGCCTGATTGAAGACAGGAGACTGCTAAGCAGAGTACAAATTAGACATCCATGTCATATGCTTACACAAAACAGAAACTGCACCTCGGTGCATCTCTTGTGTTCAAATGCTCGCTATTAGGCACGTAATTGCAAAGAATACAAGAAAACTCGCAACAAATACTATGATGCAAAAAAACGTTACCATGCTTTTCAAAAATCTATCTGTTTCTTGAAGAATAGGATAATTGAAAGAAGTAGGCTTATTTCAGCACTTATGGAAGAAAGCACAAAACATGTGTTATTGGTTCGTTTTGTTTTGCGGCATATCAAACCCAGTGGATTATTTAATACCGACAAGATTTTTATTTATGCTAATATGTTTAATGTATAGCTGGTATTTTTTTGCATAAATGTATTGCTGGTAGTAATATATTTCTGTTAATAATTTTTACAAAGTATTTCTGGTACTAAAAACTATTTTTACACTTTCATCGTCTTTTGACCCCAATTTGGGGGTGTCGCTATTTACACATAGCTGGGACTCTAACAGGTGCTACCACCCCGGGTCCGGATGAACCTAGGAACGCCAGCAATTAAGAGGTGATTCCACGCTCCTCAAAACCTCCTGATCAGAGGCCTTACTGTCGCACGTAGTTTATCGTAATACCCAGGACGAGGATGTAGTTTATCGTCACACCCGGGGACGACATTTTTTATCTATAAATTATATATCTAAAAAAAAAGCACAGGTTAGGCCTGAAAGTATAACATTGCGTACAAAACATGTGTTGTTGCATACAAAATATTTGGATTTCGGTTTGAGGGGCCGAAGGAAATTGTCAAGCGGTTGATGAAAATCAACCAAACAACCGTTTCGGCATGAATAATCCACAGGGGTTGATATGCGGGTAAAATAATCAAACATTCAATCAGACACTGAAAATAAGACCACACAATACATTAAAAAAAATGTCTAACAATTTGGGACACGTTTCCAAACAACAAACACTAGAGTCAGACTGGAAAATTGGTAACTATTGCTTGACTGATGACAGAATATAGTTCAAAGTAGAGTCCGAATTAGACAATCGTTTTTATCTGGGAAGATTATTCCTTTAGTCAGAATAATTGCCTTTCATTTACCAGGCGTATGTTCCTCGAAGCGACAACGTTCAGTTACTGAACGTAAATTTGTTTATATGTGATTTATCTGATCTCATTCTTTGCTGTACGGTAAACTGCTTCGTGAGGATCCTGGTTAGCCTCCCGTTATTAACAGTGGCTTTTCTGTACGTAACATCTTAATTATGTATTTTCCTACACTGATGGAAGATAAAAAATGGCACTGAATATTTATTTCCCTTTTTACAAACTTACTTGCATACTTAATATAACTGTTATAGAATAAATGATAATGAATTTTTCCACCAGTCTTGGCGAACAGTTGCATTCAGAACGAGGCTCCATGCTTGGAACGTTATTTGGGACTGAAGCTCAAACCAGACCTCATGCGTAAATCATATATACGAATCATTACTAACGATTCTGGAAAACATAGGTGGTTTATTCTATCATTCCAGAAAGCACCTGAGCCTTTCTGTCATGTTTATACTATAATGATGGGGCACATTTTAAATGCATGTATCTTGGATTAGAAAGATGACATAAGTACCAAATATGTTTATTACATAATTGATATACAAAATTTCAACATATTAGCTAAGATTTTGCTATTTCCTACAGGTATCTCATTAAAAAAATCGGATTAGAAGAAAAATTAAATAACACTAACATATCTGGGCTGGGGTTTCCCATTCCTCATTTCCCAGAGGTCAAGTTGAACTCGTATATACGATCAGTCGCTAATGATGCTGGAAAATGCTACAGAATGTACCTGATGCCTTTTGTCATGATTATATTCACAAGACTCAGATTAGACCAAACATTAAATATAGCTATCATGTCTGGCCTGGGGTTGCTCAATCCTCATTTTTGCAGACTTCAAATGGAACTTGTATACATCAGTAAAGATGCTTGAAAAGGCTCCAGAATATACCTGATTCGTTCTATAATGCATAACTTTACAAGGGTCAGATCAGACGAAACAATGCAGGTTTTCCGTTATATCTGGTCTTAAGTTGCTTAATCCTCACTTTCTAGGCTAGAGTTCAGAATCTTTTACGTGGGATTGATGAATACTTTTCCTCTCTACAACCCCTTTCCACAGAGACAAAATGTCATAAGCCAATCGCTACTTTATCCTTATTTACATGGCACGTTTAAATGGGTTCTATTTTTTTACTTCAACATGTTCAGACATTTACAGCTAGTAAGCGCCAAGCCACTACCACAAAGGCAAATCATCCTCATTCCCTCCGTATTCCAATAGCAAGAAGGAATTTCTACTCAGGCAGCTTTTAGCCAAAAGCAGCTACTTTGTACAACAGACGAATGCATGTGTGTATGCGTGAATACTTCAATCTTAACCTTTTTAAATTAAATCTCAATCGACAGCTATGCTCTTTATCCTCCAAATCTTAACTTCCTCCACTTACATTCGTATCCCACACTTCATTCAGTAACTCTTTACCTTGAGTGGCACTTGAGCCTCGTAATGGGAGAACTTTAAATATATATATATATATATATATATATATATATATATATATATATATATATATATATATATATATATATATATTTATATATATATACAGGTCAATACGTGCAGTATTTCAATATACGGGGTTTATCCACAGTATTCATTTACTATATTGGACCCTTGTCTGTTCCTTTTTAATTAGGAATAGAAAATACTATTGGTTAAAATGATGCCGCGTTCCTTGTGTATGTATATGTAACTTCTTAATGTATTTCCAAAAGTTTTATTGTAAATTATTTATTTAATGTTTTTTATTTTTTTATTTTTTATTAATTTGTATTTCTGTATTTTGCTGTTTGTTAACCGACCCCCCCCCGTCTTATTTTAGAAGCAACTATTCTAACGTAAGTGGTAATTGTTTTTTTTTTAAATATAGGTCATTGGGACTTATACTAAGTTAAAACTTACTATTAGTGTTAATACTCCTTATTGAACACTGCTATCTCATTCCTATCGCCCAGTACTCTCTCCCGACTACATCCCCCTCTTTTGTTTTGTCTTGTCTTCGTTGATTGTTATACGTAATAGGAGTAGGTAGGCTTTCCTACCGCCCGGTCTACACTCCTCCCCTCTCTATTGGACACGTTTAGAGGCCCAAACCTTGTTTCGTGTCTAGGAAGGGGTCCCCGGATTTCTCTCTCTCTCTGTCTCTTTCCCTTCTCCACATCCTTTCATTTCTCATTCCTATCTGCTCTCGCTCCGGATCTTTTTTGGCCCCCTTGCCTTGATCGACCCACTGTCTTTCTCTTTCTCCACATCCCCTCCCTTGTCACTCCTATCTGCTCTTCCTCCAACCCCCTCTTTAACCCCTTGCGTGATAGTGGCCTCCGGCCTTGCTTGGGGTGATATGATTAAAAAAAAAATATATATATATATATATATATATATATATATATATATATAATTTCTATGTTTATTGTTTAATAAACTGCTTTGTGAGTGTTAAAAATACTTTACAACGCATTTGCAACGAGTAGCCATTCTATCAGCCATTTTAATATATTTTATATCCGCTTTGTGCAATAACACAAGATTGTATTCGTGAATGTCTATGTTAGCTGAGATCGCGAATATCATCCTGTGATATATTATTCTGCAACGATTGAAACTGTTGACGCAGTTACCGCAAATGCTTTAGGTGGGTTCACTGAAAGAGACAATCGCGACTTCATCATATTCCATAAATGTTCAGTAGATATAGAATCGACGATCGTTCCAGTCAAAGATATTATCGTTCTTCTTGGAGAGTAGCAGGGTCATCACGTGGGCGGGCATTATCCTGTGATAGAGTTACGTAGTATTTATGTTAAAATAGAATATTAATGTTAAATAAAATGTGTTGAATAATACTTTGCACCAACATGGTGCGACGCAACAATCCCTCCACAAACACCAATGGTGAGCGATAGTTCTAACTGCTAGCAACTCATACTGTAATGCTGAAGTGTCCTGGAACCGGTTTCTCCCTATATATATATATATATACTAGCTTAAATGTCTGAACATGTTGAAGTAAAAAATAGAACCCATTTAAATGTGCCATGTAAATAAGGATAAAGTAGCGATTGGCTTATGACATTTTGTCTCTGTGGAAAGGGGTTGTAGAGTGGAAAAGTATATATATATATATATATATATATATATATATATATATATGTATGTGTGTGTGTATGTGTGTGTGTATGTATATCACATATAAACTGCAATCATCTTTTAATTATACAAGATGCTGTCATCATCAAACACTAAAGAGTGCTGTGACAGTATCTCTTGATTTTCAATACATACATACACACACATATATATATATATATATATATATATATATATATATATATATATATATATATATATATATGTATATATTAGGTCATCCCATGAGTTATGTCCGAATTTTAACTTTTTGTTAAAATGAACGAAATTTAAAGATTATTTTTTAATGTCTAATGGAGCTGAACATATTTTTTGTTATGCATTTAAACTGATCAAATTTTATTTCAGAGAACAATAAAATTAAATTTTGTTTCATTAAAACCCTGCTAACATGGAAGTGCCCAAGAATCATTTGAGGCACATAATGCTTTATGAGTTCAAGAAAAGAAACTCACCAGCCGAAGCGACTAGAAACATTCACTCAATTTATGGAGAGGAATGTGTGAATGAAAGAACTTGCAGAAGATGGTTTGCAAAATTCAGAGGTGGAGATTTCACGCTTGAAGATGAAGAGCGAACCAGGTGTCCAGTTGAGTTTGATGAAAAGCTACTTGAAGTAGCCCTTGAAGAAAATCCTGCTTTATCAGTTGAGGAATTGGCAGTGGTTCTCAGTTCAAACCATACAGCTGTTCATCGTCATCTTCAACAACTTGGAAAAGTTCCTAAAATTGGAAAATGGGTGCCTCATGAATTGTCTGAAAACAACCTCAAATTCCGAGTTGACATCTGCTCTTCTCTCCATTCTCGCCAACTTGTTTCACCATATTTGGATAGACTTGTGACTTGCGACGAAAAATGGATCTTTTATCGGAATGTTAAGCGTCGTAGACAGTGGCTTGGTAAAGGGGAAGGACCCCAGCGACAGCCGAGAAGGGAACTTCATGGGCAAAAGTTTCTTCTTTCAATCTGGTGGGATTGCCAAGGAATAATCCACTTTGAATTCTTACTACCTAATTCAACAATTAATGCTCAAATAGACTGTCAGCAATTAGAGCGTTTGCACCAAGCTTTGAGGGAATAAAAACCTGCTCTAGTGAATCGAAAACGGGTGATGTTTCATCAGGACAATGCGGGACCACACACAGCAAGAATCACGTTACAAAAGATCGAATAACTTGGTTGGGAGAAAATTCCTCATCCACCTTATTCTCCCGACCTTGCTCCTTCAGACTACCATTTGTTTCGTAGCTTGCAGAATCATTTGGAAGAAACAGCTTTCGTAACACAGGAAGAGGTTAAAACTGACATTTGTGAGTTCTTCGAATCAAAGACAAAAGAATTTTACAGTAATAGAATTAGTAAGCCTGTTAATAGATGGAAGGAAGTCATAGATAATCAGGGAAAATACATTGTTGATTGAATCTGTAATTAAATGTAACATTTGGTCACTTGTTTTCGTTATTCAAAATTCGGACAGAACTTATGGGATGACCTGATATATATATCTGAAAGCGTAATCAGAAAAATGGATCTTATTTCAATATTATCTAGCCGAGACGGAACTTGATTTATATTAATAACATGAAAGATTTTTTTATTTAACTCAAACATTTTTAAGCTAGATTAAATTTAAAAATCGAGACATTTAAAAAAAAAAACAGCATGTAAATTACAAAATGTGTATGAATTAGAGAAAACAACTGAAAATTAAGTATGTCAATTTGGTTGTCTGTGCGTTTGTATTTCTGTCCATGTGTATGTGTATGTGTATGTGTATGTGTGCGAACGTGTGCGTGAGTGCCAATTGTATCTAAATATTCTTTCTTTTCGTGTGCCCTGTCCTTTCAGGACGTAGGCGATCATGGTTCTCCACCTCCCTCTATCCCTTGCAGCTCTCAACAACTTTATTCTCTATTCTTCCTCCCCCAGACCACGTCTGTCATCCACTTGCTTAAGCCCGCCAGGTATGTCACGCGTTGTTTTCCCTCTATTCGACCCGTGAGTATAAAATTCTCCAGGCCTTCCTTCCTCATTATGAGGTCCCAGAAACTTCAGCTGCTTCTTCCTAATATCAAGTATAAGCCGCCTACTTATTTGCATCCTCTCTGAGATCTCATCGTTGCTCACACGCTCGGTCCATGAGGTAAAACTTTCAAAGCAGAAAATGCGTTTTTGGCATTTCAAAGTATACACGCTTGAAACGAATATAACACAAAGTCAAGTTTAGAGTCAGAGTTCCAGGCAAGATATTGGATCAGACTTTTTGGGAATAAACTTAATAACAACAAGCGAATAAGAAAGCATTTTTTTAAATTCATGCATATATATATATATATATATATATATATATATATATATATATATATATATATATATATATATATATATGTACACACATACATACATGCATAAAAATGCATATATATATATATATATATATATATATATATATTTGCGACGGTACAGAAGCGTATCAAGGCATAAAAAACAATTTTTATTAACGGCCATGTTAGATTTAAAATAAAACACCACTTAACCGGTTTCGTCCCCTCTCATCAGAACTGTTTAATGGGGAATAGAAATTATGAGGAAAATATTTGGTATGGATGACATGAATGAAGGGCAGGGAAGAGAAAGATAAATAAATAAAAAAAAGGGGAAAAGTGTATATAATTAAAGTAATACGACACAATATGCTAAAGACCCAGCACAGCCATCCATTTTTTTTTTTTTAATTTATTTATCTTTCTCTTCCTTGCCCTTCATTCATGTCATCCATAACAAATATTTTCCTCATAATTTCTATTCCCCATTAAACAGTTCTGATGAGAGGGGACGAAACCGGTTAACTGGTGTTTTATTTTAAATCTAACATGGCCGTTAATAAAAAAAATGATTTTATGCCTTGATATATATATATATATATATATATATATATATATATATATATATATATATATATATATATATATATATATATATATATATATATATATATATATTAATTTATAGTTGAATGAGGAAAAAGTGAAAAATCTGTGCAACGCGTTTCGCCCTTCAAACAGACTTCATCAGAATAAAATTATGTTCATATTGATCGAACGATATATGTGTAGGTGAGGGAAGGTCTTTACTTAGATTTTTATCCGTCCTGATACTTTCATGCATGCCTATATGTATGTGAGCGCGCGTGTGTGTATGTGTCTCTTCGCGTGCGTATATTAATGATAAATCTAGGTGCTAAATTTATGTCTGCCAGTGATTCTAATTCCATACTCGCTCGGTTCACATAGACATAGTTTCTCTCAACCGACCGCCGCCGCATTTTCTCCGATTAATAATGTACATTGGTAATCTCGTGGGAGGCCGACATGAAAGCATTTCAACACGGCCTCCTCCGTTGTTATCGTTTCCCTTGAACAAGAAAGAACGTTCTCTTTGTGCGCCTGTTTTTGCTAAACGTTGATAAGCAAAATGAATGAATGCGATGAATAGGATTTTGGACTTTTTCTGCTATTAAAAGAGATTCTGACTGAATTAAGTAATCCTGTCATATAAGCTCCCGAAAGACGTGAGAGTAATGGCTCGCCACAACTTCCTCTCTATTGTAGCTCTTAGTATATTGTGAGTTATTCCTGTATCTTTTAAGCTCTCTTCTGCCAACCACTTATACAAACTTGTTAAGCAGGTCATGCGCTGCTTTCCTCTGTCTCTCTTGCTTTAAATAGATCCTGCCAGTGTCAAATTCTCCAGGCCCTCTTTCCTCTTTTTCTCCATGTTCAGAATTCTCAGGTTCTTAGCCTCTTTCTGTAGAACCACATTTCTGTTGCCTCATGTCTCTTCTTCATTTGCCAGATTTCCAGCATTCATTGCCATATAGAAGGATCTATATTACTTAACAGTTTAGTACACTTTTTTGGCTTCTGTTCAAATGTTACTGTTTCTTAAAACTTTGCCTAGCTTTTGGAAGGCATCTTTCTCTATTCCAAGAAATTTTCGGACTTTTTTGTCACATTGTACCTGCCGTGTTAAAACGCTTCCCAGATATTTAAACTTTCATACTATCTTGATTTTTCAGGTTTTGGTTTTATCAGACAGTCTTGTCGGCATAATCCCTTTGAGAATACTTTTTCATTATTTCCTGCAAAATATTTACATTATAACAGACGGATCATTCTCCTAATCTTCGTTGTTACTATCACAACTTTTCGGCCGTCGCATACCTCCTCGGCCTTTCTCGTATGCCTGTCGATCTGGGTAACATTCGGGGGATTTCGAACTGAACTCTATATTTCTAGCTACGGCGGTAGATTATTTTCGTTCTTCTGCCCATATCTAATGATAAACTTGTCTAGTTATTATTTAGTACTGCCCAATTAACGCTCAGCTCATTTCCCCTAGTTCAAGTCTACGTCCCCACTGTCCAATTTCATTAACCAACGCTTTAAACCAAAAATCTTTTGAATTAAATGCGTTAGGTTATTTCGGGACAATCCTGAGGGGAGAAATTGTCTTAATCCTAATCTGAGTTTTGATGATAGATTCTGTTGCCATTTTTCACGCTTGACTGCACTCAGCTAGACTTAGATTTCAACTGCAACTGCTCCTTCAGCAATTGAGGATATGCTCGTTCTTTCTTTATTAATGGCACTCATATCGTATTCATTTCCTTGCTAGGCCTACCAAGAAGGACCTCATTGCTTACTACATGCGCTGATTCATTCAAATCTTTTAATCTACAGTGTTCTTATTTTACTCATTCCATAGAATCTGATAACCACCCTTTTATCTACTTACATGGAACAAAAGAGTAATAATTGAGCAGTACTAAAAATAAGAATTAAACGAGATATCCCTAGACATAGGCAGTAGAACGAGAAGAGTCTCGCCCATGTAGGTTCAGTTCGAAATTCTCTGAAGGCTACTGGATCGAGAAGCAACTGATTAAGGGTGGGGATGGGCCAACGACCGAAACGTTATAATAATATCAACCGAGATGTGGACAATAGTTCGCTATCCCAGAGAGCTTATCCAAGCGATCCAGACAGAATCTACGGTAAATTAGAACATTGCTTTTTACTTTCTCTATATTTATGTCAGGATTAATATTAGTGTTATCTGACTGGTGCCTCGTTGTTCATATGGCCGATTGTGAGATTTTTTTAGTCGAACTCGGGATGGTGTGTTTAGCCCCACCCCCAACCTTCTTATTCTGAGGAAGAGCTGCTTTTCTGTTCTAGTTTCCCTACGCTGACACGATCACATGTTACCGTGCTAACGTAGTACGCCTACCGAGGATTGAAAATATAGAGTTGCGTTACCCGTAGACTGGATTCCAGCGATGGCAAAAAAGCCAAGCGTTCCCTACTATTTAACCCATAAGTAGGGGAAGAAGTGATGGATTCAAAATATTAATGTTGAATTTGGATGTTAAATTCGTGTCTGCTAGTGATTCTATTTACCCGTTTATTCAGTTCATAAGACGCTAACAATTTTCTCTATATTTTAGCAACAAAAAAAAGTAACAAAAAACAATCCAACAAACTCGACTGGATTTCGAACTCTGTTCGTCGAGACATTACAATTGTAACAAACGCACCTCCATAATTAATATCAGAGTGAATAAGTTTTGTATTGATTTTACATCTTTTGAATGAGTTCAGGTCAGGCCCACATCAGACATAGTACGATGTTCCCAAGTTTTCATTTATTCTTTTCGGGCTTCTTAAGTTCGGTGATCGAACCCTCGATGTGGAAGACAAAGTCCTGTCAATATTGATTAAATGTAAACTGTAATTGAGGAAAATACTAAACTCGACGTTAATTAGCAAAATAGGGCGACACCATTTACAATTCAGTCAGAGTTTTGGGCTGATATAAGGAGTGTTTATCAAGAAGTGCTAAGGCAAGAAAAATATACAGGGAGGTAGTTTAGGTTTAGGTTATTTTGTTTTATGACTTTCAACACATCAATGGGTTACTTAATGGTGACATGATTTAGAATAATATGTATTATTAGTAATAAATCAGTATCTGTCTATATTTCTGAGATGAAGTATTATGTACACTATTTACATTATTCGGACTATTGTCCTTATCTTTGTCGCCATATTTGGACTGTCGCTAACGAAGGTACAGTCTGTCTTATATTTTTGTATGTCATCATATTAAGTCCGATATCAAATTGTGGCCGTAGGCTCCCTGTTCCCCACTACTTCAAATAAATGGTTCAGAAGGAAACTCCCATAATTAATAGAATTGAGAAACCTGTTCTGTCAATATTTCTGAGATGAGGTAATTTGTACACTATTTACATTGCTCGGACAATCATGCTCATCTTTGTTGCCATATTTATCACAACATTTCGGCCGTTGTATGTTCCGGCCTTCTTCAGGTGGTTGGAATATTGAACTTAACTTTTTATTTCGTTCAGTGGGATAGACAATGTGAGGACAATAGTCCAAATAATGTAAATAGAGTAAGAAATCAGTTTGAAGAATAGTTTTCATTGACGTTTTTTTCGTAAAGAGGGTTTATTTCGAAAGCCATATATATATATTGCTGGTAATATTTCTTTTTCAAAAATGTATTGCTGATATTTTGACTATAAAAAACTAATTTTATGATTTCATAAAGTTTTGACTCCAATTTGGGGGTTCACTATTTGCCCGTAGCTGGGGACCTAATAGGTGCTATCACTGCGGGTCAGATTGGACTTGGGAACAACAGAAAGTAAGAAAATAGTTCCATGCTCCTTAAAATTTCCCGACTTGAGGCCTTGCTGCCGGACGTAGTTTATCGTCATACCCCGGACGACAGGGAAGTAGTGTCATCAGCTGGAATCATCGTAAAGAGTATTTGCAGAAGAAAATCGTCCGGCATTGGTTAATTGTAAAGTTGTTTTGCGCCTACGCCTAAATGCAAGCCAAAATATTGCCTGAGTCAGCCAGCACAAGGATTATGGCACTAAGAATGGACATTTTGCCTCCTCCTGCTTGCTCTCCCGAGCCGCTCTATCTTCCTATCATCTTTTCTTTTCAATGCACTATTTTTAGAGGGAAAGCAGTTTATTATTAGCAATTTGCATCGAAGCCTACAGAAGCTGAGGAACTGGCAATTTGCTAAATATATGGCATTATGTAATCGATAATTAGGGGAAATATTATTTGGAATAAATATATTATGTAAAACCAGATAAAGGGTTTGTTTCTTTTCCATCATTAGATATGACAGAACTCTCTTTCCAAATTAATATTCTAAATGTTCTCTAAAAAGCATCTACCTTTCAATGACAATAACCCACTGCGGTCTTTTGAACAGGAGTAGGGACCCGGTTCATTCTAAACTCTACTTCAGCTATATACTACTAACGCGTGTCCTTTCCTAACGCCACATAGTAACCCTTTACTTTGAGTGGCTCTTGGGCCTTGTATTGGGTGAAAATTATGAAAAAAAATACTTTCAGAGTTAATAATTTTCATCATTCGGAATGGTTAAGGCCAACTTATATACGCATTTTATCTCTTCATTTTAAAATATATCGAATATTCTCAAACTGTTGTGGTAGGATCCACCTAATCGGCATAGGTGACTACCAACTATATAAATAGTGGTTGGTACCGGAAGACGAGAGGAGGAATCACGAGATCCAACTAGAGACTCTGATCGACTGCGACTAGTCAACACATTCTCCAGGAACGTCTTCCCAGAAATATACAGAAATACTATATGTACTTATTGTGTACACTTTCTTGTTATAATACATTCTTGTTCTAAGTACATTTTGTGTTGCATTATTATTCCATGCATTAGGCGAGATTCAACAATGAGTCAAGACTCAACACAAACATTATCTGCTTTTTTTATATAATGTTTCAAATAAATAAAACAATGATATAAAAGGCTTATTTATTGAAAACAAATGCACTAGTCGATAATCTAGACGAAGCTAATATATTATGAAATCAAATAATATACTGTTTTACGTACAGTGTAGAAAATATATGTAAAATATTCCGCTATAATAAATTTAAGGCAAGTGAGGGCATCATCAGAAACAATACCATCGGTAAGCCGTACTGATGTCATCTTCCTCTTTAGGGGACTACATCTGCTTATATTGGGCGTAAATGCACCACTCTATCTTTCAGATGAACTTGCCATGTCTCAGATCGTATTGCCTTTCGTACATATATTAATAAATATAAATACTTAGTAATATCTCTACAAACATGAACAAAGTACTCCTAATCAATACTCAACCTTTTCATATGCATTCACTATTCCCCTTTTAATGTTTCTGGTAATCCAGTAATATTCTACTAGTTCATACCATCTGTTCAATGGATAAGGAAAATTAATGTATTAACGTAATAATACAAACTGGTAATACGGGTTAGTAGATCCTGGAATGCGGGTTAGTAGCATGAATATATATACAGTATTGGTATTGAAGTATCGTGGTATGACTACTTACTGAGTCTACGTGCTCGCTAACTGTGACGCTTGCCGCCGTCTCTGTGTGTGACTTACTCTACTACTACTGAACTCTACTACTCTTCTGTCGTTCCGTCTCGACTCCTTCACTCCTTGACTGATCGAGTATTCACTGGTAGTAGTATATGTATGCCTTGCGTGAGTCCATTTGTGTGAAAGGGGGAGACCCCTTAACACCTTCAGAGCTAGAACCCGCCTTGCTGTTTCAACAAAGTCAACTAGTCCTCATTCCCTTTTTTTATTGCATTGATAAGGAGGCATCTTCTTTCTCAGAACTTCTGCTGTGTTGAACAAACACTCTTAATGCTGATTCACCGTTCGCGGCAATCGGAACCTCTTCAGGTGTCCACCGTTATTTATCCTACATATTCTCGTAATATATATGACTTACTTCTGTAAGACGTCATTCGGTAACTCTAACTTGGGCGGATCTTGAGCAACTGGATACGTAAAATAATTTATGAAAATTTGATAATAAAATTAGTATGAAAATATGATTTTTATTCCAAAATTAGAGCTTCTGTGAAAGCTAGTCGCTTCCTTCTTGTACGTAGAGGTGCAGTCGATTTGAAGGCTGATTTTGGTAGCAAAACCATTTTTCATGACTTATAAATAAAAAATGAACTGAAAATTTAATATTTTAAAATAACACACTCACACACATATACACAAACATACACAGAAGCTAAAAATAGAAACCTTGTAATCCTTTCTATATGTACGTCTTTCTTATTCCGATGAATGACAAAAGAGTCATTGTCCTATAATTTAACCACGTTAAACCGTGTATTAAATTAAGATCAAGAAATCTTCAGGTTTTACATCAAAAGTAACAACATTATTTTAATGCTTAGGAACAAATCGTTAACTGCCAAACAATTTCTGATCACGTGAATACGTAGATATAGATATATAATAAAATATACTTTGCTTTACGACAGATCGTATCGCGACGCCACTTCAGTTTTACGAATGAACGACATGAGTTGAGCTTTTGTCCGTTATTCGAAATGGCGTGAAACAAACACGCGAATAGCATTCATTTTTTAGGGAAAACATTGAATGTTCGCTGACCCCCCAAAATAATTCATATCTATGTCTGCTTTGATGTTGAGGGCGTCAAATAAGTCAGTAAGTTAATATTCAAAATTACCCACAAAGCGGACCGAAACGCACGCATCCTTTTCAAGCGGAATTCATAGTTTTCTACGCGCGAAGGTTTTTACAAACATTTATTTACATATGATTACATAGAAACACATATAGGGCATCTTGGCGTGGTGGAATGATTAGCTAGCTTGTCTCGCTAGAACAATTACGAGTGAATAGGTAGTTCGATCCTCAGTGTGTGTGTGTGGGGGGGGCAATATATTAAGCCTTGTGTCACATCTAGGATACGCTTAGAAAATCACGAGGGCGAGTTGTCGTAGTGTAATGGTTATCAAACATGTCTCGCTAGAACAATTACGACTTTCAGACTTGTGGCACATCTAAATTGTGCTTAGAAATTCAGCATTTATATGCATACGGCCATGTCAATTTGAAAGACCGAAGTTAAACAATGTTAAGCCTGCCCGCTGGGTGACCGCTTCGGATTACCAGGATTTGGAAGCTTGGATGAGCGTGGGTTGTAATGTATAAGGACACGGAATTGGAAGTCGAAGAGAAGATTTCCACATACAGTCGGATTCCTTATATTCCCTTATGAGAATGGAGGCACGGTGAAATAATAGATAGCGGCTCGGATTGAGAAATCGGAGAGCCGCGTTCGAATTCCAGTCGAATCCATTACATTCACATACGTGCTAATATCATTGGGAAAGGTATGAATCCTTTGTTCGCCACTCAGACCGGGTTCTATAGCCTTTGATGGCAACTGGGATACCGAAGAAAGAAAAAAAATGGCAACCTACTGCGTGAAAAAAAATCTGCATCGTCAGTCATGTATCGAAAGATACATGATCGCCTAAGCGTGTATGGCACATAATTGACAGATGAGAAAATAACTTTGAGAAACTTATGGATCCACCTCTTCTCTCCCCATCTATGAGTTAAGTAGTAGGAATTGTATCAGTAAATCATAATTATCCACCCAAAATATTACGATAAAAAGTCATATATATATCTATCTTTATCTCATATATATATATATATATATATATATATATATATATATATATATATATACATATATTTATACATGTATACATACATAAAGACACATATGTATATATATATATATATATATATAAATATATATATGTGTGTGTGTGTGTGTGTGTGTATTAGCCTTGGATCGGGTAGAAGAGAGATCAACGTGTTTTAGTGGACTCAGCAGTTTTCAGTCAGCTTGTCTAAATCGTCTTTAAGAAGCGAGAGCAAGATCTAAAATGTCAGCAAGTCTAACAGTGATCTCATCACACAATCCTTACTCTTGCACCATATGCAGCCTCTTTTGTAAATCACTAGGTTTTGCTTTGTTTTGTATTTTTGATTGGTTACATCTTTGTCATTGGTTGTTTTAGTTTTAGTTTTATTTTAGTTGTGACAGGTTTTATGTTGAGTGTAGGTAAATTCTTTTCGGTTGTAGTTGTGAAAGAGTTAGTGGCTAGAATAATACATTTTTTGATTCGTTGGTTTTGTCAGGATTTTCTATTTTGGAATAGTATTATGCTCCTTTTGTTTCGCATTGAATAGGAATTAGGCTACTGAAAGGTCTTGAATGCATTTTCAATATATCTCTTCTCTTCCTGTAAATATAGAGGGCTGCAAATTTTGAGTGCTCTTATATAGAATCCAATGATCATTCCGGATTTTACTTTGTTGTTTATAATGGAAATATAAGTTTATTAAGTCATTTTTATTGGTTGATTTTCAGTGGACACTAAGTTTTAGGCTGTCAGCTCGGTGTAACAGGATGTTAAATTCTATAACATAACATGATGTAAATTCTATTGTGTGGTCGATTTTTTTTAGTTAATATGCAAGATCCGAGGATATATTAATAGCGCATCCTCAATATATCGGAAGAAAGATATTTTGGAAAGAACTACATTCAAGAAGATGCACGCCAACACTGCACTTCAGTTTGACATAATATTTTCTTAATATATATATATATATATATACATATATATATATATACATATATATATATATATATATATATATATATATATATATATATACATATATATATATATATACATATATATATATATATATACATATATATACATATATATATATACATATATATATATATATACATATATATATATATATATATATATATATGTATATATATATATATACATATATATAAATATATATATATATATACATATATATATATATATATACATATACATATATATATATATATATATATACATATATATATATATATATATATATATACATATATATATATATATATATACATATATATATATATATATATATATATATATATATATATATATATATATATATATATATATATGTATATATATATATATATGTATATATATATCCTGGCTTTGTATAATAAAGTCTCACTTTATTATAAATAAATAATAGATATAGATTTTATATAAGAAATAAAATAAGCATATCCGTAATATCATGCAACCATCGGTTGGCACAAAATTTTTTGTTCTCTCATTGACTTGCATAATATTGACTTGCATAATTTAATATACTTACATCCTCTCTCTCTCTCTCTCTCTATCTCTCTCTATGTATATATATATATATATGTATATATATATATATATGTATATATATATATATATACACATATATATATATACATATATATACATATACATATATATATATATATATACATATATATATATATATATGTGTGTGTGTGTGTGTGTGTGTGTGTGTGTAGCGTAAAAATCACATATAGATATATATTTGCGCATAGAGAGAATGGGGGCAGAAATGCTGGCAATGTCATATTTAAATGTTTAATTACATGTACAATTATATAAAAGTGCAGCCAAGTGCAGAAATATGCAGATATGTAAAAAGTAAGAAAAAACTGCGAATAGATTATTTATGAGATGTGTGTACAAAAATTCCAAACGCTCCTTCTGGGAAAACGGCGGACATATTTTATACACATGATTAAAGTTTGCTTCAGAATCAGAAAGAATAGTGAATCTTTTATTGCATGCCATCAGATCCTTTGAATTGACCTGGAAAATGCAGTCAAAAAGAATAGCTGCCATTTTCTCAGGAGAGGATGCAATGAAAGTTCCATGGTCTGCATATCGTCTAAGATTAATATGCGGCCGGATAATTAGTTTATCGATTGTTCTTACTAAATTCGTGCTGAAAAGATGTGACATAAATAAAACTATAAAAAAAATGAGAGCTACAACTGGCAATTAATGAATAAATTAAAAATTGAGTTTAAATTCATGAAAACATCATTTCTAAAAATTCAATTCTTCAGTTAAAACTGAAGCGGTTATATCCTTAAAATGAACCACATTTTATTTTTCCCAATGTCTATTTTGATAAAATAATTTTTTTTCTAAATCCGACTTTTTCGCCGAACATGTCATAATAGAAATTTTTCCAAAATCTACTCTTAATTCCCTAGGCCATTTTGACAGTTTTATTGGTTCCTGGAATGGGGATGTTTCTGTGTTGAGTGTATGTTATCATTTAGTTCTGAGGGAGTGTGTATGATTGTTGCAAGTGTATATATTAGTATGGGTGTGTGTATAAATATGAGAAACATGGGTGGGTTTCAATTGTGGGTAGGACTTGATTTGTAGGGTTATTTATATAATTCTATTTATGTTCTTAAATCTGTGATTGAGCCCGTCTGGAGGGAGTATTTTGAGGCGCATAATCCATTTATCTTCATGGTTTTTTAACATTTTCTAATGTTATCTTTTCTGTACTTTTCTATTTTTTCAATTATAGTGAATTTGGCATGGCTTTTAAATCCTCTTTTTCTATGCGAGGTTGTTCCACAGGTAATAATCTTTCGTGGGGAGCCGACTTAATTCGATAATTCTGTTGTGAAAGGGCCATTCGATTTTCCCACATATTGTTTTTGGCAAAGTGTGCATTCTAAGAGGTAAATTATATTATGACTTCTACAGTTAGAGTCGTGGCAGATTTTGAAAGTAGATTTAGTGACTGAGATAGTGAACAAATTGGTGTGTCTTATATGATTACAGCGTAAGATCCTTTTGTTGTTACATGGTTGGGAAAATCCAGTTGTTTTTATTTATCTTATTTTTGCTTAATTACGGATTACCTTATCCTCTGAGGTATGGCTCCTACTTATAATTTAAAGTTAGTTTGGCAAACAAGGAATATGTAATTATTTTTTTTTATTTACTTTTACCACCGATCTTACATTGTTCCGTCTGTTGAGAGTAAGGGAGTAAAAAATGTTCCATAATTTCCATTGTTTCAAACACTTTTGGCCACTACTTTAGCAACTTTCAATTGGTGTTGCTTCTGGTGTTGTTAGTTTTTCTTCATGTTTTCACTGCTTAAGTTGTATTCTGTTTTTGTGTTGTTTTGAATAGGAGTGTTTATTCCGAGCCTTCGAGTGTTGAGCGCGATGGGAATTCGAGTGTGTGCCTTTTTATTTTTAATAAAAAAACTTTAAAGACGTCATTCCCACTGTTAAATAAGGTGAAGTTTATAGCAGGAGAAAGATGTTTAGTATACAGGACTGTATATGTTTACATAATGTTTATCATTATAACAATATACATATTGAATAAAAGCACTAGTTTTATACTGAACACGCTTAATTTCCTGCTGCTAAAACTGTATAGTGCCAATTTTTTTTCAGGTTCAGTCAGTTATGTACCATGCGTGATAAACGCTTAGGCGATCATGTATCTTACGATGCATGACTGATGAGGCAGATTTTTTTCCCAAACTATGTGGGCACTTCTTTTTAAAGTAGACCAGTTGCCATCCAAGGCTATAGAACTTGGTCTGTCCTACTATTTACAAATAGTTGGGGGAGGGGCTGAAGAGCAGGATTTATATAATATATATATATATATATATATATATATATATATATATATATATATATATAATAAATATAAATATAATAAAAGCTTAAATCACAGCGTCAGTCGCCTTCAATTAAACCTGTATAAAAGAGGAAGTGCAGCCAAAATACATAATTATAAATAAACACACACACACACACACACACACACACATATATATATATATATATATATATATATATATATATATATAAGTCAGTTATGAATTGATACACGCTTAGGCGGTCATGTATTTTTCGACACATGACTGACGAGGCATATGTTTTGCGCAATAGGTTGCCATTTCATTCTGCGGTAGACCAGTTGTCAGCCAAGTCTATAGGATACGGTCTTAATTGAAGAGGATTCATACCTTACCCAAGGGTATTAGCACGTAAGTGAATGTAATGGATTCGACTGGAATTCGAACTCGGCTCCGAGCCGCTATTTCTCCACAGTGCCTGCCTTTTCAGCTTAGGAGAGTATTTTAGGAAATCAATTCAGAAAATCATTAATGTTAAGGTTCTCAATTTTTACCAATAGTTCATCATTTTTTTTTTTTTTTTAATTTTGAGCGGATGTTCTTTTTTCTCTTTTGCTATTTTCCAAAATATTCTGAACCTTTTCATGCACCCATTTTTTAGCTGACACGGGTCTGGATCTATAGATTTATGTTTTCTTTCTTCACTTAGTTCTGATTTTAAATTCTCTAACGACACGTTTCTGTTTTATACGCATTGGTTCATATTTATTAAAGATACGTAAAGAGAAAAAAAATTTAAACTCCATTAACTTTCTCAGCGGTTCTACGCGAATCTAAGTCAAATTTAGATGCATAACAATGAATGAAATCGCTGTAGTCAAAGATTTACATCAGTTTATTTGTATTCCATTTCATTCACGCGCCTCCGGTACCTTCCCAGTCATATGGATAACCAATTTCCGTTCAGCATTATTAAAAGAGTTTTTAAAAAAAACTTCTATTATATAAGTCAGTTTTCAACTACTTCTATCATTACGTACGCCATAATAACCTAAAAAAGATGATAATTTCTCATAAATCTAGTTACATATCTAGCAAATAATATGCAGTTGGACAGACATTGCACAGTCGGTTCTTATACCAACACGCGTTGAAATAAACGGGACACTTTCAGCATCAATTCGAATTGTTACGCTATCAATTCCGGGTCAAATGTCATTTTTATTGTACTTGAAACTCATGAATATGCTTAGATCCATCTTTGGTAGAAAGTATTAATGCAAAGACGACATATACGATAATTACCTTTGGTAAGACTGTCTGGCAAACATGCCCGCCAAAAAGTGTGATTTTTGCCTTGACACCACAATTATTTTAACTGAATTCACTGTGAATTGTTTTTAAAAATGGTGATTAGAATTGTAATAAGACCTAGACATAAGATGAAAGTGAAATTATAGATTTATTTTTATTCTCGAGAATTTACAACAAAAATATTAAACACTGTTTATTAAATTCTTTATTCACAAAGATAATGATATATTTGCCACATTCAAAAAACTAACACAATTACAATATCTTACTAATTTATAATAAAATAGACATGAAAACCATTTTTTATTCATAAATTATAAACATTTCCTAAATTATTAAAATATGGAAAGCAATTATAAGGAAAACCTTATTATTTACCATTTTCTAAAATTCGAATCGTTTGGTAATTAGCCGATGTTTTGTTAATCATTTCAATAAACCATATAAAAAATAATGTAAATTTGAGGAAAGATATATATGTAGTCATCCACAGACAGACCGTTTCGCAGTTCATCAGTGTGGCTAAACGCCCGTTTGCCTCTAGCTAGGATCGAAACCCAACTGAATTAGTGTCAATCGGTGATTCTACCACTAAGCCGTTGACGCACGGCAGGGATGAATTAGAATTTAAGCGTATTTATTTTTAGATAAACACACAGTGACAGAGAGAACTCAATTCGATTTACCATATATATATATGCAGGTCATATCCGTTCATATAATCCAAGCGAGTCCTATTGACACAATATAGAATTTTAAATATTAAATATTAAATGTTAAATCTGACACAGAAAGATTAAAATTCACAGGTAAAAATGATCATTCGGTATTGGTATCTTAATTTCAATTGTATTATATATATATATATATATATATATATATATATATATATATATATATATATATACTAATGATAAAATATGGAAATCCGTATGTAATTTCCGGGAGGATATAGATCCCGTGAGAGCTGTATGTCAATGTTTATATTATTAATATGAATGTAAATGTTACTTATATTATTAATGAATAGACATTTTGTTTTAGGCTAGACGCAATCGTCAGGCGGCCTGACGGTTGCACCTAGCATGAAACAGCCTGTCGCCTCTGAGTGCTGACTTCAATGTTATTACTTATATTTCCATACGCTCTATCTCTGATACCATCTACTTTATTCCATAAATATAACAAACCTGAAAACTATTTTTCTTCATATATATATATATATAATGGAGAAAATTATATGACAATGTGGAAAAAGCTTTCCTTTAGAACTTCGTCCAACTACGTTTATTTACATTGATGGGACTACACATGCGCATGAACGAATGGAAATTTTAAATTTGTAAAAATAAAGCATTGAGAAATTTAAATAAAATATTATATTAACGCAAAAGGAATATAATACAAGATAACATTAAAATGTATTAGTTTCTCACCGTAACGAGACTGCCCACAATTCTGATGTACAAAATGCTACGCTAGTTAAACGAGAAAATGAGTCACAAAAATGAAACATTTCACCATTCTTGGCAGATCTTCACTCATTGCAGTGTGGGATATTTAATAACAAAAGTGATAGAAACAAAAAGAAAAAAAAAACTAAATTAAATCGACGAGATTTTATAACGAAAACACACATATATATATAATCTTAAATTTAAAATCCCCGGCATCATCTCTCGTTCGTGCGCATGTGCAGTCCATTCAACGTAAACAAACTTATAGTCCAAGGCATTCTTAAAACGAGGGAACGCGTCGCGCAAAACTTTTGAGCCTTTTTAATATATCTTTCCGCCAAAGTTGTTCTTGATATATACGAAATAATATATTGCTATCCAATATGTTTAAATATATATAAATATATATATATATATATATATATGTATATATATATATATATATATATTTCTATCCCATATATATATATATAAGTATATATAAGTATATATATATATATATATATATATATATATATATATATATATTGCTATCCTATATATATATATATATATATATATATATGAAATGTGAACGGCAAAATCAACATTAAAGCAATATTCTTTTTAGGATTTTATATCCAAACATGTAAAATAACCTTACATAAAGGCAATCATGTTTCGATGTGTATCAACACATCGCATCAGGTGTTAGTAACATACTAGTTAAATCCGCATGAAAGAAGGATTGCTGCCTAAACAAATAGGCACAGACACACAGACACACACGCTCATATATATATATACTGAAAGAGAGAATATATATCTTTAAGAAAATGAACAAATTTTATATCGTTATCCCATATATATATATATATATATATATATATATATATATATATATATATATATATATATACAGTATAAATTAACAGATTTAAAATATGCTTTCTTCGTTACACAGGAATTACCATGTTTCAAAAACCGAGGCTAAAATAAAAGAATAATAAGAACACCGGATTATATATCTTACTGTTTTTTTTCTTTTTATTATATATATATATATATATATATATATATATATATATATATATATATATATATATATATATATATATATATAAATTAACTGATTTAAAATATTATTTTTTCGCCAAACAGTAATAACCATGTTATATAAGAACACCGGATTATATATCTTACTGTTCTTGCTTTATCTATCTATCTATCTATCTATCTATCTATCTATCTATATATATACATATATATATATATATATATATATATATATATATATATATATTTAGCCCGTACATATACATATATATATATATATATATGTGTGTGTGTGTGTGTGTGTGTGTGTGTGTGGATGAGTATAATGAAAGAGAGAAAATAACTCTTTAAGAAAATGAAAACTTAAAATTAATGTCACCATTTCTTTATTTAGTTTTATGTATGTTTATCTTACAATTTAAACAATGAATGCACTGTCCCGTCTATTTTGATGCATTGTTCCTCCTCCGTCAACAAGATCATTGTTTTTTTAAACGTATAACGACCTTTTCTATCTTTAAGAGGGATGCAAAATTTAATTAAGGAACCAATTTTATATAGTTTTCGGTAGGATGCTACTGTTTTGTATAAACTGATTACATTCCGGAAATACCAGTCTGGATTTATTTAGGATCTTTTATTGGACAATCTCGGGTGACCGAGTGATTTAGATTTTAATAAATGAATATACAGAGCTAAAAACAGTAAATGCTCTCGGAATAAAAGATCATGAAACAAAGAGCTAGAATATAGCGTTGTTATGAGTGCGTTCGGGGCCTACCTTTTATAACGAAGTAGCGTTACCAGTTGTAATGACATTAAGTTGGATGACTTTTCGAAATAAGTGAAATGTTTTGTTGATATATTTATATACGGAATAATATAGATACTACAAAGAAATATATTCATATATGTCTTTCACACGATACAAACCAAGAGCCGCTCAATGCAGATAGCTACTGAAATAGGTTTTTATTGATTTAAACATTGTAGATTATGAGGATATACTGGGTGTAACAGCAAAATTATTGTTATGGTCCAAGGTTAGGACCAAGGAAGAACAACACGAAAACAAGAGTAGAAATAACAAAGATATATTAAACAGAATAATAATACAAGATGTTGAAGGTGTTAGTATGACTGTCAGTCTGGTTTGGAGTGATCTACTATTGGCCCGACTCGATTCCCTCTCTCCTCTTGAGAGGCGCAGTATTTTATAGTGTCAGGAAGAGTTCACTGTCGTTATAGGTAATGTCCATAACAATTGTACAAAAGGTTTAAAGGCAAAATTATCCATTTTTTATATTAAACTTTGAACCATTGTATCTTGGAAATGATTAAAGTTATCTTACTGGAATTCTCCGACGTTTTTATAACACTATTGAACTATACTTTGAGCAATAAGAATGTATAATTACTCTTAGATCTTAACAGAAGAATCGTAATGAAATCGATCATAAACGGCAGTGACATGTTCATCATTCATAGGTAAGGATGGGAAGGTCACGAAGGATTGAAATAAAGTTCATATATATATGTATATATATATATATATATATATATATATATATATATATATATATATATATATAATTCCAAAATAATTTTGTAACTTATGAAAGTGTGATCTTCGCCCTCTCTAACCTTCTAACTTTCTGTCCTGGAGTGACAATTGCTTTCACGTATGATTTGATTTTCAGATTTTTTTTCACTGTTATTTGGACTGTCATAGCTGAAAATCCTCATTCACGTATCAAACGTCTTCTGCGTTAAGTTGGATCATTTCTAATTGATCTCTTTAGCTGTAAGTTGAAATGATGATCCCTTTTACTTTTCTGACCTCCTGATCCAGTTTTACTCTTTTGATGGTTCTTTGAAAATAGATGTCCGTGTATGGATGTTGGCACAATTAGTAAAGGCCAGAATGATATTTTTCCTCTCACCATTGCTCATTTGGGATGACAGTCGGTCTGACACAAAACAATTTTAACCTATTCTCTTTCTAGCTGAATAGCTCAAAGTGATTTTCAGTGATTCTTACGACAGACGGTGTCAAGATGGCTAAACATCTTATCTGAAAACCTTAAAAAGAAAACCTCAGATTAGTGTTTTTTGTTTTCAGATATTAAACATTTTGTGGGATAGAAAATTATGCTGTTAAATGATTTGGACAATTTTGCTGTTACTACCGGTATAGGGGATATAACGTTCGACCTTACACTTGGTGAGGTTAAGATTTTAGTAATCTGAAAGTATGGTCTCGGGAGTCTGTTTATAAAGCAGAAGCTCTTAGGAAAATGCTGTCCGAGTGGAACTTCTTCATATCCAGTGGAATACGAAGGGAATGGGGATGCTTCGCCTATGCATGTCATGGATGACATGGAATAAGTAAAGGTATGAACTAGTGAAACTAGGGATTGTAGCTTATAAGAACATTTACCATGGAAATAGAGAAATAATAAATATACGATTACGACGTTGCGTGTGAAGAATAGTGGTTGTAGGGTGGGAAAATAATTCATCACCTAGAACCGTGATTCTCAACGTTTGTTTTTTATTTATGGTGGCCATGATTGATGATTTGTTTACGACCCCTCCCTGCTCGCCGTTTAAAAAAGATCATTTTACAATTTTCAGAAGAAATAGTCATATAAACTTCATAGCCGACTGTTTCAAAAGCGAAACCAGTTGAATGAAATAGACTTTTATTTCAGCAAAACTCTTCTGCACATTAATGCAGGTCAAATTTAAAAAGTTCTGCAAAATATAAAAATAAAGATATGCAAAATATAAATAAAAAACCACTGTACATAAATTTGGCATAAATGCACACGAGTAACATAAAAGTCATTCTAACATTGTTTTATTACGTCAAGTAGTGTCACGTGTGGAAATAATGTTTTTATTGTTGTGTTGGCGGCACTCTCGAGGATTTTCCTCGTGAGTGAGTTATAAAATCCTCGAGAGTACCACCATTGAATATTATCCAAATATTAATCTACGCCCAGGCTTTATTCCCTATATCACCTTTCCTGACAGAATTACTACTTTCTTAAGCAAACGTAGAAAACTGCATCAAGAAATCAAAAAAAATGTTTGAATCCGCCAACACATCAATAAAAACAATATTTCCACACGTGAAAGTTTTTGAAGTAATTTTCAGTTGACAATATCAATACAGTAGCGTTTTCTAAATTCTTCCTGTTGCTAAGGACATTTTGTTTTGTTGTTAATAGTTACTTTGTTTTAATAAATTCATTTCGTTTTTGCCTGGAAAAAGTCCTCGTTAGACGAAACGCGTCGGCTAATAAAACAGTTTGTCTATTATCTTTTATCCTTTAAAAATATTGCCTTTTTCTACTGGTTAACTGAGAAATTTTTCATATATATATATATATATATATATATATATGTGCGTGTATGTGTGTGTGTGTGTGTGTGTGTGTGTGTGTGTGTGTGTGTGTGTGTGTGTGTGTGTGTGTGTTTGTGTGCATGTGTGTAATTCGCAAACAAAAACACATTTAAGTGAAAATGGGGCGGAAATGTAGATATCTATTAATCGTAATATAATTTCCAGACGACAAATGTAAGTTGTCTTGAACGAACGGTCACTCTTATATAACCTATCATCAGGTCTGAACTCGTTATCTACGCAGATAGAACAGCTATTTACTTTTCCCTACAGGAGGCACGGTGTGTTGCATACTCCCTCTCGTCTGGGGCGTTCTTGCCAACTGTGCCAAATAAGCAAAATTTTGCTTAGCCCTTTGTTGGGGATTGGACTTGGGAGGGCGACGCTCTTGATTCAGTCATAACGTCGCCTTCTTCTTTCTCAGCCGTTATCGCCAGTTGTTTTATTCAGAGATAAAAGAGAACTGCAATAAAATGGATTTTAAACTTATCTATTTTATTAAGCACGTCAACGTTTAGATTCTTAATTGCCAGTGGTGTCGCTCTATCACTCCTACTGGAGAGCAAGTTCCCCGAGACACGAAATGACCACATCTACTGTGTAAGACGTGTAAAAACATAATACAATGAAAATACATTACCATGCTAGTCTTAACCAATAAAAAACGACTGATCTGTTTTGTCTACCATCTGACCTTAAAGGTCGGCCCCAGAAGATCTGAGGCAAAATACACTGCCACTAAAAATTAATAATCTGAAACTATTATTTAACAGGTGGAGTATCAGCTCGGATTCGAATTCCAGTCTGATCCATTACATTCACTCTTGGGAAAGGTGTGCATTCTATTCTTCTTCCTCCCCAGCTATGGATAAATAGCAGGAAAGACTGGGTTCTATAGCCTTGGGTGGCTTTTTACTAGAGAAAGTAACTCTGAACTCAAAAATGCATGCCGCCCTGGATCGTTCACACTGTCCTGACTACGGTCGAATGATGATTAATGGTAAATCTAATATGGTCAAATTGACAAATGATCTAATAAATTACCTACAATCTGTTAACTGAGACAAGGAAACGAAACTGCCGTCTTTTAATCGTTTTAAAGAACTTCAAATTAGATTGGCTGATACTAACTTCCAAGTGAGTCACTCATTGCTCCTTCTCAGGCTAACTTCTTTCTGCTGATACAAAGTCGAAAGATTATATTGAATCAATTACTAGGTCTGCTGCTAACAACGTTTGTTCACTGTATCGTGCTAGAGAATTTTTCCCGCCAGAATTACAAATTTATCAAATTTACCATTAGTGCATGCATAGACTGTAGCTGCAAAATCTTGTTTGATGCTCTTTCCATGTAGTCAGAGATTCTTGATGAAAAAGCAAACAGAAATCTGCAATCTTATCTGTCCTGACCTGGCATTTCGGCTTCAGTCACTTTCCACACAAAACAATGCATCTTCGCTGTATTTTTCTATATATATTTTCATGATAATTATTCTGATGAAGTCTTGTATAGCACATAGAGTTTATGCATTTAAGCGTAGTACTAGATCGGCAGGTAGGTCGCATGCATTTTCATTTGAAATTGTATTATGCAACCGTAAGTTCGATGCTAACAGTTTCTTTTCCAGCATTTCTCTATTGTGGAAGTCTTTTTCCTGTTTCTTTTTCCCCAGTCAATTTTTATCTTCAAATATTTAAATGCAATGTCAATAGTTATCTTCTGCTTACTTAATTACCGTTTTTTTTCTACTTATTTTTACAGAAAGGTTTACCCTGTGCAAATCCCGGGGACCACTCGAAGTAGACGGTTACATAGTGCATATAGGAGCGTAAGATAACTCTAGATTTGAAAGGGTTAAGATTGTAGTGATCGGGGAAACAACCTCTTGGGAGTCGGTTTCACAGAGCAGTGGTTTTGTGGGATGATGCTGTTTCAGTGCGACTTACTTCTCATCGATGGAATACAGAGAGAATGTGGGTGATTTGCTACAATGGGAGTGCCATGACGGGCCTTAGATGTGAATGTTAGAACTGACGGAACCAAGGATTGTATTCCGTACGAACACTTTCCGTAGAAGTAGCGATAAAACACGAGAGACTTGCCATATCCCGTCTGTGAGAGTTGTTGGTGGGTGAAAATAATTCGTCATCCACAAGAGCTCGGAGACAGTTTTTGAATAACTGCCCCGACATTTCTCTCCAGACTTTACTAAGGTTGGAGAGTAAGATCGGGGAAATTATTTCCTATTAATAATGTTTTTACTATTTACATTATTCGGACTATTGTCCTAATCTTTGTTGCCATATTTATCACAACGTTTCAGCCGTTGTACGCTCCGGCCGTCTTCAGAAATATAGACAGGTAATAATATTTTTCTTTTTCTCGTATTCTTTCACACTCAGTAACCACTTGTATCTTATAGTGGCTTTATATTTTTCCTTGGCCGGACCAGAATACATTGAGACTCTCATGGTCAGCGAGTCCCCTACCATCGGTCAGTTTCAGTTTATCGACTGCCCTTATCAGCTTGGTACTGAAGCGATGTGGTATACGTAAACTTTAAAACTGATCAATAAATGAAACCGTTTCCAAATAAGTTAAATTTTAATTTCTGTAATCTTATCGTAAAAATAAATCTTTCAAATGCTTAATATGAATGATGAAATGGTTCGCTAAGTACTCGTGAGAAAATAAGGCTTACATACATACACCGGTTCTCGTACGATTACCGAAGTTAAGCAACGTCAAGGCTAGTCAGTTCCTAGATGAGAGACATCTTGGGAATTACAGGTGTTGCAAATTTAGGTGTGCGAGTGATGTGATCGATAACTCCTCAGGATTAAAAATCGGAGAGTCGAGTTCCAATTCATGTCGGGTTCATTATATTCAGTTATGCGCAAATACCCTTGGGAAAGACATTGATCGAGCTTTTCTCCTTCCAGCTATGGGTTAATTAGTAGGGTGTGTATCAGTAAATCATTATTATCTCCCAAAAGATCTAACAACCTAAAATTATTTTCCGGTTTTAAATAAACTGCAAAAGGTAGATAAGCCGTAAAACAAAAATAAAATCAACCTATAAATCGTTGAAATAAAACTCAGTTTCTGATTACAGCAATTCATCTGAAAAATATGTCAAAATATATTTCCTAAATCTCATCTATCTATCTATCTACCTATCTATCTATCTATCTAGCTCGTAAGTTATCAGACGACACTTGAATTTTGTAACTGAATTCACGTGACAGGGAATCGAAAAACATTCATATTAGAATTTTGGATAATTAAGTCTAATTAATTTATGAATTTCAGAGCTAATCTGATGGTTTCAAGTTGCCTCAAGCCATTTTCTATGATCTCAAGATATCTTTTGTCATTAAGCAGATAATGGGCTTTATCTTCAAACAAGATTAACATTGTGGAGCTAGCAATATTCTATTTCTGAATACCACGTTGATATATTTCTTAACTTATGCTTGCAATTAATTGTTAATGGTAATAATGACAGATATTGAAACTCCTTCTCGCTATGTGCCGGAAATCCTTAAAGATGATTTCATAGCATTTTATTTAAAAGCGTCCCCAATTTGATTAAGTATATAGGCTACTAGAATGGAAAATATCACACGAGGTAAGAACAATTAAAGAAAAAAAAATTGAAACAGAATTAAAATTACTCTCTGATTTCATCTATTTTCCGTGATTTTTTCTCGTTGTGCCTAATCCAATCGCAATGCACTGATTATGCGTAATTGCCTACGCGATAAAAAAAAAAAAGGAAGGAAGTGAATTTTCCTTGAAAAATGGAAGGTCATAAGAGACATAAAAATGAAATCACATAAAAAGTCACGGGAAACAAAGACGATTCTTGCATAACTTTTTTTTAGGAAAGAAATAAAACCGAAATCTTGTCTTATTATATAATCTGTGATGTCAGAATTCGATTTAGTAGGACAAAAATTACAATATTTTTTTATTGCTCTGATGGTTACCTACATTGTAGCGCAGTAAATCCAGGCAGATCGGAGGCGAAATGAAACTTATGGACGAGGATGGATCCATAAATTCATAGCCTTCTACAATTATAAAGAGAATGTTGATCTGAAATTAACATTGTCTGTCCTATTCAATGAAATGTACATGGAAGAAGGATTGCTGCCTAAACACACACACACACACACACACACACACACACACACACATATATATATATATATATATATATATATATATATATATATATATATAAAAGTGAACATAGAAGTCAACACTTAGAGGCGATAGTTTCACGCTAGATGCAATCGTCAGGCCACGAGTGCTGTTATTTTTCTCGGCTATTTATATATACGTGTAAGTGGTGCATTGTGGGTAGTCTAATTTGCCGGTTATTTTACCGGAAGTCGTTTATTTGTTTATTTATTTATTTAGGTCAAATAATTTTGCTTGTTTTTATTTATATTTATCTTATATATTTATTTTTTTTATTTTGATCGGTGTTTTTATTAACGCAATAAAAATTTGTTTATATAGCTTATTTAATAGTTTTGTTTTTGTTTGGGAAGATAATTAAAGCTATTTGTTCAATTTTGGGGTTGATTGCTGTGGTTTGTTCTAACTATTATTTTGGCGGGAACAGTTTTTAATTTATTTATTTGGATTGATTATCTTTATTTGTTTTTTCTAAACGGCTAGTTTATCGGTATCGGTTGTTATTTATTTATATCTATTTATATATTTGGGTGTATTTAGATCAATTTATTTTACTTTTTATTTATTTGTTACACTGTATATTTTCTCTTTTTGGTTTTCGATTTTTAAGTAACGCAGTATATTATTTTTTATTTTTTATTCATTTTTTTATCGTTATATAACAGTTATAGCTATTTTTCGTCCGATTTTTTGTTTTGATTTTTATAGTCTAATATCTAGTGATTTTATCGTGGCTTGGTAGATTACGTTGTTTTGTAAACAATTACCGTTTAAGGGACATTCGTTTTTTATTCTGTAGTTACACGTGGGTTTAATTTGTTCGTGTGGTTTGTTGATAATTTTCCTGTTGTGTTTTTTATTATTTCTGTCATGTTCTCGGTGCACCTGTAACTGATTTGTACTGTGTTTTTGTTGGATATTTTGTGTAGGGTGCTTGATTCCGTGAAGTGTTTGTGTAAAAGTTTGAAGAATATTTTTCCTACGTTTGTTTTTACGTTTTTGCTGTACGGTGGGTTGAACCATATGATATTTCTTTTCCTGTTGGCCTTTTTATTGTTCTGTGGTGAGTACGTGAGTGTTGCTTGGAATCCGCTATATTTTAGGACTGTTTCGTAGTCTTTCTTAGCTTTGTTAAATATAGATTTATTCAAGGAATTGTCGGAAAGCCTGCGGTTAATCGATTTTGGTATCTGTTTGATTATAGAAGGCGGGTGGTTGGAAGATGTGTACATAGAGTAGTCGGTTTTCTGTATGGTTTGTATGTGCCTTTTCCTCGGTTGAAGGTAACATCTAGAAAATCTACTTCGTTTAGGTTAGTTTTTATATCTATGTCGAATCCGAAAATCTTTATTATTGCTTTTCTAGTTTTGTCTGTGTTTTGTTTGTTGCAGTTTCTTAAGATTATGAAACCGTCGTCCCTGTAGAGTCCTGTGTCATTTCTATCTGTTATTTTGCTTAGTTCGTGCAGTATGTAAATACCTACGATTTCGCATGTCTGCACCGTCAAAGCTTCCCATTGTTGTGTCAAATATCCCATATTTCTTTATTCATGCTTCTTCATGGTGAAATAGAAATGATTTACGGGAGTGCTTAATGATGTCGATCTCGTTTGGTTTCATTATTATTTGTTCCTGGTCTACGTTGATGGCCTTATCTAACATGCATTCTGTTATGGATGGGTAAAATTCTTTCATGTTCACATTAAGACATGTCTCATTTAATAATTTAGATAGGTTTTGCATAATTATTTTCAATCAGAGTTTAGGAAGTTTTGTTTTTGAAGAGACTTGTGTTCCAGAAAATTGGCCGAATATGGCAAATCGAAAAGCTCCCAGTTTTCTACCACGACAACGCAAGATGACGTGTTGCGAAAACAGATGTGGCAGAAGCTAAAACAGTTGAAATGAAAAATCCTCTAATATACACAGTATTCTCCTGACTTGTCTCCTTCCGATTTTCCTTTGTTTGGTTCTCTGCAGAAAAATCTAAATGGCCTAAAAATTGATTCTGTGCACTCAGTTGAAAATTACCTCACAACCTTCTTCCAATAAAAATACATGAAGGTTCTACGAAAATGACATCAACAAACTTGTAGAACGATTCGAGACAGTTGTTTTAAATCAGGTGAAACCATATACTTGACTAATAAATATTTTTTATGAGTATGATAATTTTGTTTTCAATTTTAATACAGTTATCTAATATATACATATAGTAATAAATAAAATTAAATATTAAATTGTCTTTATTCAAAATATCGTGCTATTTAGTATATTTGGTAATTTACTGGTAATAAATAATTATATTTATTACCAGTAATGCGCTATCGCTTGATATAGAGAACTTTAATTACATAGACAGCTTGCCGTAAAAGCGTTATCTCTTCAAAATATATAACTTGTTTGTTAATTTCTTTTGAGAAACACAATCTTTATATAGTAGGAAATGATGACGGTTAAAAAAATAAACATTCAAGTCCTTAGAAATTGCTTTGTTTAATTTTTGAATATGAAAAATGAATAAATAAGGCCTTTCGATACCTGAAGTAGAGTATGACCATTTTCGAAAATAGTAATTGAACCTTTCTGGGCTTTAAAGCTCTATGTGATCAGAAGGTTTAAAGTATGCCGGGCCGAATATGGTCTTTCCTAAAAGGGGAACGCAGTTTTGAAAAGTTTTGAAATCATTATTAAGTTTCCTGAACGCGTAGGCTGGTAGACGTAATTCACATGTTAAAAAATAGAAAAAAGCTGTTCTTAGAGAGGAATTGAAAAATGTTTTTTTTTTTATGATAACGTTCGACGTAAACGGAGCCGGTAACAACCTTGTGAATGCGCTGAACCTGTGGATAAAGCTTGCTTGCGTCCAATGAAGCTGTTGCCGTCCGTTTTTTGGAAATGCAGAGGGATAATTCACTACGAGATTCTTCCAGTCGGCGAAACAATAATTGAAACGAAGGATTGCGATTAACACATCAATGCGGCTATTCAAGAAGAAAAAAAGGAGATTTCGCTAAATGGAAAAGGTGGCATTTTCTATCACGACAACAGAAGGCCTCATGTTGCAAAAACAGACCTTCAAGACACTTAAAGAGTTGAAATAGGAAACCTTCCAGTATCCACTCTATTCTGACTTGGCTTCTTTGAATTTTTTTCATTCGTTCCAATCTCTATAGAACAATCTAAATGATAAAAGAAATTAACTTTTACAGTTAGTCGAAAATTACCTCACAACGTTCTTCCAACTAAATACACGAAGTTCCTTCGAAAAAAAAGTATCAAGAAGTTTGTAGAACGATGGGAAACAGATGTTAAAAGCAACAGAGTTTAGTTTGGTTTGTTTTACGGCATATCAACATCAATGGGGTATTCAATGGCGACAAAATTTTAATTGCTGGGAATATTTTGTTTTTCAAAAATATATTGCTTGAAATAACGTATTGCTGGTAATAATTCTTTTTGCAAAATATTTCTGATATTAAAACCTAATTTTATACTTTCATAGTGTTTTGATCCCAGTTTGTAGGTGAAGTATTTCCCATAGCTGGTATCCTAAAAGGTGCTACCAACCCGGGTCAGGAAGGACCTGGGAACACTAGCAAATAAGAGTTAGTTTCACGCTCCTCAAAGACTCCTGATCAGAGGCCTTGCTGTTGTACGTAGTTTATAGTTTTACCCAGGACGCCGATGTAGTTTATCGTCATTCCCAGAACGCGGATGTAGTTTATCGTTTTACCCAAGACGCCGATGTAGTTTATCGTCATACCCTGGACGGAAAAAAAGCAACAGAGACTATATTGTTGACTAATATATGTTTTTGTCAGTAGGTAAATTATTTTAATTGTAATACTGTGATCTAATATATGCATATACATATAGATAAAAGAGGAACGTAGGCTTGAACGCTGTTGGAAAGCACTCTGTCATTATTATGTTTTGCGAAAGCAATGATCTAATAGAAAAAAAACATCGATATTAATATCTGAGAGAGTTAAGTCAATTAATGTATGAATTCCGGAGCTAATCTGGTGATTTCAAGTAGCCTCAGGCCATTGTCAGTAAGCAGATAATGGACTTTATCTTCAAACATGATTTACATTGTGGAGATAGTAATATTATATTCTTGAATATTATGTATTTTTATTCCTCAAGTTATACGATTAATTGTTAAACATTATATTTTAAATATCTCAAGGAGAATGGATGAAAGTTAGAACAGATAATGTCCAAATTACATTGGTCGCCTCGTATTCTATCCTATATAAAAGCAATAACAGTCTATATTTCTGAGATGAGGTATTATGTACACTATTTATATTACTCGGACTATCATCCACATCTTTGTTGCCATATTTCGTAAACTTAAGGAAACGACACATATGCTAGGCCACAAAAATCTCCTGAGCCGACCAAGCATAGAAATGAATACAATATGGGAACCAGTAATAAGGTATGTCAGAGAAAAGCAATAATAACAACGAAAATTGCAATATAGAGCTCTGGTAAAAGAAAGTGCAATGATAACAGCAAGAATTGCAATATAAGCACTGATAAAAAATGGTTACTGAAGACATTAGGTTAATGTTGTGGATTCCGGGATGAATCCGATATCAATGAATAATAAACGTCAGGAATGGATAAGGAAAATGTATTAACGTAATAATATAAACTGGTAATACGGGTTAGTAAATCCAGGAATGCGGGTTAGTAGCAATAATATATATACAGTCTTGGTATTGAAGTATCGCGGATGACTCCTTACTGAGACTACGTGGCTCTTGTGCTACGCTCCTCTATTACAGACAGTATTTACTGCCCCCCCACGAGGGATAGATGTGGCACAAGGCCGGGTTTAAAGCGGGGTATTCTCGAGCCCGTAGGCTCGGCCAAAGAATGCCCGTAGATCCCGTATGAACGGAATCGCGTTGGTCAACCTCCCCGAACTTGACTCCGCCCTTCGGTGGAGCCTCGTCCGGGTTCCTCTCTGCACAGAGGCATAGAGTTCGACCGTCTAACCGAGAAGACGTCGCCGTCTCCTCTATTACAGACAGTATTTACTGTCCCCCACACGAGGGATAGATGTTGCACAAGGCCGGGTTTAAAGTGGAGTATTCTCGAGCCCGTAGGCTCGGCCAAAAAACAGTGTGAGTTCAATTCATGGTTAAGGCGGTGGAGAACTTCGAGAGGGGAATTAACAAGAGATAACTGATAACTGAAATTCATTAGACATGGCACGTGGAACTAGACCAGTATACCCCAGCGAGCGAAATAAAGTGTTCAATTTGACATTCCACCCAACCAGCCGTAACGTTGTGACAAATAAGGCAACAAAAATGAGGATGATAGTCCGAGCAATGTAAATAGTGTATAAATGCAATAATAATAACAATTTTAATATATTATACACGTCGTTGTTAATATTATACTTTGGTAATTTTGAATGACTCTTTTCGTTGTTACTCTCATTGTCCTAATTTTTTCGGCCCTGTAAAGACTGATCTGTTATCCATTGCATCAGGTAATGGTACAAACCCTAAAGAACAAACGTGCCTTTCAATTGCTTCTTTTAAAAAAAAAAGTGTGTTTAATGCCTTCTCCAGGTAACTCTGAAATATATATATATATATATATATATATATATATATATATATATATATATATGTATATATATATATATATATATATATATATATATATATATATATATATATATATATATCAGCTCAGAAGACAGGTAGAACGCTTTCGTGAGAAAGAACTGACATTTACGAATTTTGAAATTCCCCGGGAAAGCTACTGCAAGTGACAGCTCTTGAAATGAAGGCAAGATAGCCACGTAGTTAATGCGATCTTCTGGCATTTAAAAATGGCGTTGGGAATAGAATATCTTCGAAATATGCCAAAAAACCATGTCGAATTCTGGTGACTGAGAAGAATTTAAATTGACAATATTCTTAGTGACCTCTTGACACCAGCCATCAGTT
>OZ038492.1:60398778-60428778 GCA_964036315.1 Acanthosepion esculentum | reverse complement strand
GCAGTATTTGTGAGTACTATTCTGTCTATTTCTCTAAGTCATAGGCTACAAGAAATCACTTCAATGACTCTATTGAAACCTTTTCCAATCAATCCGAGGGCTCCAACTACAACTGAAATTATTGATGTTCACATGTGCCACATTTTTGACATTTCCACTTCAGGGTCCTTGTATTTTGATAGTTTGTTGGTGATCTCAAACGATGCATTAAAATCTGCAGTGACTGCCTTGTCAATAAGAAAACACATTCTGTTTTTGTGATCTTTGATTACGATGTTTTGGCGATTAGCTTTGACGGTTTTGTCTGTGTGTATTGCAAAGTTCCATAAAACTGTTACAGGTCTAGCCTTATCTCTGTGACGGGGTCATGGTCATGTTATAGCAGTTTCTTGCAGTTTCCTTAATGTGAAAGTTGCATAATTTCCAGTGCATTTATTGGTCCATTCTATCATGCCGAGTTTTATATTCTGTATGTGCTAATAGCGTACAGCCTGATACAAAATAGTCAATAGTTTCTGAATATTCACGGAATCTGCATTTAGGGTCAACACACATTTTTAGTAGGTGTCCTTGGTAATTTCTAGTGAGCAGGTATTGGTCCTGTACAGCAAGAATATAATCTTCGGTTTTATTATTATTTTATTCCATTTATTTATGGTGTACACACCGAAGACCTAACGTCAGAGATGGCATCATGGCATTTTCCGCCGATCTTCCTTTGGGGGAAAAGCAAAAAGATCACACATATTTTACATAGATAAAGCTCTTTGTAACGTGTGTGCTGTACTTGTGAGTTCAATTTTTTGTATTTCTTTAAGGTTTCGGCTACCAAGAAACCCTGCAATGTATCTATCGGAACATTTTCAATTCAGTCCGAAGGCTCCAACTACAACTGGAATTATTGATGTCCACATGGGCCATATTTTGTAGATTTCGATTTCAAGGTCCTTGTATTTTGATAGTTTTTTGAAGATCTTCAAATATATATTACAGTCTGCAGGGATTGCTCTGATAATAAGAAGGCAGGTTTTTTTTGTTTTTGCGGTCTCTGATGACGATGTCTGGACAATTAGCTTTTATTGTTCTGTCTGTGTGCATTGTAAAGTCTCATGACATTGTTACAGGTCCTTCATCTGTAACCGGGTCTGAGTGGTGTTCATACCAATTTCTCGCACTTCTCTTTCCGTAGTTGCAGATTTTCCAGTGCATATATTGGCTCACGCTGTTATGCCATGTTTTATATGCAGTGGGAGCCAATACCTTGCAACCTGATATGAGATGGTCAATTGTTTCTGGATATTTATAGCAAAATATGCATTTTGGGATCACATGATTTTTCAGTATGTGTGCTTGGTAATTTCTAGTTAGCAAGCATTGGTCATGTGCAGCAAGAATAAAACCTTCGGTTTTTGAACTTGCCCTACGTAACGACTTATGGGAGTAGTCTACATTGGCTTGTTTGGTCCATGAAGAGGCTTACCTTGCCATGGTTTCTGTATCTGATGCATTGCATTTGTTTTCATTTTTTAAAGTTTTTTTTTGCTGCTGCAGGATGTGTATTAAGTTTTACCAGCATTTCTTCATCCACTTGAAATTTCATTTTGAATTTGTTGGCTTCCTTTATTTCTGCATACAATGTCGTCCTTATTTCATCTTATTTGACGCAATTCATCACCCAGTCTTCTGTAGTTTCTAGGTATCTTTGAACACCGATTGATGTAATTCTGTAAGATAGTTCTTGCCTCTTTCGGATCTGGACACACACGGACTATCAACATCAGCCTCAGGAGGATGTATGCGATTGCAAAGGATATATTTCCTGTTTTGGCTTGCATTTGTTTTAATGTCAGATATAATCCATTTAAGGATGTTGAAACTATATTACACCACAGGTTAGGCCAGGGTGTTCATGGTTGATATTCTACTTTTTTCTTCAACCCGGTATTCAGTACCAGACGCACACGTTTGTAATAATCTTTTCTTACTTTCCGCTTCATTTGGGTACTCTGAATTCCATCTTCTTCGCTAATTCTTAGTATATATAGGCGCCTACTTGTTACAGTCCCCTAATCTTTGTGATGAAGTCTATATCTATTCAGTGTGATTCTGTAATTCTCTTTTTCTTGAATGCTACTTTTTCACATTTATTTAATTCAAAATTCATACCTATGCCGTCATTAAAACAGTTTACAGTATCGAGAAGATCCTCATTGTCGTATTTGGCAAGGAGTTTGAAGTCATCCATATTGAGTAGAAGATTAAATACATTCTTGTTCACTTTATATCCATAGCTATTACTTTTAGTTCATTAAACAGGGGATTAAGGACAGACAAAACAAAAGAGGTGACAGGGAAACTCCTTGAAAGATTCCTCGTCGGATATTCAGGCGGTGGGGAGTGGCTGTGTTTTGGTATGATTTAGGTATAATGTGGTTTTCCACATTCCTATGCTGTATTTAAGGAGATTTACTATCGCCGAGGAAACTTGTACATTTCCAAAGCCTTAAGGATCCAAGAGTGTGGCACACTATCAAAGTCTTTACGATAAGATTTCTACGTCTTTTCCTGCAATTTTTCAAGAATATTTTCTTCGTCAATAGTTGTTCTTTTCAACCATATGAATCTCTCCGCCATCCTTTCTGTTCCAAGGGTAGAAGGTTTTCATCGAGCACAGAGTTTAAGTACAGTTTGTCAGGACCAACGTAACCAATTTCTAAATGGCGGATAGACAAGTCATTGACCTATAATTTTTCGGAGAATCTGTTTCCCCCGTTTGTGATAGGAGATATGTAATACTTTCAGTGATCTATTCTGGAACTTTTGGGGGATTATTACTTAGCACTGACATATTTTGTGCGACGGTTTTATTGATTGATGACAGATGATAAAGCCACAAATTTGGTACCTTGTCATTTCCCGGGGGATTTCCGTGTTGAGGATTTCGTTAGAGCTTGTCTAAGTTTAATCTTGGTTATATTTTCCCATTCTTGTTTGATCCATTCTGCTTTGGGGTTATTTTCCTTTGGGTCGCTCCAAATATACTTCCAAATTTGTGCGCTTTTTCAATAGATGGTAGCTTTTTGAATTCTATAACTGCTTTTCCAATTTTCCTGTAAAATTTCTTAAGGTCCGTTTGGATAATCTTATTTTGTCAATAAAACCTACAACACTTTTATATCGTCTTCTTCTTCTTCTTCTTCTTCTTCTTCTTATTATTATTATTATTATTATTATTATTATTATTATTATTATTATTATTATTATTATTATTATTATTCTTATTCTTCTTCTTATTCTTCTTATTATTCTTCTTATTATTCTTCTTATTATTATTCTTCTTCTTATTATTATTATTCTTCTTATTATTATTATTCTTATTAGCAGGAAACAGCTGAGATTTCGCAGTATTTAAAAAGATCGCAGACATGTCTTATGAATCATTGACCTTTAAGCACGCATACAAATTCAGCTTTTTATTGCTGGTCTAAAATTTCAATACTTTACGTATTTGTATCGCATCATTTATATAACATCAGTAGCAAAAATGAAAAAAAAAACAGTGTTTTAATGTCGCATCATTTTTTTAAAGTTATTGTCATATCGATTCCTTTAATCACGCCGAGAGGGACCCGTGGAAATTTCACGGTTTTTTGCTCATTTTTGTTATTGTAACTAATCATTTCTGTCTGGTATATTTCATATCGGCATACCAGTCCAATCAAGAAGATAATGAATGCGCGTTAGGTCAAAATTCATTAAAAAACATAAAACCAGAAATATGCCATAGGAAAATTTAGTAGACAATGCTCATGTCGGTGTTTATCGCATTATTGGCGAGTTTCAAAAAGAGCAGCAGCACGTAGAAAACGAATGTTAACGCATTCTCCGATGAGAGTCTTGTGCAAAAGGAAAAAAATATGTGTGTTTTATCGTGATTAAATGCTTAAAAATATAGTTAACGATCAAGAAAACCGACCAGATCTTATGAACTATCTCGGGGTGTTTCTAATAAGCTTTCATTATAATCTATTCAGATATTCTTGTTTTATATTATTTTAATGAATTTCGAATGTTTCAAATGTATAAAAACTATTTAAACGCTATTTTGTATATGTTTAGAAATAATGGTATTTCCAAACTTTTTTTTTCAATTTTTTCCAAAGAGTATTTTTCGGGATTCTGATCTGTCAGGATTTTAAATTTCGGGATTATGATACATTCGGCATTTTAATACATTCGGGATTCCAAATATCGGGATCTTAATTTCAGGATTTCGATTTTTTTCGGATTCGGACTTATAACCCAAATACGTGCAATATTTGTCCACCCACATGACAGTGAATGCCGATCAATCTCATTAAAGATGAATAAAAGACTTGAGCCAACAGGAATGTCGTTCTACAGAAGGATGCTGAGAATACCATGGACTAAACATGTGAACAACGACGAAGCGTTAGATAAAATCGAAACAAAAAAGGATACTTAACATTAGAAAGAGACAACTGAAAATTCTATAAATGAGGAAAGAGGACTTGGAAAATTCGAGACTCACTAGACATATTGAAAGTAAGAGTGACAGAGAATAACGTCGCATAACATACCCAGCAAGCTTGTGTAAATGGCTGAGATATCAGGGATTAGGGGAGATAGCGAATTTACTAAAAGCTACAAAGGTGAAGAAATTGTGGAGAGTCGTGATCAACATCGTCATGTAGGGACATGGTACATAGAAGAAGAAGAAGAAGAAGAAGAAGAAGAAGAAGAAGAAGAAGAAGAAGAAGAAGAAGAAGAAGAAGAAGATCAGGACAATGCCTGGGCTCAGGATCAAGGGTGCAAGATTCGCCAGTGGAATAAAGAAACTAGAGATCGCGTATCATTTGGCAAGTCAATGGTATGACAAGAGCGAAAAATATAACGGAGCATTACATTAGCCTCGCGGATCTATCTGGTTAAAATCTGAAATTTCAGTTATTAATTATTTTTATTTTCTATTTGTTTTTTCTCCTCAACAGGAGTCGATAGGTTCGCCTGTAACCCGGTTCACAATCCTCTTTGGTCTTTTGGACAGGAGTAGAGCTTTATCTCTTGTTCACCGCTTAGGATTGGGTTTTCCAGTTCCTTTTAAAGTCTTTTCATTCTCTTTCACGCTCAGTAAAACTTTGCATCTTAATTGGTATTACCGCCTTACTTGGGTTGAATTGATTTTAAAATAAAGATATCAGCAGGTCAGATTATATTCATCAACATGATATCGATATAGATTACAATCAAAGAGGCTAAAAGTTTCGATCAGACAAAAGTAAACGACTTTCAAAGAAAATTCGGTCTATCACAAGATCCACGAAAACAATTAGCTTCAAGGATGAAGGACAAGAATTACCTGTAAAATGATACAGACATTTTAAATTAATAGGAAAAATGATATTAGAATACTTTGCTACTGACTGATTTTGTTTATAACATGGATTTTCATGATTGTTGAATGCAATGAGAGTGACACCATATGGCCCAAACAAATGGCGGCTGTTTGCAGATAGTTCGACGAGGAGCTCTAAAATGCGTAGTACTGCATAATCGGAATTTCGCGTAATTCCAACTGGTCGTTCTGTTCAACTCAAAGAGGAATACTGGAACATAATAACAGGATTACGTTTACTCAAATATGCTAAACGCAAACGGATCATTTATATGGATTTGAAAATGGTTGACTTTTTACTTTCCCAACAAAGAGGATTTAAAAATATTCGTATTTACCCTGCTTGTGTCGACTTACAGCCACATCAAGTTGAAACAACAGTTCCAGTATGATCAACAAAGTTAAGCAACGGCAAGCCTCCTCAGTACCTAGATGGCTGACCTCTTCGGAATACCAGGTGCTGTAAGCTTGGATGTGCGGGTGCTGTAATGGGTAATGGCTCGGAATTGTTAATCGGAGAGCCGAGTTGCAATTCTAGTTGGGTTATATTCAATTATTCGCAAATACCCTTAACTATTAGGAAATGAATAGGACTTGTATCACTAAACTATTATTATCTTTTTAAAATATTCTTACAATCTAAAAATATTGTCTGGTTTGAAATAATCAGGAAAGAAAGAACGTTGATAAGCCGTAGAAACGGAATCAGTTATCATATTTTCCGGTTTACATGACGCTGTCGCTTGGAAGACGCACTCTAATATTGGAAAGAAATTTCTAAGAAAAAAAAAGACATTCTCATGCAACAACACATTCACCATGGGTCCCTCACATACTAGCGACACGTATTGTTTATATTAATCACTCGTCCGATTTTGTTTATATGGCAATGACATACTAACCAAGAGCAGAAAGGCTCTGGCCGCTGCTAGCAAACAGAGCATGTTTAAGCTTGTGGCTCAGCTCCAGGAAGGATTGTAGTCTCGGATAATACCGTAACAGCTAAGTACTGAGTTTACATCATATAAAAAACTAACATTCTAACAACATAAAAATCCACGTCCCTATCAGTCAAGCCAATTAGGTGATCACCAAAGCTTACTTGATCCGGAGGGGGGGTTACCTTACATTCGTCTTGGAAGAAGCACACGTAAAGCGTCTTGTAAGCCGGAAAATAAGGTAATCAAATTTCTTGTGGGATAAGAACAATCATTCCGTTCAGACAACTGGTCAGTCAGGACATGGTTTGAATATGGTAAAACATCATCCTTCCTATTCATATCAAACTAAGCTTGATGAATCACTTTGTCAAAGATAGGGCGTAGCTATTTCAATTACAAATGAGCAACGTTTTCTTAGGCTAGGTTATTCAAATCGCGAAATGAAAGTTGTCCTGAACGGCCACTTTATAAATAATTCAAGTGTCCCCCAGTGTTCAATCCTATGTCCTACTTTCTTTCTTTAATTTTCATCAATGACGTCCCTGATGACATCAGGTCTCAACATATGTTTTTTTAATGCTGATAACAAAACTACTTACTCCTGCCTCCTTCGTAAGTCTGATCAGTTCGATAAGGTCAAACTGGTAGCTAATCTAAAAAAAGACCTACACTCTGTTGTTAACTGGTGCAAAGAATGACTTGCTAATTTTAATGTCTCCAAAAGAAAAAAAATTCTTTTCATTAATCAACTGAGATACCGCTTTCTGTCTTCCTTCAGCAAGATTAATGCTAGCCTTCAGGGGAGGGATTAATTGCTCCCTCTCGGGTTCACATTCTCGGCTGATATGAAGTGGAAAGATTATATTGAATCCATTGTTATAGCTTCTGCTAAGAAAGTTGGTTCACTGTGTCGTTATAGGTTATTTATATTTCCAGAATGTATCTTACATCGTATGAGTCTACCATTCGTGCATACTTCGAATATTCCTCCCACATCTGGTCTGGTGCCCCTGCGATATATTTAGAGATTCTTGATACCATCCAAAGAAGAATCAACTCTATTATTGCTCCTGACCTGGCGTCTGATTTTCATTCGTTTTCCAACTGCCCGTTATCCCCTTGCCTATAAATATTGTAATTATTTGGATGAGGTCTTCGCTAGACTATACGAGGAAAATGTAAGTACTGAGACTTTATGAGAACAATGTAAGAGTAATGAGTGACACAATGAATCCGTGTAACCCGGATATAAGAGAGTTGTCAGCACCGGAGAATAAGTATCTTATATCCGGGTTTATCTTATATCCGGCTTTGGTCTATTATATATACATTAACACAGGCTCTAATTTGGGACCAGAGAAAATCTCTCTTATATCCGGGTTACACTGTACTAGATTAACAACAGGGTCTCATCAATTTACAGTTGAATTGGCTAGATTTAACCGTAAGTTCTAGGGTAAGTTTATTTTCTTGCATTTCTCGCTTCCGGATACAATCTTTCAGGCCAACTGGGTTCTTCAAAAGTGTAAATGCGATGTTATATATTTAGAGATTCTTGATTACATCCAAGGAAGAATCAATGCAATGTTAATCGTTATCTACTGTCTTTCTCATTACACTTCTGTTGTGTTCGATCTTTAATAATTTCTTCTGTTTTCTAATTCATTTATACTCAGTAATCGCTTGTGTATTAGTGGCTGCCTGAGGTGAAGTTGATTTTTAAGAAATGACAAAATAAAATCTGGTGATTACAAAGACCACAAATCATAAAATTCATGAGAAATTCTTATTTCACAAACTAAACGAGTAACTGGAGAAAATGAAAATCATTCGTATTTGCTAGAATAAAATAAACTTTCTCTTTTTATTGGAAATACAAAGGCTGAAGTCTCGGAGATTTGGTCGAAATATTGCTTAAATTTTTTCATCTTTTGGGATGTAAAGATAAAACTCTGAAATAATTTTACGATAAAAATTCACTCCTCAGTCGCCAGTGTTTCCGTTATATGTATTAGAACGGTTCATCATAGACTTGATGCGACGGTTTTCATATTGTGGACTTAAAACGGCGGAAAGACAAATCCATCATAAAGCCCACTTGCTAATTAGCACCAGAGGGAAGGCACTTTCGACCAAAAAGAATGCTACTCCGCCTAGTCGTTAAAACGCTTAGAGATGGTAGAGATGTTAATGAACCAATGAGAGCCTTTCACAGTTGTTTTTATTCACAAGAACAGTGTAATTACGAGAGTGATAGAGTTGCTGTCGATGGAACCTGTTCCTGAATGTAAAGAAAACAAAAGGCCAATAACCTTCTCCTGGGCATCTGTCCTTGGGATAACCAAGGACTCGTTCGTTAAATCTGGGTATTTTCTTTTACATTTTATACGAGATAAATTTTTTAGCACGAAACTGGATTCTCTTGACATGCATATTACAGTTCTATTCTGACCGTCTCTTTCCCATTTGCGCACATAAGAGAGGCTGGAGAAAGGTTTTCATTGGTTAAACAGAAGATCCTTTCACCTAAAAAATATAAATGTTTTATTTGATTTCGGTAAGTATATCGGGAAAGTATCGGAGGATATCGTCAACCAGGTTCGGAAAACATTTGTGTGAAACGTCAGAAAGTCTGTAAGATCAACTATGGAAACCCAGATTCCTCGGACGATAGGTTGGCGTGTATTAAGAAAACACGTGGGAATGACACCTTATATGTTGCAGCTCGTTTAAGCCTTAAACACAGATGACAGGGAAAAGGGCAAGCAAACACAGACGACAGGGAAAAGCGCAAGCAATTCTCTGTCGCTATGCAAGAGAAAATTGAATATGAAGAGTATGAAAAGCGTCTTCTTTTCAGTGATGAGGACACATTTCATACGAATAACAAAATAAACATTTATATGGTTCGCATTTGGAATTAAGCAAAGCCCCATGCCACAGTTGGGAACATGAGGAACTCGACTAAAGTCAATGTGGTCTGCGCAATCTAAGAACCGTTTTTCCTTGAGGGAAACCTGACCGGCTATGTTTATCTGCAAATTCTTCAAAATCTAATTACTAAGGAACATGAACACTTCATTTTTCAACAGGATGGGGATCGACCTCACTGGAAGCTGACTGTTTCGAACTTATCTTAATGTGTATCTATCAGGTAGATGGATCGGGTGTGACAGTGATAATGTGCTGTTGAAACGGCCACCCCGTTTACCTGACTTGACACCTTGTGATTTCCTTGTATGGGGCTATGTGAAAGGGAAGGTCTATATTCCCATTCTTTGTACAAGTCTAGAGAAACTTAAGAAGAGAATGACTGAGGCGCTGGGGAATGTTACGCAAGACATGCTACAACGTGTTTGGTTGGAGCACGACTACCATCTTGCTGTGTTTCCTGTCACATGAGGTGCGCATATTGAAGATTTGTGAAGCTTTATGAAATCAGTTATAAAATCTAAATCCCTCGGAATCCTTTATCGAAATTTGAATGAATAAATCTTTTATTGTTCAACATGAAGCCTATTTAATTTCGTTTCATGGGACATGTAGTTACTGAGATGTTCAGATTTTAAATGATGTTAATTTCGGTGGGGAAACTATACATGTATATTGCATGTGTGTGGATTTAGTCCGTTAAGGTATTTGGTGCCGATTAATTTTATTTTCAAATTATTTTTTAAATTACGAAATTCTCAAAGAAAGAAGAATTTCCATCAGAACTTGTCAAAGTTCATTTCTGAAAAAGTGTGATCTATGCTGTCGAATTTCTTTAGTCAAGGTGAGTAGAAATAAACGGTAATATAATTTCAAATGCTTATATGGCCATCATAGAAAACAAGATATTTAATAAAATGTATACCCCCCTCATTTATAGCAGATATATTGATGACATCTTCATGCAAAGTATTTCTGAAAAAAATCCATTTTAAAGTGCACTTATGAACTAAAAAATTGATAAAAATTCCCCTTTATAGATATTCTACATTGACTATAATAGCGATATACTTTTCCATTTCTATGTACAAAAAGTCTACTAGTTCTAATTCATTCCTTCTAAACTACAAAACTTTTGTCCCATGAGAGACAATATCAACGAAAATGTAAGGATCATATTTTGTGACAAGTATTTCTATACAAGAACAAAAACCTTATTGGTTTTTCAAAATTTTCTGGTATAACACTGATCCTGAATATTCATCAGGTTAGTGGGAAAGTCAGGCAAGTTCATACAATTTCTTAGCTCAAAGCATTGTCATTATTATTTACATTCTCTACATACTAGTGTTCTAATCCTTGTTGTTGTCACAATGTTTCAGCCATTGTGACCTCCAGCCTTCATCAGATGCATGTTGATAAAAAATAATTTTACTACATCTCTGTATGAAAAGTCTACTTGTTCTAATTTTTGTCTTCTAAACTACAACAGTGAATACGCTTAAAATATATAAAACTACCGTCATTAATAACTGAATCCAAAGAGCTAAACTCATTCCCTCATCCAAAAAAAATTTCTGTAAAGAATTACATAATATAAAAACACACACTTATCAGCACAAAACATCTGTTGCTTTTAATAATATTATTTTGCTGCCTAAATACACAGAATAAATATATATATATTTAGACAGCATGTATTCATCCAAACAAGTTCAATTAAAAAGAACCAACATCTGTTCATTATTTTATTATATTTTTACAATTTTCGGATAAAGTGTTGAGCATTATGCTTGAAGCTGTGGATAATCTGTCCAAAGTTCATATTGTGTTAGTGTTTTGTTCAAAAGATTATGGCCGCCTCAGCCATTTTTTGTCACAAACACACATACACACACATATATAAATAATTGTAGAGTGGATAAATGAAACGGCCGAATATAAGCAGGCGTGTACGCGTGTGCTGGTGTGCATACGCAGGCAAGCAAATAAATAATCGTTAAATTTATGCATGAGATGTAAACGTAATAGTGCTCAATGCAGTTATACAGAGCAACGATATGTATTTATATTTATAGGGCACCGTCCTATGGTTAGAGAGAATCTCAGTTGAGTTCCACCACGGATTATGTGAGCGAGCAGCGCTATATTGAGTCTGATTTGCTACCTCTTCGTCACCAAGGCCCGTTGAACAGTTGGTATGACGTTTGCTTGATAACCTAACTGTCCGGGTTTCAATTATCGGTAGTGGATGCGCACTGCTGATGAGCCCCAAATATTGGACGAAACGGCCGTCCAGTGCTTTCTGCAGTCTGCTGAGGTTTCAGACTCGATGAATTACTTAATTATATATATATATATATATATATATATATATATATATATATATATATATATATATATATATATATATATACCCCGTTCCAGACGAACTGGGAATATCACCCAGCGAAACTATAGTCGCACGCCAAATATTTAGGTAAGCGTATATGCACTAATTAATAAAAACACGCACAGACATATATATATATATATATATATATATATATATATATATATATATATATATAGTGTCAATGACGTAATTTTTCAGTTGAACCAATGAATATATAATAGCATTTCTAAATTCTGGTTACCAACGACATTATTGTGTATATAGATAATGTGATTCAATAAATCATTTCTTTTTTTGTCTTGAAAAAGTCCACATTGGAGGTAGCACGTCGGCTAAAACTACATACAGTTTTCATATTGTTTTTTCTACTTTATATATATATATATATATATATATATATATATATATATATATATATATATATATATATGTATATATATGTGTGTGTGTGTATGTGTGTGTGTATGAGTCTGTGTGTGTGTGCGCGTGTATATATTATATAGATATGTGTGTGTGTATGTGTGTGCGTGTGTATGTATGTATCAACATGTTTCTTCTTTCTTTATCGGATTTTCTTTTCTTTTTTTTTATAAAATTTCACATCAGTACAATCGCCTGTCAGTATGGTCGGCGATCAAGTGAACGCAAGGGACATTAAAAATGCAGGACGTTTCTAAATATTCTCGACGGCTTTTGGCAATGCTATTCTCTTGTTCATTTCCGATTTCTCTCTGATTCCCCGTTCTTTCCAGATTTGATTTGATTTAATTCCAAGGCCTTCATCATAATGCAAATAAGGGGATTCTTCACATTGCTTACTTTTTCAGTTCTCTTCGAAGGTCCAGTGTAATACCGAGGTTTTCATCGACGAAACCATTGCGCATCTGTCAATTTTATGTTACAAAATATATTCATTTCATATCGTCTGATAACATTATCATTAAACAAAGAAAGAAAATCACAATATTGATACATATTTTTCAATCCAATCTAAGCTTTCGGCTTACATAAGCCATAATCAAAGATGACAATTACACAATATATTAAGCAATACACGAAAAAGAAATTGATGATAGTCTGTTTTTGTTTACATGGATGATTTCCAAGCAACGATAAACACCTCCATATAAAACGCTTAAAGTGAAAATCGCACCACAGCTCATGACGTCACACATGACCACGCGAGAGTGAATTCGATGAGTATTGAGTATGGAAAGCCGTTGATATAAACCAATGACTTCTGTTACCAATTATAGGCATTTAAGAATATTTGTGGAGATTTCATAGTTTATTTTGTTCAGGTTAGGTTTCAACTGTTTTATGTATATAGCTTCAAGAATTTTTAGTTTTTGTTTATTGTTTTCATGTTTAATTATAGTTGTGTTTTCGACGAGGTTTTTCCGGCATTGTATATGCGGCCAGGCATGTTGTTTTAAATACCTAAAAATGTTAGAGTTATAATTCAAATGTAGTGTCAAGTGTCGTGAAAAATCGCATAGGTATGATTAGGATCGCATAGACAGGTAGATAGATAGATAGATATGAATAAGATCACTAGGTAGGAATGTAGGTACGTAATGAATAGGGTTACATATATACATATCTATATATATTATATATAGATATAGAGACATAAATAGGAACACACACAAAAACACAAGTATATATATATATATATATATATATAGATAGATAGATAGATAGAAAGAATTAAAGAAATCTAAGTATGAATAGTGTTAGATAAATAAATAGATATAATTATGATTATATATATATATATATATATATATATATATATATATAATCATATTTATATCTACTCGCGTTCTGATTGGTCATTCGAATTTATACTACAGCACTCATCCCTAGAGAAGGGCCGTTAAGGAATTTGGAAATGTTTTTATTAAAAAAAAACATTTATTCTACATTCAACACCATCACTTGAAAAGACACGGACGTGTCGAAACGAAATGGCTATTTTTGTAGTGATTTTATAACATATTTATGTTATAATATTTAAATAAATGATTATACCTGCTCTACTTTGTATTGAGCACTCTTTATAGAATAATAATTGTTGGTTATTGGAACTTACTCCGTATATACCAATCCCACACTTGTATATATATATATATATATATATATATATATATATATATATATACGAATGTAATGAGAACAAAAATAATAAATAAATTCTAACGTTCACAGAATTAATTCAAACATCTCAATACCGATAGTAGAGCAATAATTATTTATTATATATATTATAGACAAAACTCAATTTACTTCTCACCACTTTTCGGTGCATTTAGTTGCACTTCGACAACTGGAATCAAAATAGTTATGAACAATTCTGTTTGTAAGCAGGCCGCTCGTAGAACGTCACCTCATCTTTTCTATTTGTTTGAATAAAAAAAAGACGTTTTAAGAGGCGACGTATAAGGGTCAAAAAATATATGAAAGGCAAAAGGGTGACAGAGTAAGACATTAGTGCTTGTTGATTGCAGTTTTGTGAAGGGCTGTTGGGCTGTTAAGGTGATGGCTTAACCCGAAAATTTAAATCGACAGCAATGGTGGGAGTACCTTCAAAACCTAATTGCAAAAACTGAAGACTTAATCAGGAGAATGAGATGTAGAGACTACGCGTTCATTAACGACCGGAAAAAAAAACAAGAAATCTCCAAAAATGGATACATATGGATTGAAAAATTTAAAAATAGCACCTCTCATCGACCAACTGCAAAGATGTGAAATGGATCTTTTTGATATTATAAATAATATTAACTTCCATAATAACATGGACATCTTTCAAAACCACTTAGACACGGTGGACAGACAGATCAACCCCTCAAAACAAATATTTGTAATGTCAGATCAGACTGTAATTTTTTATAATCTCGATCCAAAGGATTACAACATCTTGGTTAAAAAGGATTTAACGAAGAGTTACACGGAGGTAGATACAGATAATTATAACTATGTAAACAGCATCAACTCATCGGACAATAAGATTACCGATAAGCTGAAAATCAGTGATAGGGTGCCCAAACTTTCGACTAAGGAAGACTACATTCTACTCAGTCAATAAACTTGATTTCCTATGCAAATTACCTGCAAGGATTATCAACCCAACTACGCCTGAAATCGTGAGAATAGAGCAAGACGATCCTGGAACGTGTAAACAAATAAAATAAGAACCAGCTCGGCCTCAATCAGTGGGTCGGAACTACAGAAATGACTGATTCATTTAAAGGCATCAACAACCAAAACAACAGTACTTTCATCCAATTTTATATTGTGCGTTTCTATCCATCCATATCCAAAAACCTTTACGAAATAGCTTTGGAGTTTGCCGAATTTTATTCCGATATTTCTAAGCACGAAATCGGCATCATCCTAAATTGCAGAAAATCAATAATAATCCACAACAAAGAACAATTGATAAAGAACTCGGATGAAAACATTGATGTATCTATGGGATCGCCTGATTCTGCTGAGTCATCTGACTTAGTCGGACTATTTATTTTGTATAAATTCACCGCACATAATGAAATTAGCTTAAATAATATAGGGATTTAGTGGGCCTGATGGTAGTAAATAATTAGACTGGTTGTAAGGTAGACAATTTGAGGACATTGATTCATATAGTGTTTAAATCTTCACACCTCAAAGTTAAAATTAATTCTAACATTAAACAAGAGGATTTCTTAGATGTAACCTTAAACTTAGCCATTAATAAATTCCAACATTTCTTGAAAAATAACGCTAACCCTATTTATATAAATTCTAATTCCAATCACCAAGTGCCGGTTATTAAGCATATCACATCATCTGTTGAACGTCGTATCAACCAGCACTCTTCTACCAAAGAAATATTCGATAAACCCAAACTTAGAGACAGCGGCTACAGATCTTCCCAAATTAAATATATGGAAAACCCTAGTTACTCTAGAAAGAACAATAGAGGAAGGAAAATAATATGGTATACACTTTCCTTCAATATATTAATCCGTACCAAATTGGGACACAATTTTTAAAAATCTAATTAACAAACTCTTTGCCTACAAATAGTGTATTAAGTAAAATCTTCAAACGCAATACCCTAAAAATTAGTTATAACTGTTCTAGAAATCTAGATAAAATAGTTAAATCACACAACAATAAAATACCGAATTTTTATAACGAAAATAAACGTAACCCAAACACAAATTCTAATATACCCCAAATAACCGAGATATGTAATTGTAGAATCCCCGACCAATGTCCATTATCAAAGTGGTGCCTAACGAAATCCATTGTATATATGTGCTCCATCTCATCAAATGTTAACCACAAGGATATTAAATTGTACGTGGGATCCACTAGAAGACCTTTTAAGGACCGATATTACAATCACATATACTCTTTTTAAGCAAACGCAATATGACATCAATTTCTAAATACTTTTGGAAACAGAAGGAGGAAAGCAAAACATCTAAGCTTAAATGAAAAATCCTAAAACAAGCCATAAGTTGCAAATCTCTGAAAGAATCTTGTTTTTTATATGTTTGCAGGAAAAATATGTATTGTTAAACTTTTGAACAACAGCCAATTATTAAATTAAAATTTCGAAACCACCGTTTTTTGTAGTCATATTAAAGATCTAACATTACAATCTTGCTAAACTTTCAAATCATAACCGTAAACGTTTAAAATTATAAATCACTTATTTTTTGTCCTCTTATATACCTTTCTACTAATCTATCTTAGATTATGATTCTTAAAATGTTTTTTCACATATATAATACTAGTAATAGTATCAGATAAACTGATTTTCATCTATACTTATTCTACAAGTAATACAGTCCGACAATAGATCAAAATTTGCTTATAAAAGTTATATTAATATTCCATACTTTTATATACCTTCCTACTTATATCTTAAATTCTGAATTAAAACTTATTATAAAAATAAAATAACTTATGTATTCAATATACCAAGACAAAATTTCCCCCTCTTAATTATTTTAATTTACAAAATGCATTAATTGATTAAAAAATGAGTAGTAATAACTTATGCCTAAGTATACGCAATTCAGCTGTGGAATTGTTTTAAAGTTACCAAAAGCCTTTCCAATTACTACTATAACCATCATTTAAACTTATCATTCCTTCCTCCTTCATCGTCTTACTCTCTCCTATTTCCACCTTTCCTCCCTCATCCCTCTCTCTTGGGAGGCTTTGAAGTGATGTATCTAAACCCTTGACCGTTGTCGTTGATTTAAAATTTTTCGGGTCGAGCCATGAACTTAACACCTCAACAATCCTTTGCCAAACTGCTATCAACAAACACTATTGTCTCCCTCTGTCATCCTTTTGCATTTCCTGTCTTTTCCTTAGCCTTATACGCACCCCCTTAAAATGTTTTTTTTTTCAAACAAATAGAAAAAAGGAAGTGACGGTCCACGAGCGGCCTGATTACAAACATAATTGTTCATAACCATTTTGATTCTTTCCAGTCGATGCGCAAATAAATGCACCGAAACAAGGCTGCATCTTTGTAGTGAGTAAATTGTTTTTGCGTATATGAAAATATTATAATAACACGCTAACACACAAACACACAGACACACACACACACACACACACACACACACACATATATATATATATATATATATATATATATATATATATATATATATATATATATAGGTAGATAGATAGATTGGAATAGGTTTAGGTAGATAAAAATATAGATAGATAATGAATAGGGTCACCAATATATATATATATATATATATATATATATATATATATATATAATTTTTATTACAAGAGATTTTAATAAAAACATGTATAAATCACTAAACAAAAGCTTTCATGTTTCAATACTTCGAATGTACTTCTTCAGGCGATGGTCAGTAACTGGGGATTAAATTATTTTTAAGAAAATTTCAAAAGCAAAGCGTTACTTCTTTTACGTGTGATAAAGTGGGGTGGAAACATAAGGTTAGTATTAATAATAGACCTATGGGTAAGTCTTGATTAACCAATTAAATGTCAGATCTGCTCTAAAGAGAAAAGTAAGCTCCACAGACCCGACATTATCAAGGATTCAGACCGGTCGACTTCCTTCGCCATGTTTACCTGCCAGTAGCAGCGGTATACCGCGGTGTGGTCGCTGTAGAATGTTTGTAACCTCAGGTGAGAAGTGGGCGTTTGGTGGGAACTTTTTTTACAATAATGTTCAGAGTGTTACAGTGTAAGAGGCAAAGTTTCTGGCGATATGTGAAGAAGATAACTCTTGAACTGGTTAAGACTTTATCTAACGGGAATGCATTCACTTGGGAGGCGGCTCCCAGAAAGTAGCGATTCGTAGGAAGGAGCTACTCGAGTGGAACGTACTTTTCACTAAATAAATACGAAAGTATTGAGTGCGGTTCGTTACAATTTGAGAAGCATCGAGGGCCATAGCCGTGAAGGATAGAACTTGTGGAACTAAGGAATGTAGTTCGTCTGAAGGTTTTCAAGCGGTAGAGCAATGAGAGGCTTAAGATTTTCCGTCTATGGAAAAAAATTATGTTGAAACTAATTCCTCATCTGCAATACAATTTTGACGATATCGAGGCTGGAAATTGAAAGGACAAGAAGTTGCAGAAAGTTTTGATAGCCCAAGTTATGAAGAGACACAACGCATTGAAGAATATTGTTTTTCTTTCGCAAGGTAACAATTCTTGTCAAGTTCGCAATTTTCACTTGGACAGTGTTTTTTTATTTTTGTTTGTCGCGTGTCATTTTATTTTGCCTCAGAGACAGTGTGTTTTAAGAAGAGTTAAAAAATACAACAATTTTATTGTTTCATTGACGGCTCTGCAAATTATGCAATAAATAATTAATTCCTATTAACGGAATGATTCAGAAATCTCCAAAGATTAATTAATACACAGTGAAAAATGGATTTTACTGACATTATCCTCGGGAATAAGGTGATGATGAAAATTTATGTCAGTTTGCATTATGAGTGCTACTGGTACAAGGTAAACCAGTACAAAATGCCACATGGTCGGCTCATCTGTTGGGATCAAACCAATTCCGTAACCGTCTTTTTTTTTATGAATCGGATGGCTGGATATACAACAAGAATAAAAAATAACTGGGTTGTGTACATATACAAATCTCCATCTTATAAATTGCAATTGATACAGTTGGAGGCTAAGCTAATCCTTAACTTTTGATTGTATTCTTTAAAATTAACCGAAGCCCCCCTCCCCCGGAGGGCATTCCCCTCAGAGAATAATTGTCCATCAGGAGGGTGCTGGGTTTATTGCCCAGTGTTTGAGGTGTCCCCCAAAAGGTAAGTGCCGAAGGGGCTTGTTCTGCTATTTATTTCATCAAACTTGTATCCATATGCAAATTCCCACCATATACTGCTGAAGGATAAACTAATCCTAACCTTTGGGATTGGTATTCTTTGAATATTAGCTCAAGCTACAGATGGCTTTGAACTCAAGAAGTGCCTCTTCTCTCGGGAGGGGTCTGGATTTCTTGTGCCCAAAAGAGGAAGTGCCAAGGGGGCTTGGGAAATTTTGTGCGGTGTGTACGTTAGACACACTTTTAACGTCGAACTTGTATCACATCCGGTTACGACGTGGGTGCCCTGATAAGTACCACTAATCCTAAACTTGAAGACGAAAATACCAGAGAAATAGTAATGAATACTTTTAACTAATTATAGTTTCCAACATTCTATTCACTACTACTGCTGCCATATATGGCCTGATGCACCCGCTGTTCGTCTTAAGGTCAACGACAAAATCCAACCGTCCTGGGTATGACGTTAAACTGCATCCGAATCCAGGGTAAGACGATAAACTACATCCAACAGCAAGGCCTCTGATCAGGAGGTTTTGAGGAGCGTGGAACCACCTCTTAATTGCTGATGTTCCCAGATCCACCCTGACCCGGGTGGTAGCACCAGTTAGGGTCCCAGCTATGGGCAAATAGTGAAATCCCAAGGTGTGTCCACGTCCTGGGTATGATGATAAACTACATCCGCGTCCTGGGTATGACGATAAACTACGTCCAACCAAAAGGCCGTCGATCCGATCAATCGGCTGGTCATGTCAAGCCCCATCACATCTAACCCATCCCAAAACAACTACAACTTACAATTAACTTTCCCACCCAAACCCTACACTAAATATACTAATACCTTACCCCTAAAATGTGATGGAAAGCGGTGGCTTAGGGTCAGTCAGTAGAAAAAAAATTTAAAGAATGATGTTGCCAGCTATACGTTTTTGAAACAATGATGTTGCCAGCTATACGTTTTTGATATATCTAGTAAATACTGGATCTGGCATTAAATAACCCATAGTGGTTGATATGCCATAAAACCCCAAACAAACAAACAAACAAACAAACAAACAAAATCCAGAGAAATATATGCAATGTGATTGGCCCCTATCTGGCATCTCGTTTACAGTCACTCTCTCACAGAAATGTCGTCGACTCCGTCTGTGTTTTTCTACAGATACTTTCACGCTAACTGCTCCGACGAACTACTTTCGCTGGTTTCCAAACTGCATGAATTTAAACGTGACACTAGTTTGGCATCTCCGCCCCACCCTTTCACTGTCGAAATGGTTGAATGTAGCCGTTTCTTCTATTCCAATAGTTTCATGTCCCGCACTTCGTGTCTGTGAAATTCCCCTCCTATTATTTGTTTCCCTGGTAGCTATAATCTCCAACTATTCAAATCAATGTTAATCGACATTTACAGATGCCTTGATATAACCCCCTGTCCTTCTCTTCATCCTTTCCTCTACCACGACTCTTTACTCCCCTCCTACTCTCTGTAATCTATAGCGTGCTAGTAGCATCCCGCCTTGCTTGGGGTGAATTGCTAAAAAAAAAAAAAAACGAAAAAAAAATGATAGTAAGACCGATAGGGCAGAGAAAATATGGATTCCTTCGTACCAAACATTTTAAAACTTCCTCAAGCCTATTCAAGGTGAGGAGTTGGATATTCTTATTTATTACATGTCTGATATAAAAGAACTATTCAGTGGATGTACAGGCACCGAAGAAGCTATTAACATTCTTAAAAGAGCTTTCGTTTAAAAAAGTAGAGATTTACGCATGAATAAATCAACTGCCAAAGGTCGAAAAAAATTTCGTGATGGGTCAACAGCCATCTACCAGGTTAAGGAAAAACTGGGCTTGCTGGCTATGTATGCAGCCAGAGCGGAGATCATACGTCATAGCTGGACGATGGGTTAGGAGATGTCAACGGCCAGCAGGAGTCTATTGCCACAATGGAATCATCAACCACGTTTCTATGACCAAGAGAACCTTCAACTTGGCTGACACCCTCTGTGGTTTGACTTGGATGGGGATGGGCGTTACAATTTTAAAATTAAAAAAAAAACCACGCTACGGTCTTCCGGCTTTCAATCCAAATATGTGGAGGCGACCTACGACCACACTCAAACATAGGAGTGATCATGATGATCATCATCATCGTTAGATGAAAATTATCAATACCATTTAGGTTGAAATGGGAAGGCGGGAAGATTCTCTTCACACAGGAAAATCATTTTTCATCAAACGATGTTGGCATATAAGATAGCATCGGAAAGTTCCCGGATGTAACATCTTGTGATTTCATGGTTCAGTGAAAATACTTGAGTAGCTAACGCTCATCGGTACAGCGCCAGTCTGCCAATACGCTTCGTCTTATCTGTTCATATTAAGTTAATACGCATTGTTTTGAAACTCTATATTGAAGTGGTTCTGCGATCATTACAGTGGATGGCAATTTTGATCAACTTCCCTGCATGAAATTTGGGTTAAAGCACTGACATCTTAGATAGATGTAATGCTTTATCAGGTTTTTTGGCAAACGTACTTCAGGTGGAACAAATTTTGTATGTGTGCGTGTGTGTGTGTGTGTGTGTGTGTTTATGCGGATGTATGCGGCGTTTAAAAGTCAGTCGTATATTTTTATTTAATAGTTGCCGCACAAGTCCAAAATTATGGAGAATGCCGTGAGGATTAAACACATTACTAATGATTCAAAAAATTCAATTCGTTGACTATGACGCCACAACGAGTCTCTAAAGACAGTCCATTTAAATAGAGGAGCGTTCCATGCGAAGAATGACCAACAAAATATCAACAAATAAGAAACGTCTTAAACATTGACACTCTCCAAAGAATTTGTGTTCTTTACTTGAATAATGGTAGATTAATCCGAACACTTACCGATGCTAACACTTACCCTATTTATGAATTCTTTATTGGTAAGCTGTGCAGTAGCTTCAAATGATGTGAGCTTACGAGATTAAAGAGGATTTGGTTTAGATGCTTTTGTTAAGCGGCATATCAACACCTCTATGGGTTATTTAATGCTGAAATCTAAATACGAACATTCAAACATAATTAATTGAAAAGAATGACATTATTTGATAATTAAATTATAATTACCTGGCTTCATTTTTTGAACAAATATTCTTACAAAATCAAACGAAGAGTGAAAACTATTTTCTCCTTACAAAAAAATAAGATTAGTAAACCGTAAATTGTTTCTTTTTTCTTATAACATGTTTTTTTCGTATACCATGTTTTCATTTTCACTATAAAATGTATTGTTGGTCATTTTGTTTTCAAATGTATTGTTGGTAATCCTCGTATAAAATGTATCGTTGACCATTTTGCTATAAAAATAAATTGTTAGTAATTTTAGTATGAAATTTATTGCTAGTGATTTCTCTACAAAAATGTATTGTTGGAAACTTTCTTTAAAAAAAAAAAAACTTTTATACTTACCTTTTGTTTTTATTTTTCTTTGCGGCTTCCGTTTTTGCCCTTTCCCCGGATCCTAAAATGTGCTACACCCCCACGTCAAGGTGGACCTTGGAAGAACAGTATTTAAGAGGTGGTTCTACGACACTCAGAACCTATTACCTCCCGGACAGTAGCCTTCCCAACGGATGTAATTTAGCGTCATACCCAGATTAAAGTAGTACTGTTTCGTATAACGTTGTTTAAGTAAGTTTTTCACTGAGCTTATATGATACTAGCAGACTTCGCTCGCACACTATCGCTTCACAAAGTAAGATATATTCACTAATTGAAATCTTTGAAACAAAAATTTTAAATGAATATTTCATTCATTAATTGGCTTGTTATCGTTAAGGAAAGTTTTTCAACTAGAAGACAACTTGTTGAAGGCCAAGTAAAATGCAAATTTTAAACACTTTTCTACACTATATCAGACGATATTTCTACACAGAAATATTTTCAATATGAAAATCAAAACAATGCTCGAATAAAAGTACAGTAATGAAGGACAGTTAATTAATGAAATAAACTTTTTTAAAACCAATATGAAAATTAGTTAAACCTGAAGAGTGATATTGCCTAGAAGTAGATAATATATAACACAGATATTGAGCGCTACTTTAAGTTAGTATAAACTAATGTTGGTGCTTTTTTTTAAATCTCAGAATTTGTAGGTGAATTGAGCTCCAATTTCGCATTTATTCATATAGATTCCGTAATATAGGTTTTACTTAATTAGCTATTATGATTCTCTAACTCTTCAAACTAATTCTAATTTCTATTTTCCCATCTTTATACTATATTAATCTTATAAACTTTCTCTTGTTTTGTGAGCCATGAAATAAAAATAATTGTTTGTAAGGAAAATAAGGATCTGCGTATATTAAATCGTCTTTAAATTATGTGTCAGCAGAAGAATTATCGTTGAACTTTTAAAAGGTAATCTTAAACAATTAATTCAATACTTAAATGAAGACATCATATTTGAGCTCTTCTGTAGTATATGGTATCTACTCCATTCTAGCTATTGCGATGATGGCCAAACCAAGAGTCCCCCACTGGAGCTAGCTTAAATGCCGCCTGATATGGGCGAATTTCTAGCTAATTTATAATAAAACGTGCACTGCAATTTACTACTCTTGAACCATAAAAGCAACTATAATGGCTAGTATAATATATATATTTAACCTCTCATAAACTGGCACCCATGAATCTGAGCTCAACGAAAATCTTTCCCTGTGCCTAACTTTCCTAGGACTTTTGAATGAGCTATGAATCATTGAAATCGGACCAGTGGGAGCAGAGGAGTTGCTTGGAAACACGCGCAAATACAGACACATAAACTGTATTTTATATATAAGATTATCTTGTAGTCTCTTTTTTTAACTATATCCTTTTTCCTGGGTATGACTATAAGATACATCTGGCATCAAGGCTTCTGATCGGGAGGTTTTGAGGCGCGTGGAACCACCTCTTAATTACTGTTGTTCGCATGTGCACCCTGACCCGGGGTGGTAGCACCTGGTAGGGGTCCAGCTATAGGCAAATAGTGAACACCCAAACTGGGATAAAAACACTATTAAAATTTTGTAAATTCATTTTTATATTGAAGATACCTGCAACATATTTTCCTAGTAAAAATTATCATTACAGTTTTGTAAAAAAAAAATATATATTTCGAGAAATGCATTTTTATATGGAAAATAAAATATTACCAGAAATACATTTTTTTAAAGAAATTACCAATGCTCCAAAGAAAATTAAATTTTGGCATTAAATAACCCATAAGGAGATGATATGTCGTTAAAGAAACAAAAAACTTTATCATCCTGTTGTCGACTACAACTCAAACTTTATTTCTCTTTCTATATATTATTAGCAATTTGCTTAAAGCACGTATTTTCTTGATTTCAAATTAAAACGTCGATATTTTCAAACGTATTTCAGTGACATTTTTACTTTCCACAATTATAGTTTCGAATTATAGTTTATATATGTAAAAAAACGAAGACATCAGTTTAAACTGTCTTCAGAAAATATAGGTTACTATATACTAGTAACCTATATAGGTTACTATATACTGCGAGACGCTATCCGAAATTGTGTAGTGAGAAAAAATTAATTGAATAAGAACAAACTTTATTTTTTGAACAGTTTAATTTATTAAAAAAATATTGAAGCAGGCATTTTGTATGATCGAATATAATTTCCAGCGGTGTCCGTTCACTTTTATATTAACAAAATATAATAGAATTTAAATTATTTTAATGGGGTTGAGGCGGCCTCTAATCGATTTAATAACCACTTAATACTATTTTTCATACCTGTATATAGTTTTTCTTTTTTATAATTTTTCTTTTTGCTTCATTCTGAAGTCTTTACTTTTTTCTTCTTTGTCCTGCATCTCTTCGGAATATAGACGATAATTATGCTCCATAACTTCCTATCTTGTGGGGCTCTTAGGAATCTTTCTCCTATTCTTCCCGTGAACGCCATCCATTCACACAAGCACGTCAAGGATCGTTCAAAAAGTTATAATCCTTACCCATAGTTGAATGTTTTATTGTTGCAAAATACTACCACGATAATGTGTTTATGTCTGTCTCTCTCTGTCTCTGTCTCTCTGTCTGTCTCTGTCAGTCTGTCTGTCTGTCTGTCTCTCTCTCTCTCTCACTACATATATATATATATATATATATATATATATATATATATATATATATATATATATATATATATATAGTAATTCAACAAATCAAGAAGAATCGTCAACAGAATTGCAGAAATCAATTGACGGCCGTTTCGTTCTATTTGGAACTCACCAGCAGTGCGCATCAACTACTGAGAATCGAAGAAACTGAATAGAATTAATATAGCACCGCTACTCACAAATTCCATGGTGATATTCATCCAAGTATTCATAGCCCAACGGTTGTACCCCAAGAGCTACGTCTTTCCTTACCCCTTAGCCGCTCCATCGCAGAGCATTAAATCAAGTCTATTCAGTTTCTTCTTCGTCACCGAGGCCCGATGATGCTTGAAAACGGTCCGTGCTCGATTCTCGGTAGTGGATGTGCACTGCTGATGAGACCCAAACAGGCCGAAACGGTCGCCAAATGCTTTCTGCGTTCTGTTGAGGATTATTCTTGAATCGATGAATTGATCATTCTAATTCCTCAAAATGCTATGATCTAGGGGATGAGCAAAGTGCCTGCTAGATGGATCCAAAAGCAAAAGGTGAGAAAGGGTGACATTTTAAAGGAAATACTGATTCGCCTTCAGGCTGACCCTGAGCATTTCCACTGCAGATTAGTGACTCAAGATGAAAGCTGGGTTCACCACATAGAATTCTGAGTAAAGTGTCCTTTTCTGTTGCCATTTTCTCAAAGACTTCCTTGTTGCATGGGATTTTCATTATATTTCGCTACAACAACTGTTTCTGGTTATCTAATCATGAATAAAAATTGACCGTTTAAATGACGTCACTTTCAGTGAGATAAGATTGGTATCAGCAAACGTGAGACAGCCGGAATTAAGCAACAAAAAAAATGCTTACATAAACTTGGAAGACATTTGTTGGTCTCGAGACAGCATGGATCTACTATTCATATATATATATATATATATATATATATATATATATGGCCTGACGATTGCATCTAGCATGAAACAGACTGTTGCCTCTAAGTGTTGACTTCTACGTTCACTTTTATATTTATTTACACACACACACACACACACACACACACACACACACATATACATATATATATATATATATATATATATATATATATATATATATATATATATATATGTATATATGTATGTATATATATATCATACAATCCTTGATTTGGAATGTTGCAACATTCGAAAGTACACGGGAAAAATAAAATATGAATAATTATGAACTTTGGTAAATTTACTAATAATATAGTACCACTAATTAATAATTAAAAATAATAAATTGGGTAGACAAACTTTTCGATATTATTTAACCAAATATACTTGAAAGAATTCTTACTGTCGAACTACATATTACTCTCGTTAGTTTTATAAGAAACAAAAAGCCGTTTTGAAAGTAAGTGTGAATATATATACAGGTTGTCGCAAAAGTGTGTACTCACAATTTAAATGACAAAAAGTCTAGTGTTTATTTATTTACATGCAAACAAAGATTAATGGTTACAATTAAAAAAGTATTAATATTTATTTATTGACTTACAAAGAGTAATGGTTTAAAATATATAGTATATTAAAATGAAATACATGTTTATAAATTTTCAACTTGGCTATGTTTTGGTATCACCCTATATATATAAATATATATATATATATAAATATATATATATATATATATATATTGTCATCCACAGACAGACTGTTTCGCTGTATCACAGCTCATCAGTGTGGCTAGACGTCCGGTTGTCTCTGGCTAGAATCGAAAACCGGCCGAATTCGCGTCTGTCGGAAATTCTACCCTGAAGCCGTTGGCTCACGGCAGAGAAGAAGGGGAAGTTTAGCGTATTTATTTTTAAATAAAAACACAGTGACTGAGAGAACTCGATTCGATTTACCGAAGAGTCTTGCATTATTAGCCGTAATAGTCACTGTTTACAAACCCACACATCCTCCCGAGAGAGCTCAACCGAAATAAATTTTTCAGGCGCATATATATTGTCATCCACAGACAGACTGTTTCGCTGTATCACAGCTCATCAGTGTGGTATATATATTCAAGTATGTTTGTTTGAATAATATGTAAATATTATGTATACTTGTTTTTATTTTGATCCTCTCGAATTCTGTTTAAGATTTCTTAAGGACGACGCTATAGTTTTTTTTCTTTTCTTTTCATTTTTATTTATCCATATACTTTGAATCTCATCCGAGATCATCTTCAGGGGTAAATTGTTAAGACAAAAAAATGAATGTAATTGATAATTGTGATTTTTGCGAACCCGCACGAAGGCACTCTGTCAGAATTGGTTTTCCAAGGTTTTTGGTATATTTGTAACTTACTCTATACGATTGTTATATTTTGTAGAAAACCTATTTTCCTACACTGAATTCAAAAATATTAAACAAAACCTCATGTGTTGAACGGATGTCATCATTCTTTTGAAAAAAGGAACGCCTACACTACCTTGACTTAACCTCTTTTCGAAAGTAACGAATATGTTGATATAATAGTTGTCAATGAAAATGAATACCCTACCGCCCTTTGTTAAATGAACGGTTTTGTCCACATCCATAGAAACTAATATTATGAATTTTAGTGCTTATAAAGCTCCGTAAATTACAAAATAAGTTATTCCAAAATTCGCTTGAAAATGAAACAGAACTAGGTACTTTAATTTAATTTAATTTCTTTAATTGAATTGGTATTTTGTAGCTTCTGTTTTGAAACATGTCAATTCCTGTGTAGCGATGGAATCATATTTAAATATATATATATTTAAATATATATATATATATATATATATATATATATATGCACTTTATTAAAAGCATATGGTTATAACATGTATATCATAGCAAAATAGGGCCTAGGTATGTAAACTGGAATTAAATTATTTCTGATATACGCGAACTGTTCCCAAGGTTATGGGCCCAGCATTCTTAATAATAATATAAAAGTATTATTATTTTCCTCCTGTCAGTATGTAATATATCACCTTTATTTTTTATGTTTTTTAACTAACCTTTCTATTTTCAACAACCCGTTTTGATACCCCCCACAGGACTGAGCAGGCTAAAATATGACAGATCCATACAAAGGACAGTCCTTATGGTAGATATTTTTCATGCGAAGATAAACTTTCCAAACTTAATCTGTTCCAGAGGGAAAATATTAATAATAATGCAATGCTTCATTTTCTATTTCTCAATCTCGTCAGCCGTCGTCGTGCACCTAATTAAAAAAAAAAACCAAAAACTTCTGAAATATCGAAAAAAGAGAAGGAAAATACTGATAGCCATGAGAATATTGTTAAAAAATAAAATATACAAGCAATATATTATGTTATGGCAATCAAATAAAACACTAATTTATAATTACTGTAAGGGATCATATCTAGGCTGAACATTTTTAGGAAGCCCCTTTTATATTTAATAATTATATTCATATATTTTAGGCAATCCACCTTTCAGCTATGTGAACTACAGGGAATCAGAATAATACGTAGTTTGGGACGAAACTCAAATTTGCATTCTGCGACTAAGGAAGGGCGTGCGGTTGCAACAACCTATCGCAGTCCTGAATGAAAAATCGGAGAACCGATTTGGAATTCCAGCCTTCTACATTGATTTTAAATTAATGTGTTATTTGATTACCATTTGTTCATGCAAAGAATATTTCTGCCATATATGGTCCTGTGCTCATAAATGCCAAAGAAGAATCAGCAATATTATTGCTCTTGATCTGGCACTTGGCTTCAGTTACTTTCCCACCGCAGTAAGGTTGCCTCCGTTTAAATAATTTCATGGTAATTGTCTGGATGTGATTCGCTATGGCGCCTAAGCATCACTAGATTTGCAGTTGAGTTAGCTATATGTAACCGTAAATTCTAAGCTGACTTTTTCTCTCGCACTTCTCGTTTGCGGAACTCTCTTCCGGCTTCATTATTTCCAGCCAAGTTTAGTCTGCAAGAGTTTGAATGAAATTTCAATCGCTGTCTACTCTTCTCCTGATTACCATTCATTTGCTTTCGCTCCTTAGCAATGCTCCTGTTTCTAACACTTCCACGCCCAGATACGCCTTGTAACTCAGTGGCTTTACTGCTTTGCATGGGTTGAACTCAGTTATAAAAAAGTTCGCCTCATTCGCTTACACGCTCATACACGTGATGACGGTATCAGTTCATTTATATTCCCTCCATTTATACGTTAAATGGAAATTTATGATTATCAGTCAAAAAATTGTTAATGTAACATATATAAAATCGGAGATTTTTATGTGTGAATAAATAAATATTAATTAAAATTTTATGTGTGGAGAGTTTATGTGGGGATTTTAAGAATATTTATTTTATAGTGAATATAAAATGAAATTATTCTTGAAATCTAATTTTTTTTCGGCTTTAAATAACCCCAAGTGTATTAATAATCAGTAAAAATAAGTACATAAGATCAATCAATACCTAAAGAGATCAATTTCATGGATGCTGCGTTAACGAGTTAATCAATCAAGTATATCTTGATGAGACAGGGTTCCCATCTATAATCTTCTATTTCTGCTCAACAGATTTTGCATATTTGATTTCCTGAATCGCAATAATGTTTCTATCGATGCTAGTACCATGTTTGAAATTCGGATTTCGATTTCCGTCATTCATCGGTAATTATCTCAATTCAATTATTACAAGAAAACATCTTGAGCAAGAAATATGGTAAAACTTAGTGAAAGTAAAATATAAAAATTACAAAGCCTGAATGCTTATGTATGTCTAATCTAATTTTATTTAAATATAAGTTATGTTTTT
>OZ038492.1:60236278-60393778 GCA_964036315.1 Acanthosepion esculentum | reverse complement strand
TATTTTAAACCATTACTCTTTGTAAGTCAATAAATAAATATTAATACTTTTTTAATTGTAACCATTAATCTTTGTTTGCATGTAAATAAAATAAACACTAGACTTTTTGTCATTTAAATTGTGAGTACACACTTTCGGGACAACCTGTATATATATTCACACTTACTTTCAAAACGGCTTTTTGTTTCTTATAAATCTTACGAGAGTAATATTTGAAGCATTTTTCTTTTCTTTTTGTCGTTGTTGCTACTTGTATGGACGTCTTTCCTTTCTGTCGGCGTGATCATTTTGTTATCTCGTCTAGGATAATTCGGAAAACAATTTGCTGTCGCAAATAGAAAGACGGCCAAAGGGAATTATCAATAAAAATAGTAAAGTTACTTTTTTTATCTTCCGCTGCAAATTAAAAAAAAAAAAAAACGAATGAAAAAAAAATATAATGTTTCTTTGTCTCTTATGCAATTCTGAATTTTGAATGAGTTGCTGTCTTTCTTTGAATCCCCACCACATGTTCTGCTAGGCCCGGTTTATTTGATTCACTTCGACACATACAGGGAAGAGTAGCGATCAAAAGTAGAACGTGACCTGGAAGTAAGGTGAAATTATCAACGGAACTAAAGGATTAATTTTTCTTTTACTTTGATGTGCGTTGCTGTTTCCTGGGGGAAAAGGAAGAAAAAAATTATGTTGATTGTGTTTGAAGGTAGAAATCAAAGGGAAAGGATTAGGCTGACTTTACGTCTAAATTGGATTATCTTGTTGGGGCTGAAGCATGAAAGATTAGATTTTTTTTTTCTTCTGGGCGAATCATTCTGATCTATGATTCTATTCACCCCGCAACTATGTCTATGTTGTTTTGTTCGAGATATTATATTTGTTCGTTTTTTCTTTTCGCGATTATAAATTATGTGACATTTTATGTCTTTTGTATCCTCTTGATACAGAAGTCTCAAATAAATCAGCTCAAAAAGTCACCATCAAAAATTTCTTCTTCTTCTTCTTCTTCTTCTCATTCTCCTTCTTCTTCTTCTTCTTCTTCTTCTTCTTCTTCTTCTTCTTCTTCTTCTTCTTCTTCTTCTTCTTCTTCTTCTTCTCCTTCTCATTATTATTATTATTATTATTATTATTATTATTATTATTATTATTATTATTATATTTCTTTTGATTTCTGGTGTGTAAACATTTCTTCCCGAGTCCCATCCAGAGACCTAAGGTCAGAAATGGCGTCTTGACATATTCCACTGACCAATTAAAAATAAAACACACACACACATACATATTTTACATAGATAAAGCCATTCGTAAGGTGTGGGCAGTATTCGTGAGAACAACTTTTTGTATTTCTTTAAGTCAGGGGCTTCCAGGAATCCTTTCAATGAGTCTACAAGAATCTTTTCCAACCAATCCGAGGGCTCCAACTACAACAGAGTTTATTGATGTTCCCATGTGTCACATTTTATTATTATTATTATGATTATTATTATTATTATTATTATTATTATTATTATTATTATTATTATTATTATTAATAATAATAATAATATTATTATTATTATTATTATTATTATTATTATTATTATTATTATTATTATTATTGTGTGAGGGAGTATTAAGCAAAGTGTCACTGAAGTATAAATATACGAAGAAATATATATCCATCATGGCATCTAGTCTGATATGGGTATATCAAGCCCATGCATCACAGTCTAATTTGCGCGAAATGGAAACTATGCAGGTGGAGCCCAGTAGGAAATACGGTCTGGTCTTGTAACAAATTTCGATTAAACAGTCTCCGATTGAGGATGTTCTCAACTACCTTGGTGTAACTCCTAAGTTGCCTTGCCTGTCTTATCATTCAAACTAAAAAGAAAACAAATCTCAACACCTGTCCATGATGATATCACTCTGCTCCCACTCATGAACAGAGTGAATTGCCTCCTAGTGATATCTTCACATTCTTAAGGTCAAGCAACTGGCAAGCCACTCTGAAGTACTGAAAGGAATATTTACTGTAATTTAATTCACCAAGTCAAAATTTGTCATTTTAACACCTCAATTAAATTAATATCAAATGCTATTATTATTATTATTATTATTATTATTATTATTATTATTATTATTATTATTATTATTATTTCCTTTGATTTCTGTTGTATACACATTTCCTTCTGGGTCCCAACCAGAGACCTAAGGGCAGAAATGTTTCATGACATCAATGATCCTTTTTGAAAAAGAAAAAGAAAACAAGCAAAGATCACACATACAGATAAAGCTCTTCGTAACGTGTTAGCTGTACCTGTGAGTACAATTTTGTGTATTTCTTTAAGGTATGGGCTACCAGGAAACCCTTTATTGAGTCTATCGAGACTTTTTCCAATCAATCTGAGTGCTCCAACTACAACTGGTATTAATGATGTCTTCATGTGCTACATTTTTGAGATTTCCACTTCAAAATCCTTGTATTTTGATATTTTTTAAGACCCTGAACGGTATATTACTATCTGCAAGGACTGTCCTGTCAATAAAAAAAGAAAACATTTTTTTTTTGGTCTTTGATCACGATGTCCCTGCGATTGGATTTGATTGTTCTTTTTGTGTGTATTGTAAACTTCCATAAAATTGTTACGGGTCCTATCTCTCTAACCGGGTCTGGGTGATGTTTATACCAGTTTTTTGCAGTTTCCTTCCGTTAAAAATTGTATATTTTCCAGCACTGATTTTGGGCCCACGTCTAGTTTCATGTTCAGTGCGTGCTAACACTGTGCAACCTGACATATGATGATCAATTGTTTCTGGATTTTTAACGCAGAATCTGTATTTCGAGTTAACACAATTTTTCAGTATGTGTCCTTGGTCATTTCTAGTTAACAAGCATTGGTCCTGTACAGTAGGAATAAATCCCTCGGTTTCAGCTTTTAACCCTGCACTACGTATCCGCTGATGGGTACGGGCTTTCTCTACATTAGCCTGTTTCGTACAGACAGAGTATTGGCCATGAAGAGGCTTATCTTGCCATCGGTTTTGCATTTGGTACATCGCATTTGCTTTTGCTTTCTTTTTTTAGGTTCTTTGATGCTACAGTAGGAGTACAATGGTTTATTTGCACTTCTCCCACGTGAATTTCCCTTTTGTATTTGTTAGCTTCCTGAATAAAGTTTATTATTTATTTTATGTTTTTCTGACACAGATAATCTTTCAGTTTTCTGTAGTTTCCACGTATCTTTGAAGACTGATTGTAGTGGTTTTGTAAGACAGTTCTAGTTGAACTAATCCTCTGCCGCCTCCGGATTTGGACACATAGAGACAATCAACATCAGACTTAGATTGATGCATGCGGTAGCAAATGAGAAGCTATTATTATTATTATTACTATTACTATTATTATTATTATTATTATTATTATTCACAGCATATGGTGTTGGTTCTTGGTAAAAAAAAGTTCATTTTCTGGTCACAACTCGTGATTTTGGATAATAAACAGATTATTTGATTCTTTTCGCGAACAAGTTGCATCCAATTTCCGAAATATCCTCACTGCTCCGATCAGGCAATCTCTATTTTTAAATCACACTCAATATCTGCAAGATTTTCCCCATGATTTTTGTACAGCACCTCAGTTGTCCCATGGTAACTGGTACTGTAATTACTTTTGTTTTTTGCTATTCTTTCCCAAACATTCATAATATCGCCCTTTAATTCAATGTAGTTGTCAATCATCTCCTTTTCTTTGAGCTCGATTCCAGTGTCAGATGGACAGGAGACTTCTGTCAGATAGCAATTCTGGATTATTTTGATAAACTTCCAACGAGAGATGTGCATTGCAGTGTATCTTGATGCGATGGAATAGTTTTTATTTGGGGGGAGCAATGTCTAGAAACGGGATAAAGGTGAAATCTTTAGCTTGATTACTTCTCTATCTTATTCTTATCCCACATCATGCGAGAAACGATATATGACATGCTTTGGTTCAGTGAATATGTCATGAGCGAGTGGGTTGAAACTAGGATGATTTTTATGGCTCGCAATCCTTCCCCTTTGTAAATTCAAATTCAAATAGTTCATAATAACTATCGTTTACAACGTTTTCTTATCTTTTTTAAAATTTCTGGAGTGTCATAATTCTAAACTTAATGATATACGCGCAGATACCCTTGCGAAATGTATGTAGCCACTTCGTCCCCCAGCTATGGATTAAATAGTAGGAATTGTATCTGGAAGAATCATTGTTATTCTCGAAAGAAATTTTAATGAAATATTTACTCGCAAATAGCGTTACTCTTAAAATCTAAGAAAATTTTCGGCTTTAATTAACCTATAAACTTTGTTAAACCGTTTTAAAAACAAACAAACCATTCAATTAATATTACTATTACTTTGTTAATGATATGTTACGCCCGTTTTTAGATAGAAGTCCAGCAATATCATAGTTATCAAAACAATCCCCTCGTCTTTCTTTCTTTCTTTCTTTCTTTCTTTCTTTCTTTCTTTCTTTCTTTCTTTATTTATTTATTTATACTTTCTTTTTTTTATCTTTCTTTCTCCTTATTCTCATATATGCTTTCTCTTTCACCTTTAGTCGCAATAAACAGACGAAATGGTCCATTACGGTGTGAGGGATGAGTGCAGAAAGGAACCAACAAAATTCTAAAAAAAGTTTGTTCCATACAGAAAAAAATGGCTTTCTACAATTTACGTATCTATATGTAAATTAGAAACAATTTTAATTTAGAATTCAACTTGGCATTTCTATTTGATAATTCTGGCGTCCCAGACGCAGACAATTTTTCGAATCTTCAGCGCTCCAGATGCCATGCCTTATCCACCAGCTTTCCTCATGACGATTAGAGAGGTGTTGTCTGTTGTCAAGTGATTTCTCCTCTGCTGAAATGCCAGCCAAGACTGGTATCAAGCCTATATGACCCAGTCGACCATGACATCTACGTCTGCCCCTCTGGTCATAGGTCGAATCAAACCTGTCACAGGAAAGAACGGTGTCCTGATGAAGAATGTCAAGTAGATTTAAAATGATTTCTATATGAGTATTGATGAATAACTCAACAGACTGTCAAGTAATTATCAAGTGAAATACGATCTGAAACTCTCTATATATAATATCATTATGAATTTAAGAATTTACAAATATGTCTTTTCAACTCAAAAATGTTTGATGTGTTGGGATCAAGTACAAATCAACTATGGATCGGAATCCGGCCGAATGTTAAAAATAATGAACAAATAGAAAATGTTTAGCCATGTAAAAGGTCTCAATGTTTCGCTTCAACAGAGAATGGGATTTTTCTGTTGTTTGATTTTCCTTGGTTAATCAGGTTTCATGTGCCCACGACTTGCTAAACAAACGTTAGTATAATTTGTGGCATTCCGAATTCAAGGAGAGACGACGCGTCCTTTCGAAGTTTCAAGAAATTAACGAATTCCAAGATGAAAAACCGTAAATATTGCTTAATGCGTGGAGGTGCATAATAATTATAACTTGTCTATGTGAAATTCAGATGATAATGTATAATCGCAAGTGTCTGTATGTTCCTGTGTGTTCCTGTGCCGGAGTATGTGTGTGTGTGAGAGAGTGTGTGTGTGTGTCTGTGTGTGTCTGTCTGTCTGTGTCTGTATCTGTCTAGTAGACACTGTGCCTGATGGTTTGTGGATGTTGATTTAAGGACAGTTATATGTACATAACGTGTGTTTCATATAAACATACGTTAGCTTCTTTAAAGAATGGTTTCCAGAGTGGTTGGTGATGTAATATAATATTTTTGACGTTTGCTTATAGTTGGTAATATAGTTCGTAGTAATCGATCGAGGTATTTCTGACGTAAATAATTATGTTCCTTTTTAATCAATGTTTTTTGAATTTAGATCTTATTAAAAACAAAAACAAAAAAGAATAATCTTTTTATAGAAGGCGACTGAAAATTTAAAAATACTACCGACAATCTTACTCTTTCATATGCCACATTCTTTCTGGGCATGGCTCTCCACAACATTCTGTCTTTTGTTGTTCGAAAAACGACTGTTCCGTTACTTCTCATAGTGCGGACCTTATTATGAAGCTAATTCACTCAAACACGTAAAATAGTATTTTCAGCGTAAAATGTACAAGCTAACTAATTAACTAAGGAAGTGTGGTAATTTACTGAGCGTAACTTAGATGTGGCACAAGGCCGAAATAATAGAGAACCGAATAAGAATGGAACTCGCCACACAATCGTAATTGAACTAGCAAGACAAGCTCGTTAACCATTACACCACGTCCAAGTATGCCAATGATTTTCTAATCATAGTTTAGATGTGGTAGAAGGCTAAAATAATGGAGCACCAATTAAGTATCGAACCCACTACTCAGTCGTAATTGATCTAGCAAATTAAGCTTGTTAACCATTACACCACATCAAAGTGTTCACTAACTCAGGAAGTATGGATTATGCAGAATTATATGTTAATAAAGGTGCAATTTTTGAAAATTCTAATAAAGCCATTTTTAGGTATCATATTGGCACCAGATAAAGCTATCATATCTGCAAATATCATGTCTAAGAACTTTGTATTGGCTGAGACTTTTTCGTTCTTATTAGAAGTCTTTGACCAATTTAGAATATTTGATTTTAATGGATCCTCTTTTCTCAAAGAAAACACACTACTCTTTTTAATCGTCTTCGAGAATCTTTACTGCCGTCCATCAGAATGGCTGACGCTAACCTTCAGGAGAGTAACCTCTTCTCGGTCCAACGTCTTGCACTGATATGAATTGGAACGATTATCTAGGGGCAATTGCTAAATATTCCGTTAGGAAAGTTGGCTCATTATATCGTGCACAACGATTTTTCTCGCCAGAATGTATCTTGCCAACTTATGAGTCTAGCATTTGTCGTTGAATATTGTTGCTACATACGTCTTGACAATATCCAAGAAAGAATCTGAAACATCATCAACCCTGACCTGGCATTTCGGCCACAATCCCACCCACCATCGTAACATATCTTCCCTGTGTTCTAGAAATGTTTTCATGGTAATTGTTCTGATGCGCTTTCCTCTTTGATGTCTCGAGTTTACGAATTTATGCTTTGTATTGGATTGGCATCTAGTTCCCATCATTTCACTGTCGAAACTTCGAGATGTAACCGCATGTTCTATTCTAGCAGTTTCTTCACTCGCTCTTCTCGACTGTGTAACTCTCTTTCGGCTTCTTAGTAAAATACAGAAAAAATAAATGAAGTATCAGATATCATCTTCTGTCTATTGAAAAAATTATTTTATTGCCCTATCTTCTCAATAACGTTTTCTTCCTTTTCTTGTATTCTCATTAAGTCATTGTGTAATAGAGACTTTATCGCCTTGCTTGGGGGCTTTCAGATAAAAAAAAAAAAGTAATGGTAGCATAGGCTGGCCTTGACATAAAGTAATTGATGCTGTATTAATGATGTGATTGAAAAGGAGTCATTCAACAGAACAAAACCGTTTCTGCTCTCGCACTACTCGCCTGTGGAGATATCTTCCTTCGTCTTCCTTTCCTCTCAATTATTAATTAATAATTTGAATGCAGCCAAAGTCATCATCATCTCTCCCTTTGAATCCTGTTGTTTTATTATTCTCTCCATCCAATAATATTTTCTCAGTTATTTTCACTCCTATTAACACACCCCTTGCGTCTTAGTGGCTTTATTATGTGTGAAATGATTAGAAAAGTATTCGCCTAGTTTTGTCTCGTGTCAAACTAAGCTTTGTTTTGTAGTTAAATTCAGACTCTTTTACTTGGAATTATGATTTCGCAATGCATCAGTCCCAACCCTAGCCCCAGAGAGTGCAATAGAACTCTGACCTTGTCGCTCTATTGGCGTTGTCCGACAATTATAGGTTTTGCTCGTAGCAATCTTCTTCCAGGAATTAAGGCGGGAATAAATCCATTAGAATTCAAACGAATTCTCCGACATTCTCTAAAAGAGATAGCTGGCAAAGGCGGACTTTTATTTGTGTATTTCCTTTCAGAAAGAGGATTGGGAAGATAACGGTGTGTAAATGAAACTTGACGTTGTTAAAGAACAATTACGAAAAAAACAATTAAAAATAAAATAAAATGTAGTGATTTTTTTTTGTTACCGGCTAATTAATACTATTAATCAAATACGTGAGACCCTCTAATTAGCGTTAGATTAAAAAAAAAATATTTGCTTCCTTTTCTTGACTTCGTGTTAATATCGACACTACATGCAGAACTTGGGATTTATTTCGTATTCAGCATTTCACCTCCATTAATTTTGATTTCAAATTTATATTACTTGTCATTTCTCTTCTATTTTTGTTGTTTTTTTTCTTCTATCTGCGCACCCTTTTTTCTTCTGTTTCACCGGCCACATTCTTTATTTTCTCTTCTTTTTCCCTTTCCTTTCTTTGCTAAACATATCACCTTTGCTTGCTAAAAACATTTCATTATTCCTCGCATCCGACACTATTTCTTTCAAGATATTTTAATTCAGATTTTATCGTAAAGTAGCAGAGAAGCGAATAAAAACAACAAATGCTAATCAAAACCGGCTTACTCCAATTATAAAGATAAGTAAAAAAAAACAACAAAAACTTAACTTTCCTGAACGTCAACAAATTACCGTCTTTTTTCCAACAAAGACAGAATAATGTTCACTGGCGTCGATGGATGATGCGTAGAGAGTTCTACGATATAGAGGATTATAATATTCACTGTCAATTATTAATATGCAACCAGAATTAGAAACATCATCGTGCAAACAATTACTACGGTAATGATGTCCGTCATCACTGAAATCTTGTTAGTTGTATATATAATGATAACAGTCTTTGATTTGTGCTTGTGTGGTGCGTTGTCCGTCCGGCACATAATAATGATTTAAGTTTATTTCTACCTCTCTCTTTGTACCTCTCTCATTCTCTTTCCACCTCTCTTTCTTTCCACCTCTCTCTTTTCATCTCTCTTTCTTTCCACTTCTCTCTTTCCACCTCTTTCTCTCTCTTTCAACCTCTCACTTTCCACCTTTCTCTCTTTCCCTCTCTCTCTTTTCACCTCTCTCTTTCCACCTCTTTGCGATTGCGAGCGTGCTTGCCGAGTGCGCCCGTCCGTCATGCGCATAATGATTTAAGTGAATAAGATTTTAAAATATGTGTTGCTTATACAGTAAGTATTTTTATTTTAACTTTTACAGACAGAATTTTTTTTTAATTAAATTGTTTATAAAACAGGCAAATATTTTTGGCATATTAAAAGAATATTTAAAGTTATCTGATTTTAAAAATATTTTAAGTGAATAATATTTAAGAATACGACTTGTTTATACACTAAGTATTTTTATTTCAACTTTTTTCAAACAGAATATTTTTTAATATTGAAATGAACTTCAATGTTTTATAACATGAACCGTCAGTGACCCAGTGAGTTACGAGTAGTCTACTAGCTATATAACAGAATCTGGTAAATTTTCGAAATAAAGATCTGTGAGAAATAAATGATGAAAGTTAGGTGCGCTAATCTTTCAAGTAGGAAGATTCAGTCCATTCGGAAATTAGTACAAAATGTAAGCCTGGCCGAAGATCGAAATAACGTAATTAGAAGCGGTACTAAAATCAGGCATGGCTGATCATGTATTGACTGAAATGGATACACATTAACCATAGTAATATAACCATACATTGTGACACACAAATCGACCTAGTGTAGAAGTCAACCTCAAGAATTTTAAGTTAAATTTCTGAGTTAGGCCTATACCTACCGCATAGACCAACCCCATAACATACGGTAGGCTCTTTCTGGCTCAAAATATAGGCCTGCCGGTAAATGAAGTTAGACTACAGTATACGATATCCTGTGTCAAACTACGTAAATCACACCATTTTTTAAAATCATTTCACATCAAGTAAGGCAACAAAGCCACTAAGCTGCAATAAGTTCGTGAGTGTTCGAGAAAACGATAAAATACTATTAATGAGGGAGAACAATAAAAGAATAAGATTTAAGAAGACCAGAGATAACGACTGACACTGCATTTAAATTTTTGAAAATCAAAGTTGACTAGGAAGCAACATTCCGTAAGTGATTTCCATAGGCGAGATGTGTTATAGAAGAAACTGTTAGCATAGAAATTGCGGTTTCATCTAACCATTTTAACAGTAAAATAATGAGATCTTACCGCAAATCTAGTATTCATAGACTCTCGTTACCATAACGGAAAGTTCGTCAGGACAATTACCATGAAAGTATTTCTAGAAAAAGCACAGGGAAACTACGTGACGGCGTTACGGTACTTATCTGTGTATTGAGACACTAACCGTAATATTTTTCTATATGCATTGTACAGCAAACAATCTACAACATACACCGGTAGGTAGCGTATATTGTGTCGGTATAACTTAGCGAACATTTAAAATTCGTCAGGTCTACTGATAAACAAATTAAAGTCAATATAAACACCTATAAAATATTAATACCGTAGATTATGCATCATACCAAATGTTTTTTTTTTATAATATTGCTACGTATCGCATGTTATTTTATAGCACAGTATCGCTCATCCGTCATTTGCATCTCTATCAATAAAAGGCAGGATGTGTGTGTGTGTGTAATGCACGGCCGCAATTTTCGACGGATTCGCACCAAAATTTACATGCACATGCTCCAAGGCCAAGACCGACTTTGCATTTCCCAACTCGCATCGATAGCGGAAATAATCGATTTTTCCATGCTTCTACGGCAGTTTTCATGTAGTTTGCGGCCATTTTCTACTGGACAGAGTGAGAGCCTATAGCTGGCTGCCACGAATAGGCAGGAAGATTCTATTGGTCAGCGTGAGAGCCAACAGCTGACTGATACAATACTAGCATGCTATCATGAAAAAAAATCGATATCTGCATTCGTCAAAAGTGGGGGAAATTTAAATCTGCATGGCACTTTACTCCAATAGGCTCATTCGCTTGCTTAAACTCAACGTTGATTCTGATTCCGCAGAACTGGGTTGGGTGTAAAAAAGTATTTGTTGTTAACATTCTTTTTTCATTCGGTTTTTCCAGTTACGAGTCCTTTTTTAAAGCTGATCGTTTTGTGTTCATTTTGTTTAGTTCTTTTTTCGTAACAGATTTAATGTTTAGTATAGAGCTTAGAAAAAATTCGTATTGTGAGATAGGCAAGAAGTAAGGCATGTAGAAACATCAGCACGGCAAAGGGCACTTCCTTTAAAGGCAAGGAAGGGCAAAAATATTTTATATTATATGATCTTTCGGATAGAAAACCGATATTGTTATGGGTTGAAAAATGTAAAATCATTATACAAGTTAAATATGTTGAAGTGCATTTATTTATATATGAATACATGTGTCTTGATCGTGGAGACTAGGGTTACAACTACTGTACACTTGTCGTTGCTCCTGTGTTTTATATCAAGATGATACGACATGAAAGGCTCGTGGATTATTGCTAAGTGAATCTCCGCGATATATTTTTTTTTGCTTAAGAAACTCTTGCAGGTTATTTAAATGCAGAAAATATTTTTTCGGTTGTAATAATTTTTTTACAGATTATAATGATTTGCCAATTTAGGTATTACTGGCTAACTCATAGCTAGAGTGGGAAAAGACGGCTAGGGCAAATGCAACTGGGAAAGGTATGAACCTTTCCCAGTTGTATTTGCGCTTAAGTGATTATTATGAAACCGCATGCAATTTGAACTCGCACATCCAATCTTATAGCAGCTGGTATTTCAAAGCCATCTAGGTACTGACCAGGCTCGAAGTTACTTAACGAATGAGAACCAGTATTTCAACGTGATAAGGATGGAAGAGAACTATCGGGAAACATTCGCTCTCTTTGCAGGATTCTGTATAGTCCTACTAGCCACCACCCAAGAGACCTTCACTGAGTGCGGTACAATATCCAAATCGTCATGATATCGGGAAATAAGAACAGAACTTTTATTTACATTATTCGGATTATTGTACTCATCTTTGTCGCCATATTTATTACAACGTTTCGGCCGTTGTACGCACCGGCCTTCTTCAGGTGGTTGGTATGTCAAACTGAACCTTTTATTTTGCTCACTGGGGTAGATTGTTCTAGTTCCACGTGCCATGTTTAATGGATATCAGTTGTCAGTTATCTCCTGTTAATTCCCTTATCCAAGTGCTCCACTGCCTTAACCGGGTATTGTACTCACACTCTTTGGGTCCTGTCACTGGATCTAATTAACGCCTTTATCCACTGTTCCATGTGTTCTTGATAACTGACACCCATTAAACATGGCACGGGGAACTAGAAGAGTCTACCCCAGTGAGTGAAATAAAGGGTTCAGTTCAACATTCCAACCACCTGAAGAAGGCCGAAGCGTACAATGGCGACAAAGATGAGGACAATAGTCCGAATAACGTAAATAATGTACATAATACCTCATCTCAGAAATATAGACAGATACAGAAAAGAACTATTTCTATTATTTTATGAATTATTCAATATAGCATCATCGTAGCAATTCACCTTTACTAAAGAAATGGATCTGTGCAGAGAATACTCACTGGAACGTATATAGTAATAAAGAAAACTCCTAACTCCAGTTCGGAACTCATTTCGGTCGATATGGTGTTCAGTGCTCCCAAGCAGTGTCTGAGAATTGTAGATGCGGAAGCTTTAGAGCGTTATATTAATAAAACGTGATAAGAACGCCTGTAATAATTGTAAAGTCTGTTTCAATAAGATGGATCAAGGTCATCAGTTAATAAATCAGTGTTATTGGTGAAAATTTATTTATTTCTCTTTTGGATCATGTTATTTAAGTTATGGCAATTATGTGTGAAAAATAATATCGCCCAAATATTCGGGCGATATTATATTTCTCCGGCGGCAAACCTCCACTTGATGACCAAAGTTTTTGATGACGTCTCTGTATAATTGCTCCACGATCCCAACAGTATGCCTTATTATCTCATCCTTCAGCTGGTGAATTGTTGTTGGCTCGTTGACATAGAGCTTACTTTTGAGATGAGCAGAAAGGAAGAAATCTAAAGGTGTCAAGTCGCGCGAACGTGGTGGCCAATTTGTTTCGAGAGATGATGCGACCTGGGAACTTTTCATTCAAATTCTGTTTGAATGTCTATTTTCGTAATAGCTTTAACACGTTATTTGATTATTAATTTCTCCATGGTTGAAATTGCTAAGACTTAAGTGGTTAAATCTAAAAGAAAAAGAAAACAAATTCATTAGATGCTTTAAATTAATTCACATTTAAAATCGGTCCAAGTTATTTATATTCAATTTATGACTCTGTGGAGTCAGTGTTGTTTGGGGGTACACCGAACATTCAATCATCACACCGAAAGTCTTAGAAATCCTGTCATCCTTATCGCTATTCGAGTGTTTATATAACTGACTGCCATCTGGTTATCTTTTTTGTCTACATCCTAAATTTACCTGGGTCGATATCCTATTACAATACGACTCAGCAACCAACACCAGTCGAGATCCGATTCTGCACTTAAGTGATTACGAGATCACCTTCTAGGTCAACTCTCCGAGAAAACTAACTCTATTTATGTTCACATGTGATACCGAGTACAAAGCATAAGTTGGTAGATTTTGGTTGGACCCAATATTTATTGCGGTCTTCGTAGACCAACTCCTGTTAGATTTGATATTAAATTCAGCTCAGACTTCTGGTGTTTCCTGATGTGATAAATATGCTACATTGTTTAAGGATAATTCACAGGTTGATTGTTATATTTATTGTCAATATGTTATATATATATATATATATATATATATATATATATATATATATATATATATATATATATATATGTTATATATATGTTATATATATATATTTATATATATATATATGTTATATATATGTTATATATATATATATATTTATATATATATAACATATATATATATATACATATATATATATATAAATATATATATATATATGTGTGTGCGCGCGTGTGTGTGTGTGTGTGTGTGTGTGTGTGTGTGTGTGTGTGTGTGTGTGTGTGTGTGTGTGTGTGTGTGGAATATTAGTGTTTAAGTCTTTTTATTATATCCTTACTCTGTCCTGGACATTTAGTCCTACCTGGATTCTATTCTCTTGGAATTATTTTTTATACATATTGTATATTTACCATTAATATTATCAATATATATATATATATATATATATATGTATACGACTCAAAATTTTCCACTCTTTGCTTGCCTCATAGCTATTAATGTCTTCTAAACTACCTCTTCAGTTAAATTTACTCCGACGTCATAATGTCCGGCAAATTCATATAAGATACATAAAACATCACTCGCCAATATCGCAAAGTTCACAGGATTAATTTCAGGGATTTCTGGAATTCAAATGTCTCTTTCCATAATTCTCCGTCAACTAGGCCGGATGTGAAATTGTCCGTCTTCAATGAAACGAGAATCTTGCAAAATGCGAAACTCAACGTAACTCTCTCCAACGGTTTCCACTCATCAGAAGGTAGCTGCAGAAACTCTGATACTTGTTGGTTTTCTGTTACTTGACTTTTATTCTGACTTCTTCGGGTATCTTTTCTGGCGAAGTGGTGTCAGCTGTAACGTTTTCTTTATTGCTTGCATTGGGATAAACTTCGCGTCCGACCAAATGAAAACTTCATCTGCGGCACGCTGCATCGCCTCTAACATTTATTCCCTCTATCAAGCCGTTTCTGGTTGGAACCATTTGAAATAAATTATCGTCGTTGAATCTTGTATGATTATCACCCTAACTTCTCTTCTACAATGCTTCTTAGTAGCCTATCCAAAATATCCAACTCTTACCGTCTCCCTCATGATTCTCCTGACTTCACTGAAATCTCCTTGACAACTCTCCTTGACAACTTCAAGGACTCTTCTAGTGGCGATCTGAATGGTTTCTTCTTGGAATTTAATTTGGTGGGGTTTCTGTTTCCCATGAGACTTTTCCCAAACATTAAATCAGTTTTTTCAGCAAACATTCAACTGTTTATCACCTCACAATTTTTCATATCAGCTATTTTAAATGCGACAATTTGATAAGGTTTTGTTTGAGGCGCCATATTTAATTAAAGTTTAAAAGATAAACAAAAAAAATATTATGCCAAATTTGAAATTACATTTACGAATAGATATGTTTCAATTTATGTTTAAATAATTGGTAAATATTTTTTACCACATACGGAGTTTCATCATTCATGAATTATTCGAACGAATATTTTTATCTCTGTTGACTTTAAACATTTTAAATTTATTTTTATTTTTTTGAAAAACTAATAAATCAGTGTCAGGCAAAATATAAATATAATATATTGTTATGGTGTTGAAACCATGAAAAAATAACAGACTCGGATATAAAGTTAAACGGTATATTATTCACGGAAACGTAGTAATAAGTATGTGGCCTGGAGAGTACTTCTCTCACTGGTGTCCTGAATCACTCATTCATACACTCACTCGGTGATACACTCTTGGTGACTCACACCTGGTGACTTCCGATATTTAACAACCCCCCACATGGGTCGTATATGGCACAAGGTCGGTTTAATGTGGGCTCTCCGGACCCGTAGGCTCGGCCAAAAATATGCTCATTAGAACCCGTATAAACGGGTCAGGTACTGTCTACCTCCCCAGACGAAACCCTGCCCAGCGGCAAAGCCTCGTCCGAGCACCTCTCTGCCAAAGCAGAGAGTTTGACAGGAGTCACACCTGGTGACTTCCTATATTTAACACCCCCCCACACACAGGTCGCATGTGGCACAAGGCCGGTTTAATGTAGGCTCTCCGAGCCCGTAGGCTCGGCCAAAAATATGCCCATTAGAACCGGTATAAACGGGGTCAGGGACTGTCTACCACCCCAGACGAAACCCTGCCCTGTGGCAAAGCCTCGTACGAGCACCTCTCTGCCAAAGCAGAGAGTTTGACAGGAGTCACACCTGGTGAATTCCACCTTACTAGAAATTCGTAACCACAGTATATAAGTGTGGAAGAGTCCGTTTATAGGTATGTTAGGTTCCCACAATACCCCCTTCAAACCTTTTACTTGGTAAAAAGGGTTAATACCTTTTCTTTTTTGGGTTAATTTTCAAAGGTTCGGTGAATTTCCTTTTTCTCCCCGACCTTCATTGTTCCTGCGTATGTTGCGGGGGTTCGTGTTCAAATGTGTCGTAAATGATCTCGATGGGTTCTTCCACTTCATCCTGTGTACTGTTAGAATCTATTTCATGCCGTTTTTTGATTTGATTTATGACTTTTATGTGTATGTCTTGGTCCTTGTATAATATACACCATTTCACCGATCCTTCTAGTGATCGTGCCTTCCTCCCAGTACGGCATATTCTTTTGAAAACCTGGAAGAAATCGTTTTCTTGTTCCTTTTTCGGTGTTACATATTTTTCACTCTTTAGTTTGTCAAAAACAGATCTCACCTTTCTGGCAAACATGATTTCTGCCGGTGAGCCATTTGATGGTGTATTCGGGTTCGGCATTATACGAGAAACTTGCAGGAACTGCTGTAATGCTGTGTCAGTAGGAGTTCCTTGAGCTTTCTTAAATGCTCTTTTCAGCGTGTCAACGAACATCTCCGCCTGTCCATTAGATCTAGGGTCGTATTGAGGCGTAGTTATGTGCTTGACTTGGAAAATGTCGCAAAAATTCTTAAATTCTGCTGCAGTAAACTATGTGCCAGTGTCGCTGACAACGCAGGTCCACTACTCCAAATCTCGCAAACAGCTCATGTAGGAAACTGATTGTTACAGCCGTTGTCGGCCTCTTGCATCTTAAAACTTCCGGCCACTTGGTGTAACTGTCAACGATTAAGTAATAATAATCGTCAATCGGCCCAGCAAAGTCGACATGTATACGTGACCAAGGCTGGTCCGTTTTTGGCCAGGGTTTGAAAGTGGTAGGTGGAGCTTTGGCCGCCAAGGCGCATCCTCTGCATGTGTTTATCATTTCCATTATGTCCTTGTCCATCGCTGGCCAGTAGACATAACAGTGTCCACCGTGGAACTCTTTCAAAATTCGTTTCTGTAATTTTTTCGGAATTACAACTCTTTCACTGTATAATAAAACATTATCACACAACGAGTAGACTTCTGACACGCTATTATCTTTTGTTGCGATTTTACGTTTTATCTCGCAAATAAAATCATCTTCTAGCGCTTCGTTTTTGATTTCCGACAACGTTACAGGTAATTCCTGAAGGGTATTCGATATTATTGATTTTATTTCATAGTCTGAACGAAGAGCTGCTATAACCGAGTCTTCAAGTGGTTGGTTTTGATTAGCTATTAGTCTGGATAGACCATCTGCATGGCCAATTTTATTAGTTGGTAAATAATTTATTTTAAAATTATAATTGAGAAGGATGGTACCCCATCTCAAAAGTCTATTCGCCGTATAAACCGGTAACCCTTTTTTGAGCCAAATATGGTTAGTAATGGCTTATGATCGGTCTGTAGAATGAAATACATTCCATGCAGATATCTGTGAAATTTTGTTACCGCGAATATGATACTGAGGCCATCCTTTTCAATTTGGCTATACTATTTTTCTGCGGGTAACAATGTTCTTGATGCGTGTGTTATGGGCTTATGTGTACCGTCCGGCATAATATGCAACATACACGCACCGATGCCATATGAACTCGCATTGCAGGCCACAATGATATCCAATTGAGGGTTAAAGTGAGTCAAAAATAGTACTGAATTTAAAATATTTTCTAATTTTTCGAAAGCTGACTGGCAGTCCGTTGTTCAGTTCCAACTTTTTCCCTTTATTAACAATTCATTCAGAGGAGCTCGTAACTCGTGCATATTATTTATGAATACTTGATAATAGTTGGAAAGTCCCAGAAAACTTTGGAGCTCGTTGACGTTTTTTGGGGGCAGGCATATTTTTTATAACTTCTGCTCGCCTTGGGTCATGTCGTCTTCCATTCCTAACAATGACATGCCCGAGATATCTTATTTCATTAATATAAAAATCGCATTTCGATTCTTTTACTTTGAGAACGAAAACCTGAATTCTTTCAAAAACCTAGGTAGATTTGCTTGCAATAACAATGTCATCTAGATAGGCACACGCAAAGTCCAAGCCGCCCAGCATGGTATCCATGACCTACTGAAATATAGCGGGTGAAACTTTGACTCCGAAAGCCAATCTGTCAAACTTGTATAAACCCCTGTGGGTGTTGATACATAGAAGCTTTACGCACTCCTCCTCAACAGGGATTTGAATGTATGCATCGCCTAAGTCCAATTTGGAGAATATTTCCCCACCATTTAGTTTATTAAATTTCTCCTCCGGTGTGAGGAGAGGGTAATGGTAATCTTTTAAAGCCACATTGAGGCCCGTTGAAAAATCCGCACAAACAAGAATTTGGTTGGACTTTTTTCTTACGTATACAGCGGAGGCAGCCCTTTCGCTAAAACTCACTTTGGATAGTATACTGGCATTTTCTAGTGGGTCTAATTCTTTGTTGATTTTTTCAACTGTTGCAAATGGGACATTTCTTTTACTTTTGAAAACGGGTTGAACGTTTTCTTTCAACTCAAATCTGGCTTTTCTTTTATTACATTTTCCTAGTCCCGCCGAGAAAACCTCCGGAATTTTTTCTTTTCATTCTTCTGTCAGGTCTTGGGCATCTGTTGTCATATTTTCCACTTTTTGGCAAAAATTGTTGATTGGTTGATCCCACAACTTAAACCGTTCCATCCAATCCGTTCCAAACAAATTCTCAGAATTTTATGGACGAAAACTTGTAATTTGTTTGTAATGCCATTCAGTGTTACAGGTAGCGTTAGCTCACCTTCAAATTTGATTTTGTCACCAGTTACTGCACGTGCTGTTTTGTTTGCCTTTTTCATTGTTGGTTTTTTTCGTTTGATATAGTTTGTCTGACTCTGTTTCTGTTATCCATTTTATTTTTACAGTGCGCCCCTTTGTGGCCAATATTACCACTATTAGTACATGTCTTGTTTCGGTAAAACAGTCTGTCGCCCAATGTTGTCCACCACAATGTCCACATGGACTAGTGGGTAATTTCTGTTTTTGACAAGGTCGTCTATTTTTAAATTGTAAATGGGCGTACACTTTGCTTTCTTTACCATTTTTAGGGGAGTAACTTTTTGGCTTGTACTTAATTCTCCTAACATACGATATGCCTGATTCCTCGAAGTTTTTAGAATCGCTTTTCACACTGATTACGCGCTGGCAATCTTCCGCTAGTTTTTGTAATGTGAGACCTGTTTCGCTTTCTAGTCTTGATAGAACTCTCCGTCTACTCTCCGAGTTTTTTACAGAGACTAATCCTTGGACAAATGAAATCGTCAGCTGTCAGTTCAGCCAAAGGAAAATCATCACAGTGCTTATTAACAATGAGCGCAAATGTAAGATAATCCTCGTCATCCCGTTTTGACAAGTTAAGACACTTCCATCTTTTGTGGAATAAAGTTGTATTAGGGCTAAATAACTCAGACAAAAGTTTTACTGCTTCATCGAACCCTAATTCACTTGTTTCTTCGGAAGAATGTAATCGATGAACTTACTATGTTCGGGTGTTACCAACTTTCTCAAAAGTAAGCGAACTTTTTAGCGTTCGTCCAATCCTAACAATCAACCGCAAAAAGATCTTCATATCTTCTGTAAAAAGCTTCAAATGTTTTATCTTCTTCAGGAAGATAATTAAAAGTCTCCATAGAATTCCAAATTGTGTTGTGAGAAAATGCAGTGTTGTTTTCACTAACATCCTTTTTACCCAAAGTCTTTAGAAATAATTCTTGAAATTGTTCTTCCCGTTCCTTTTGCTTTTCTTCTTGTTCTTTTTGTTGTAGGATCAATTTTCCCCCTGTTCTTTTTGTTGTAGAAGCAATTTTTCTACCAACATTTGTTGCCGTTTCTCAGTCTTCTGTTGCCGTTCCTCAGTCTTCTGCTGCCGTCCCTCAGTCTTCTGTTGCAGTTCAAATTGTGCCTTTACCATCTGAACAATCATTGTTTTAAAGTCTTCCATAATGACTTCAAACACGTGTTTTCTGAGAGGAAGAAAACAAAATTTAGACAATTTTTTCTCCTCAAAGCGGGGAAAAAAGAAGTAATTCCTTTCCTTTCCTTAATATTTCTCAGTTCTGGTTGGTAATACTAAAAACAATTTTTTTTCTTATACAGTCTGAGTGTTTAAATTTTTTTATAAAAGTAGAAAAAAAATTTGCATCAACAACCACGCTGCCAAACAGATATATTTTTCTTTTTTTTCTGTGTGGTCAAGAGAAGTGAAGAACAATTATAGCAATGAGGGGAAAAAATCTTACTTACAATTTTTCACTAGTAAGTATTTTCAAATTGTTGGTTTACTTTAGATTGAGTAAATATTTCTTTTATACTTTTCTAAATATATCCGACGTCCGCATCAAAGCCTTTTTTCGTATTTACGTTGTCTGTCATTCGGTTGGAGTTACCGTTTTTTTTTTTTCAGTTGAGTATTAACATATAACTGCTGTATATCTAACTTTCTTTCGTGAAAGATTTCTCTTTGTTCGCCAGACTTGAGATTAACACACTGCGATCTTTAGACGTCTTTAGAGTTATGGCGTGACCCTTTTCTCTCTTCAGGTAGAGGTTTCTTCAGTTCTTATGGTCGGCACGGGATATTTTTGTTCTTTCCTTTGAGTGATTCGGAATATCTCGTAACAAGTTGTTATGGTTGGCAAGAGAGAATTTTGGTCTTTCCTTTGGTGAGGTGGTTTCGAATCTCGTCACCAGTTGTTATGGTGTTGAAACCATAGAAAAATAACACAGACTCGGATATAAAGTTAAACGGTATATTATTCACGGAAACGTAGTACAAAGTATGTGGACTGGAGAGTACTTCACTCACTGGTGTCCTGACTCACTCATTCATACAGTCACTCGGTGATACACTTGGTGACTTCCTCCTTACTAGAAATTGGTAGCCACATTATATAAGTGTGGAAGAGTCCATTTGTAGGTATGTCAGGTTCCCACAATATATATGTAACAGCAAAATTGTCCAAATCGTGTAACAGCAAAATTGTCCAAATCATTTAACAGCAAAATTGTCCAAATCGTGTAAGAGCAAAATTTTCCAAATCGTTTAACATCAAAATTGTCTAAATCATGTAACGGCAAAATTACCCAAATCGTGTAACAGCAAAATTGTCCAAATCGTGTAACAGCAAAAATGTCCAAATCGTGTAACAGCTAAATTGTCCAAATCGTGTAACAGCATCACTTATCTATCCCACAAAATGTTTAATATCTAAAATAAAACTAAACTAAATGATATTATTTTTTTCCAGTTTTTTAGATTTAACCATCTTGACAACATTTGTTGTACGAATCACTGACAAAAACCCTTTGAGATACTCAGATAGAAAGAGAACAAGTTATAATCGTTTTGTGCCAGCCCCACTGTTTTCCCAACTGAGCAATGGTGTGACGAAAAATATCACTCAGGTCTTCAATATTCATATGCTGGCTCCGGTCTTCGAAGTTCCCTTCAAGTACCATCAAAAGAATGGTGAATAAGTTAGAAAAATAGGGAACCCTAGAGAGGTAGAATGGATCAGGATGTCAGAACAGCAAGAGGCATCATCATCACAACTTAGAAATAGATATATTCTTTCTTTCTTGTTGAAAGTAGAGTCCAATATTCCAAACCTTGAAGAATTCCAGTAAAATATCTTTAATCATTTCTAAGTTGCAACGGTTCAAATCTTAATCGAACAATTGGACAATTTGACTGCTACACTCGGTATATATATATATATATATATATATATATATATATATATATATATATATATATATATTTGCTTTTGGAATGGCTGCTGAACTTCAGACATTTTGTGACCTGTCTTACAACGGCTGACGCAAAACGGTGCCATCAAATATGTATTTTTATTCTGTAAACTGTATAGACGAAAAGAATTCTTCATCATCACCAGGTTGAACAAGCTTGGCATTCCATGACTCGCTGCTTCCATCCATTCCTATTATTCATTGCATTTGGAAGCTTATCCAGTCTGCATCCCGTGTCGTCAATCAGATGGTCAATGTACATCTTCTTTGGTCGACATTGTGTCCTTTTTCCATAGGAGCGTATCCACAGTAGAACGTCTCCAACTATTTCTTCATTGTTACGCTAGCAGTGACTGGCAAATCCTGACCTTTGTTGACGTATTAATTTGCTGATGGGAGGTATATTGCCATAGAACTCCTTCTTTGTTTGGCTGTCTTTCTAGGATTTGTTTAGTACTGATCGAAGCGTTCGTGTTTAAGCAACTTTTAACATGAACCAAACATTCTTACAATACTTTTATCAAGTCGAATAATGGCTAACGATCCAAAAAATGAAATTGAAAAAACGAATTCTAACTTCGGTAGGTACAGTTTAACTACACATCACTTTTTCTCCGAAAGCGCACCAATACCCTTCTGTAGCAGAGAATTTGTATCTCTTTGAAATTAGATATTCGATAATAGGTTAGATCAAGGATCATTCGTTGATCCTAATAGATATATGTCCCAGTAAAACTTGCATTATTTTTTATACGAAAGTTCACGTAATACAAGAGTTACTAATCTTAGAAGGATACTTTTAAAATGGTTATGAGGAATAAAGTGTGTAGTATAAAAATTAAGAAGATGTGGTACAAAGTGATCATGATAAGGATGAGGATGTGGAGGATAGATAAAGATTGAAACTTGGCTTGAAGAGCTTAATATGGTCAGGCAAGTAGACAAGAACACTATACATTCCCCAAAGTATTAATTCTAGAACGAAAAATTGTCAGAGTGGAACTTTAATCTTACATATGAAATATAGAGGAAATCATTGTTTTTCGACACAGTCGAAGTAGCATAATGTGTAATCGCTGTAAAGGTTTAAACTTGTTGAAATAAAGAAAGGAGCTCATCAGAATTTTACCGACAGGATTTTAATGCTTCGGTTGAATAATAGATTTACGAATGTGCAAGATAGATTCTTGACAGGGACATTGTCTAGCACGACACATGGAAAGGACTTACCTAATACCAGACTCGATGAATTTAGTATTTAGTGGAGTTCATCAATGCTAATATCCAAACGAAGAATTCCTCCCTTTTTTGTCTTCTTTGTTTCTATTCTGCTCGAATGAGCATGTATAGAATTTCGAGAAATAGTTACATCAGATGAAATGTAATAAAAGAAGTAAACTAGTTCGTTCAGTTGCCGAATGACAATAAGTGCGGAAGATGACCAGAGGAATGTCAGATCAGTTTTACGCATCCAAATTAAAAGTTGAGGAAATGATCCGAAGATGTATCAGAAAAAGAAATAAAGGGACAGAAAAGATTTGATGCTGTCAGCGAACATAGTACACAATGAATTGAAACTAACGACACCCACTATGTTGAAGAGTTCTTGCAAAAAAAGAAAACAATTGAAAAGGCAATGATCTCTATATCCGTGCTTCTTGCACTATTTTTCCTAAACGTTTTCCACAAGTCACTTCCTATTAGTACCTAAATCTACTTCGAACTGATATCTATCTATATCTTTCTATACATTTTTTATTTATTTATCTACTTAACAATCTTAAACTTTACATCTATCTATCTATCTATCTATCTATCTATCTATCTATCTATCTATCTATCTATCTATCTATCTGTGTGTGTAGTTCTATATATTTGTATTTATTTGTCTATTTAGCTATCGTATACTTTAGATTATCTATCTATCTATCTATCTATCTATCTATCTATCTATCTATCTATCTATCTATCTATCTATCTATCTGACTGTTTATTTGTTTGTCTGGTAATATGTAGGTCTCTATCGGTCTTTTCCTTTTCGATCGATCCCAATCTCAACATTATATGACTATTTCCCTCTATCTATCAGTTTATACTATTACTACCATGAATACGATCATTCTGTCGTTCATAACGCCTTACTGAAACGATTGGGAAATCAACAATAACTGTAAGACTGAAATATCATTAGCATTAACACAGGGTGCCCAATGAAACCTCATGATATCACCGAGATTTGATGGTTTTCCTTGCCACTTTACGAATGTTAACTGGGTTGTACCTGATCTGGGAATCATTATCTATTTACTCTTCCAATGGAAACTTTTCAAATTTGGTCAGGTTGCCGAAAGAAAACTTTGACATAGAAATACAAGCGGGAATATATCCGAGACCGAGGCATATCTTCACATTTTTCCACTTTACGTTAATGAGCTCACTCAAGATTTTCCTGAAAGGAATTTGTGATTCAATGACCTGAACTTATTTTAATTAACTTACCAGATGGCAAGGTCAGGCTCGTCGAGCGGTTAACATGATCTCGCCCTGAATGGCAATACACACATGAATACACAGAGAGAGAGAGAGAGAGAGAGAGAGAGAGAGAGAGAGACACACACACACACTAAAACACTCATATATATGAATGTGTTTTTATGCATCTCTCTCTCTCTATATATATATATATATATTATATATATATATATATATATATAAATGTATATATATATAATATATATATAATATATACATATATATATATATATTCATATATATATATATATATATATATATATATATATATATAAATGTATATATATATAATATATATATATATATATATATATATATATATATATATATATTATAAATTAATAGATTTAAAATATGGTTTTACCGCTACACAGTGATGACCATGTTTCAGAAATGGAAGCTAAAGCCCCTGAATTTAATTTTGTTATTAAACCAAAGACATTAGTTCCATTTCCTCATCAAGCGAATTTTGGAGTAACTTACTTTTTAAAATTTACGGTTGTTAACGGCACAGGAAAGATTCATAGTTTGAGGGTTTCCAAGGTTACCGATAAATCCATTCATCTAGACAAGGGGTGGTAGAGGGTTCAATTTTTAATTTTCGTTGTCTCAGTTAATAGTTACATTTGAAAGCGGGGTTATGTTTAGGGATGGGTAGGGATGTATCTTTTAACAAATTCTGACATCCGCTAAATTCATGTCATCTGGGTTTATTTCTAACGGCAAAAATTCTTATGGTATTATTTCTATTTGTATATTTAAAGATTTTGAGGGACTGTTTAGGTTAGAATATGTTTTATCCACCTTTCTAAAAAGTTATTTTTAATATTTAATATACTATACTCCTAGTTAAAAACCAAGTAAATGTATTAGGATTACTTACAGTATTTAAAATTATTTATTCTTATCGAGTATAAGTAAATATTATTTTATTTTATTTTATTTTATGTAACCTTTATGACAATGACGGCAAAGGTGGTTAAATTATTTCACTAATTCAATAAACTTTTATTTATAAATTTAGTATTATAAATGTATATATGTATGTATAAAGGACATTTAATGTTCAATATTATATTCTAACTTATTAATTTCACATGACTTTCGGTGTTCACTTGGATTCTTTCCAGTGTTTGAAATGCTTTGAGAGAGGTGTTATGGTTAGAGTACGTTTTATTTAATTACAATTTTAAAAGATATTTAGGTTAGAATCTGTTTTATTTAATTTCAATTTTAAAACATTTTTAAAAATTCTACTTTCAAATTTAACTTTTTAATTTTAATCGGCTATATTTCTTTATAAACCAAGTAAATGTAATATAATTATCTACATTATTTAAAATTATTTATACCCATCAAATATGAGTATGTATAATAATCAGGTAATATTTTTTTTTTTTTTTTTTTTTTTTTATAGATTATTTAAAGATTATTTAAAGAAAACTTTTGGCAATGACGACAAAAAATAGCTATTTCATTTCTCTGATTCAGTAAATTTTTATTTTTTATAAACTTAGTAATATATAGTTTCTCATGTATGCATAAAGGACATGGGTCATTTAATGACCTACATATTCTAGCTCTTCTTATTAACTTCCATTTCACTGTAGGTGTTTTATTGGATTCTTTTAGGTGCCAAAAGTACTTCGAAAGAGATGTTTGACTTTTATACTTATTTATCCTAAACAAGGATTGATGTTGGTTGAACCTCTTTTTGAACTCATGGCTAGTGCAACCTATATAAATTTTTATGTTTTCAGGGTTTTCAACAGAAGATATATTACATTGGTATATTACTAATGAGGGTGAACAAAAATTATGTAATTGTAGAAACCCTCAAAACTGTCCTTTACAAAATAAATGTTGCATAGAATCAGTAGTAGCAACGGTCGTGCGAACTAAGGAATTAAAAAAGGGAGGGACAAGCACAATCAAGAAATTATTCTACTGAAACCAATTTCATAATGATTACAAATTATGCGAAAAGATGGAACAGTCTCACGCCTGGACGTTTCCTTCAAATACTTGACATCTTCATCCTCACTGTCAATCGTTATCAGGCGTCTCTATCTCCATAATCTTCATTTCTCACTCATTTAATTGCAGACGCTTCTTGGAATTTTGTCTAGAATTTTTAAATATGAAAACAGAAGCACCAGACCAGATTTGGAAGAAATATTCGATACACGGGCGTATGGTAGACTAGAAAAATGGAAAGTTGCATTCTGGCGAGAGACAAACCGTCTAGCACAACAGAGTTAAGTGAATTCTTAGCAGCAGACTGAGCAATTGATTCAAAATAGTCTTTCCACTTGATGCCAATGGAAATCATGAGACCAAGAAGATGCTTTGAGTTACTATCCTAGCAGATCTCAGAAAAAAAATGTATATTCAAGTTTGTGATAAAAAGTTCCAAGTTCCAAAATGTACCAACTATTAGAGAAAACATATAAACGACAAGATAGTGCTTCTTAGTCGGACTGAGAACTTTTCAGTCCCCCTTCACATAGGTATCAGCGGAAAGACTTGAACCAAATTGTACTTCTCGAAAATTATTTATACCCGCTACGCAGAACTGAATCTATCAGAAATTCTATCTTGAAATTAGACAAATTCCTACTCTATTTACAAAGGAAATGATTGTAGCGAATGATACGCAGTTTCTATACTTTTTGTCAAAATCACTTACAAAATGGCAATGCCAGGAAAAGGGGGAAAACTCGTTACATGTTGATTTTAATGGATTCTTATGAACACGGGAAAGTTAATTTGACGACCTAGAACTTGGAAGTGTCGGGACAATACAGCCAAAATGTTACTTCAACTTGCGATGATACAGAGGAAGCTGTTGGAAATTTAAGATGACTTGCTCTCACTCAGTTTCCAGCGATTACCAACAAAAATCTGGTGTCAACTCAAATGCATTAAATACTAATAGTATTAATGAAAAATTAAATAATAGTATAAATAATAACCGATACTGAGGAAGGTGCTTAAGATATGCTCACCCAGTCTTCAACAGTGTGAACAAGACATCTTATCTGAATTTCAAAATTCATGGGCTCGTAATAATAATAATAATAATAATAATAATAATAATAATAATGGTAATAATAATTTTGTAATGTCATTTTCCGACATGATCCAAGAGATCATGGGTTAGGCTTTCTTTATTATCTGCGAATTACCTTTATTTCTTGGTAAAAGAGTGGAATGTTTCTCGCTGCCTACTCAGTGTATTGGAATACTGAGTAATCCGTCTTCGTGAATGGTTATAACCTAGTGCTAGATAGTTCAGTTTAATATGCTCTTTAACCCATAGGTGGAGCAAGGAATGATGGATGAATACCTTTCCTAGGAGTATAGGAGTGCAACCTAAAGTCAAATGACTGGATCGTAGTTCGATTATACGCGTCATAAATCGCTTACGATAGACACATGTCAAAAATTACTACTACTATTACTAGTAAACAATGACAACAACAACAACAACAACAAATGCAATAATAATAATAATAATAATAATAATAATAATAATAATAATAATAATAACTAACACTATCCGGGAAAATTTAACGGTTTTCCTATTTGTTATGAATCTTAATTGCGAAATTCTTTGCGAGCTCCAGAACTATAAAAGACCCATGGAATTTAACCAGTTCCAACGCTAAATAACTGAGCTTAACAACTTTAAATATATTTCACAATAACAATCATAAATATGAATGCAGGTGATTTTAAGAAGTAAGGGGGTACAAATAAAACCATTCAAAATTGACAAAAGTTGTCCCTTTCACTGAAGCAGACATTAAAAACGTTAGGTTTTTGTTTGTTTGTTTGTTTCTTTATTTGTTTGTTTGTTTGTTTCTTTCTTTACCTAAAATCAAACAGCACCCTTGATATATCTCTTTTCCGGCTATCCTCACAAAGAGGAATCGTCCATTATTTATCTATAGTAACGGTGGTAAATTCTAAGAATATATGAAATGAAGGAACAACAACAACAACAACAACAATAATAATAATAATAATAATAATAATAATAATAATAATAATAATAATAATAACATATAAGGAAACTGTCGATCATATGATGCGGAAAATATGATGAAACTGTCGACCATATTATCTCAGGATATGCGGAACAAGCAAAAAATGAATATACCCAACAGACATAACAGGTATCAACATATGTGCGCTGGAAGATATGCAAGAAGCACAAACTCGGCACAGTTACCAAAAATAAACATATAACTGTCCACTGGGACATATCAATTGTAACTGACAGGGAAATAAAAGTCAGCAGACCAGATATTATCATAAAAGACAAGAAATTCAGGAAGTGTATGCTTATTGGCGTAGCAGTACCATCTGAGAGAAACATCTCCATGACAATTATCGAAAAATTGTCCAAATACAAGGAGCTAGAAATCGAGTTTAACAGGATTTGGGGAATGAAGACTGAGACTGTACGCACAGTAATCGGCCTAAGGGCCATAGTTTGGAACAGGCTCTACAGGATACATAGCAGGACAACATAATATGCACAAATAATAATAATAATAATAATAATAATAATAATAATAATAATAATAATAATAATAATAATAATCATATGCCAAGCAAAATAGTTAGAAACAACACCAGATAAGTATCGGAAGGCTGAACCCAATCATGTGAGTATTAAGAATACTTATTAAAGTCATTAAACAAAGTCAAGAAATCCGAAACCTTAGATGCACCAGATAATCAGGCCGGCAAAGTTCGTGAATCTGCCATCGCAGCAACAAAGAAAATTAATTTACGAACCAAAGTTGCTTATATGAAAACTCTTGAACAAAAATGGAGATCTAAATCCTTACATGGCAAGTACCCAAAGCGTCTGGATAAACCAGAGGTCGATCTGCAACAGACTCATCAATGGTTTAGAAGCAGTGGCCTAAAATGGGAGACAGAAGGCCTTATTATGTTACCACAAGACCAATGTCTTCCAACTAATGCCAAAAATCAACAAAATGGCTGAAATTTTTCCTATTCCTATTGCCAAAATTTTGATGAAACTGTTCAGCACATAGTATCAGCGTGCTTAGACCTTCTGTAAAATGTCTACATTATTAGACATGGCATTCTAGGACATTATATGCTTTGGGATGTGTCTTAGAACTATGCTATCGAAGTTCTTGGTATTGAAGCTCATGGAACAGACATCAACCAAATTATGCCACAGATGGTAAGGGAGTGAATATACGTTGGAATTCCTCAATCTTCAAAGACAGGAAAATAGATGCAAATAGACCAGACATTTTAATAAAAGATCTCAAAAATGGAAGCTTCAAACTAATTGATATGACTTGCAAAAAGGATTCTACTGTTTCTAACAAAAAGTATCTCAAAAACTGTCAAATTGTAAGGACCTACAAAATCGAAGTAGCAAAAAATGGTAACTTAAAACTACGATTATCCCTGTTTTGAAAGGTTATTTTGTTTTATAACATATCAACCTCAGTGGGTCATTTAATGCCAACAAAATTTTGAAATAGATTCATAGCCATAGTCTGGTAAAAAAGGTGTGTATGTATACATATATATTTGAACCATTTTTCAATTATCATATTTTTTAGTACAATCACATGTATTGCTGGTAATAGTTTTTTTTTTCAAAAACGTATTGCTGGTAATATTTTTTTTTCATATGACATATTCGTAATATGAGGTCTGTTATTCGTCTTCAAAGGGGAAGAGTGATAATTTCATACATTTTGTACTAAATGACTTTTAGTAAAAGAAAACCACTAGAAAATTAACACCACCATGAACTATTACTTTTTCATTATGTTATCTAACTGTGAGTTGACCTCACAAAGATTTTGCGTGACAGCTTTGAAAGACATTCATCAATGTTTGATTAGATACCTGTCGAATCTATCATCCAGGTGTATGGAGAGAAAAGAAATGTAAGCAATTTGCTCCAGAACTTGATTTCACATTTCAATTTATCATCGTAATTCGAGCTTTTTTTTTTCAAGACCAGTGTTTATTTATTATATTGATAATAGTTTCATTGCATCGCAATCTGTGAACGATGGGAAAAAGAAAGATAAATTCTTGGCGTCAGACATGAAAATTATTCACAAGTTACTTACCAATGAAAGTATTGGTAATGAAAAGCTGTGAATAGCCTTCAGCAGTTGAAGCTTTCCAAATTACAGTCAGCTGGCGACACAATGCTATTTCCGAAGCGTGGTTGTTATATAAGGTCTCGATCATAAAATATTATATATATATATATATATATATATATATATATATATATATATATATATGAAAGATCACGACAGATCTATTTTACTTGATATCATAATTCATATCAACGAAATATTATTGGTTATTCTCACTTCTTTCTTTCTTTTTTCTTTTCAGATTTTTCTCATTTTTTCACCCCCTTTCTATTGTTCTTTCATTTCTTTCTTTCTTTCTTTTTTTCATTCTTTCTTTCTTTCTTTCTTTCTTTTTTGCTTCTTCTTTATTTTTCTTTCTATTGTTATTTCTGTCTTTTCCTTTTGCTTTCTTTTTTTGATTTGTCAATGTTTTGTTATTTCTTTTGTTCTTTTCCTTTCTCTTTCATTCCCTTTTTCTTTCCTTTGCTTTTCTTTCCTTATTTTGAGACACGAGGACATGCGAAGGAAAATAATAACATCTAAAAGTATATTTACGATCAGAAATAGACGGATGAAATTTATGGAAAAAATTTCCTTTTTTCTTCCATAGTTTTTATCGCCGTTTCTTTGAGTTTTCTTTCTTTCTTTTTTATTCATTATTTATTTTTCCTTTTTTTTTCACCTCTCCTCATTGTTTCATTCATTCTTCATTTCTCTAATCTGCGTTTTTTTTTTTTTTAATTCTGTTGCTTTTGTGATATGATGGCACCGGGCGGACATAAAGTTCAGGTGCTTGACTTAGAAATGACCCGACAATGTGCGCAAATCGGAGGCTGACCGACAAAATTGCCCGGTTGCCATTAAAATAACCTGTTAGAGACTTTTGATATAAGTGACGCGAATCTGTCTCTCTGTCTGTCTCTCTCTGTGTATGTCTCTCTGTCTCTGTCTCTCTCTCTCTATATATATATAAATATAAAAGTGGACATGGAAGTCAGCACTTAGAGGCGACAGTCTGTTTCATGCTAGTGCATTCGTCAGGAAGGGTGTTCCACTTACGATTGCACTAGCATGAAACAGACTGTCGCCTCTAAGTGCTGACTTCCATGTCCACTTTTATATTTACACACGCTCTATCTCTGATATTGAGCACTTTATCCCATAAATATAGCACACTTTAAGACTATATTTCTTCATATATATATATATATATATATATATTTAATATATATATATATATATATATATATATATATATATATATATATATATATATATATATATATATATATATATATATATATTAAGCACGGTACTTAGTGGAAAGCGCTCAATATCAGTGAAAGATTTAACATAATAAGTTGTATCGATATGAGTTTGTCTGAATATGATACAATTCTTATAAGGAATTTACTACTGATAATTTTGTTAAATTTTTTTTCTATTTATACACATTATCACTGGTGTAAATTTTCTTCTGTATGATCTTCATTGACATTATCAATATTATTTATATGATGTGTGTTTACAGGACATCGGTGTTCATGACTCTCCACAACAACCTGTCCAATGACGCGTCAAATATTGTTACACTCTCTATCATTTATCTTTGTCTCCGCTGCCATCAGTTGATATAAACCCAATAAGTTTTGTGAGTATTTAATTTTTCCGAAACTCATTTTGCGCCGTAGAAATGCTAAACACACACACACACACACACACACACACACACACACACACACACACACACACACACACACACACACACACACACACACACTCATATATATATATATGTATATGCATCAAAATGCTTTGAAAATGATCATAACAGGTTACGAATCGTTCCTTTATGGCTATGACCACGAAAGGACGTCTCAGTTTTCGCAATGGAAATACCCAAACTGTCCCTGACTGAAGAAAGCACGAATGAGACGTGGTAAATGTGAAGATGCCTTTGGCAGTTTTCTACGACTACAAGGGCATTGTTTATCATTTGCTCCAACTGGTCAGGCAGCAAAAAAGTAGTACCACCGTGACGTGTTGTGGCGTTTACGGAATTCTGTTCGTCGGAAAAGGACAGAATTGCATGTGTCCGGTAGGCGACAACTCAACCACCTACTGATTCAGCACAGCTCGTGCAGCAGTTTCTGGCCAACTATGACATTACTCAGGTTCGAGAAGCAATATATTCCCCAGTTCTCGCCACTTGGTTTTTTTTTCTCTTTCCAGAAAATCAATTCCCACTTGAAAAGAGTATGATTTCAAGACGTCGAAGAAACCCAAGGGAATGCAAAGAAGGAGTTGCTTGCTATCCTAAACAGAGGAGTTCCAGGAATGATTCCATCAAAGGAAACGTCGCTGGATAAAGTGTGTGGCTTCTGAAAGGGGCTGCTGAGAATGAGATTAAATATCGAATATATTTGTGTTGTAATTTTCTATTTATAGACCAGTTCCGATACCTTTAGATCAGACCTCGTATATATATATATATATATATATATATATATATATATATATATATATATTGATGCGTGTTTCATTAAATAATATAGACAAGTTTTGTCTATTTATTTGAAGTAAGTTCCTTTCATATTGTCTGATAAGCTTAACATTATCATTGAAAAACGAAAGGAAATCACCATATTGATACATGTTTAAATCCAATCTAAGCTTTCGGCTTACATAAGCCATTATCAAAGATGACAATTACATTTCAATATATCACACAATACACGGACTAAAAATTAATGATACTCTGTGTTGCATGAAAAATTTCAAAGCAACGACAAACTCGCGTATACGAGACGCGGAAGCGAAAATCGCGTCGCAGCTCTTATATAGTCAACGAATAGTATTAAGTATGGGATGCCGTTTCTATAAAACAATGGCTTCTGTTATCAGTTATAGGCATTTAAGTATATTTGTGGAAATTTTGTAGTTTATTTTGTTCAGGTTAGGTTTCAACTGTTTTATGTATATAGCTTCAAGAATTTTTAGTTTTTGTTTATTGTTTTATCATGTTTAAGTATAGTTGTGTTTTCAACAAGGATTTTCCGGAATTGTGTACGCGGCCAGGCATATTTTTTTAAATGCCTAAAAATGTTTGAGTTATCATTCAAATGTAGTGTCAAGCGTCGTGAAAGCGAATTTGTGGTGTGACCAACATAAATATTATTTAATCCATTGGAAATACAATCTCCTAAAAAGCACTTGAATTTGTAAAATATGTTGGCTTTTTGGTTGGGTAGGGGGAAGAATCGTTGTGAATAATTAAGTTGGATATACTAGATTTAGTGTAATATATGATTAACCTATTTTTTTAGGTTGCTAAGATCTGTCGTAGATATGTTAGTATTTACTAATATTTTAGTATACTTCCAGCTTGTTTATAATTGGTATGCATTTGACTACGATATAAGAGATTAATGTTTGGGATTAGTTGAAGCAGTATTATGTTCTATTTGCTTAGTATTAAGACTTCTAAGAAAGCATTTTATTTGTTCATCAACTATATAGTTTGGAAAGCTATTATAATTAAGTGCTTGTTTTAAATTCTTTAGTTCACTGTAAAAAATCTGTTTTAGATGAATTAGTTTCTGCACGATGTATTAGATTTTTTATAATTGCTATTTTGTAGTAATATTGCCATTCGCTTTTGTACTTAAGTGTACATGAATTTATGCTGGTAGGTTTTTTGTATGGCGAAATAATAAATTTGTTATTATTTGAGTTTATCAGTATGTCAAGGAAGGGAATTTTATTAGTAGCATTGAGTTCATACGTGAATTTAAGGACACAATTATTTTGGAAACGTTTTCGAAGTTGTAGTATTTCATCTGTATTTTTAACTAACATAAGGATATCATCAACATATTTTAGATAGATCGAAGGTTTTTAAATTCTGTAAATATATTATTTTAGAGGTTCAACATGTAGAAATTGCTAAATGTCGGACCCAGTACTGAACCCATGGAGAAACCATCACGTTGTATATATATATATATATTATTACCTTGATCTAAGAAAGGGACTTCAGTAGTACAAGCTAATATCAGTTTTCGTAATATATTCGGATTAATTTTAAGTGGGGATAAAGATGAGTTACTGTATATATTCCTTATAATTATGTCAATAGTTTCACTAACAGGGACATTGGTAAATAAGTTTTCAACATTCAGTGAAGCTATGATTTCGTTGTTGGGTTTTTCACTTTTTAAGATTTGGATTACTTCTAATGTTGACTTAGCACTATATTTACTAGGAAGGTAAGGAATAATGAGTTGATTAATGTATTCTGATATACAGGAGTTTGAATTTGCTATATGATATATATATATATCCATATATACAGGGGGCATCAAAAATACTTTTATAAAATTTGGGGGCTGGTTCCTCACACCAAAAACAGGGACAAGATCCATATAAACATATATCTGAAATACTTCGTTTTTGAGTTATTAGTTTAAAGTTTATGGTAGACGATGTTAAGATACAATCATAAAATAGTTTTTGAAACTTTAAATATCCTGACATTGTCAAACAGGACACTTCTCAGTTAACTACTACACACGTTAAACTTAGAAGACAGTCTAGTCACAAATGATAGATGTAACCGAGTCTATGTCAACACAGCACCACCTACCGTAAACATTTTTTTAAGAGAAGGATTTGCGGACATATGCTCATATGGACTTTTGTCCTTGGTTTGGTGTCGAGAACCCGCCCTGAAAGAATGTAATGGTATTTCTGATACACCCAGTATATTCAGCTATTTATATTTTGTCCTTCTTCGTCGGTTTGCAAGGAAAAAAACAAATTTTCTCAAAGTGTATAATGAATAATTTACTCCATGCGGTTTCATCAATTTGCATATTACTTTATGCTGCCACTAATGATTTTCCGTCAGGTTCGAAGTGTAACTGTAAATTCTTTCCTTTTTTTTTGGCATCCCGACATTATTTAATATTTTTATTTAATATTTTTTTTACCCATTTAATAGTGTATTACTGGTAAAAAAGTTTTTCTGGAATAAAAATGGTAAATATCCAATTCGTCTAAGTTCATTTCTTTCAAATCTTTCTCATCAATAACCAGAGAGATGTATTTGTTGTTTTCTTTTCTAACTTTATGCACTATGTCACATATATATATTTTTTGCTGGGGAGGTGCAGTTTTTTTTTCTTTAATACTTATCCGTTTCAACTGGCAGCATGTGATGAAATCTCTGTTGAACAAAATAATATTAGACCCTTACGTTTTCATGTATCACTGCTGGCCTATAAACTACACTGTCATTGAAATACTTACCTCTAAGGGGAGAATAAATCGCTCTTTCCCTTAACTGCACATATTACTTTCTATTTGAGATTCTCGCTATAGAATATATATTCAGTCTGTTAGACAAGAGATAGTTGAATAACAGAAGCACCCACAGGCATGTGCGTCCACCGTTAGAGAGAAGATGCGAAGCGAAATATCTATGAATTTGGAAGCTCATATAAAACCTGCACACCAAAAATGTCCTCATGAGAATTAAACCTTTGTAAACACTCACAAGTTGTTTGGATTCAGTTCTTATATAACGGTACGTAACCAGATTGGAAATAGACGGTAACATTTCACTAGCCGCCATGTTTCTGCTTTTAAACTACATTCTATTTCTCATTTGTTCTTTCTGTCATATTTTTCATTCTTTCTTTGTTTCTGGGCGTCAGTTTTTTTTTATTGATTTTCTTTCACATTACTTTTATGTTTTTGGCTTTGTCATTTTTCTTTTTCTGACCTTTCTCAAATTGTGAAAATCTATTTTAATTACTGTTTTCTTTCTTTCTAGACCTCCATTTGTCTTTTACATCTTTTTCCTTTATGTTATTTATCATTTCTTTTTTCTTCATATTCATTTGTGTTATTTCTTTTTTTCAGTTGTTTTCATCGTTCGTTCTTCCTTTATTTTCTTTCGATCTTTCTCTGCGTTCCTTTCATTTGTTATTCTTTTATTTTTACATTCTGTCTGTCTTCTTTTCTTGGCATTCTATCTTTTTTTCAGTTTTTCAGTTGCTTTTTAATTATTTTCTGATCCTATTTCTTTCTTTCTTTCTTTCTTTCTTTCTAGGCTTACACCCATCCATTTTGTTTCGCTTTTTTTCTTTCAGTTTTTTCTTTCTTATAACAATTCCATATTTTCTTTTTCACATTTTACTTTCGTACACCTTTCCATTTTTTCTCTTTCAGATTTTTTCTTTCTTACAGACTTCCATTCTTTCTCTCATAGATTTTTATTTCTTACTAAGTCCATTTTTCTTTCACGTTTTCTCTTTCATATTTTTTTTTCTTACAAACTCCAATTTTTTCGTTTTTTTCTCTTTCAGATTTCTTCTTTCTTACACCCTTCCATTTTTTCTTTCTCTTTTTCTCTTTCAGACTTTTTCTTTCTTACACCCTCCATGTCCTTTTTTGCTTTTACACTTTCGGATTTTTTTCCCTACACTCTTCAGTTTTTCTCTTTCAGATTTTTTCTTTCTTATATCATCCCATTTTTACTTTCGCTTTTTTCTTTCTTACACCCTTCCATTTTTCTTTCGCTTTTTCTCTTTCAGAAATATTCTTTCTTCCACCTCTCAGTTTTTCCCTTTCAGACATTTTCTTTCTTACATCCGTACATTTTTTTTCTTTCGCTTTTTTTTTTTTGGGGATTTTTTTTATTTCTTATATCCTTTTTCATTTTTTTCTTCGGAATCTTCTCTTCCAGATTTTTTCTTTCTTGTTCCTTTCTTTCTTTTTTTCCCTTGTTTTTTTCTTCTTTTTTCTTTAGGGTATTTTCTTTGATAATTTATACTTATTTTTCATGAATAACAATTTCCCTTGGGTTGAAATCTGTGCATGTAAAATATTCACAAGTAAACAATAAGGATTCAGCTATCCCGTTTTTTTTTTCTCGATTCATTGCCATGCGCTGTTATCATCCCATGAGTCTCACTAACACGTACCAGCCTACATAATCTTCTCTCAGTAGTCTACATTGAAATTTACAGTAAAGATATACGAATCGTATATGGTCTCAAACATAAGCTAACTTATATAAGGTGTCATGTAAGTTGCCGATGGCTGCACATAAATTCTTTCAATATAATCGATGTCAGTCTAATGTTAATGCTTGCTTCCTAATTCCGAACATTTTGCAACTGTTCACAGCTTGCAAACTTGTCTGGGAAGATTTCTTTTAGTGATATATACAAAACTACAAGAGAACTGCCTTCACCTGCGCAGTGCCTTCAACGGGTGAAAGTCATCGAGTGACGTTAGGTTATCTGAACGTTCATTTGTGTATGTAAAGGTTTTCAGCACAGATTCGCTATAATGGAAACTACTACATCAATCACTGATCTAAGGAAACTAATGAAAACTAGTAGATATTTTTACAATAGTATAAACCACTTTAAGACGGCATTACTCATCTACAATGAACGATAATGAACCCCCATCGGTGAAGCATTTATGCTATTCTCAAGGCGGAACTGAAACCTAATTAGAACGAAAAAAAATTTTAAAATGCAAAAGTTACTGCAAACTATGGTGGATATTTTAAAAGGTATATATTCATATACAAATATATTCAAACAGAGGAGAGAAAGATTCAGGAAAATACTGCTCAATGTAAAGTGGTAAATTGAAAATATAATAAATGAAGTTAATTGTTGCTCGTTCTTCAAAGCTCAATCGAGGATAAAACATATAAATATTTGCACAGCGATTTAAATGGAATTCTAAACATTATAGATCACATATTAAATCGAAATATGGCTCAATCTACCAGAAGGAATGGTCGATGAAGGTTAATATTATTTGTTGGTGGATCACCGTGCTGTTTTTCATCACTCTTGGCTTCATCGTTGTGAATGTACTTACATTTTTTGTCTTCGATTTAGCATCGAAGAGCATGGTGCGATTAAGTGATTAACTTCTTTTTTCTTTAAGTATATCCAACAGAGATAAAAGAAAATACATGTTAGCAAAATAATATTCAATGTTTACGATACAGTGACGATTTGATAATGATTATAATTTATAATTTGATTATGATTTGCAGGAGCTTCTGAAGTTGTCTGGAGACCGTAGATGAAGTCACTGACGATTTATTATATACATTTACTCCTTAGTATTTCAAGATATTCTTGTGTAATTTTGGTAAATAAATCTGTTAAAATGAGATGTCAGTGTTACTCTGATGTTTGCCTAATTTAGACAACAATTTATCCATAACATCCTATATATATATATATATATATATATATATATATATATATATATATATATATATATATATATATATATATATATATCAATTTTGTAGTGCGTAATCAATTTATGTAACGTAAAGCTTCAATATTTGTTTTTCGTTTGAATGATTTACGTTATATATATATATATATATATATATATATATATATATATATATTAAGGCATACTTTTTTATTATAGGCCATGATAAATTTAAAATAAAAACACCAGTCGGCCGGCTTCGTCCCCTCTCATCAGAACTGTTAACGGGGAATAGAAATTATGAAGAACAAAAAAGTCTGTAATGGATGACATGAATAAATGGGCAGGGAAGAGAAAAAACAAAGAAGTATATATATATATATGTTCTTCATAACCTACCTCTTTAGGTAGGTTATGCTACGCTAACCTCTGTCCCACTTTCCTTCAATATACGCTGTGAGTACATATACAAATTTCCGCCCCACCTTTTCTCATTATGTACCATAGAAATTTCAAATGTCTCTTCCTGATATTATAGATGAGGTCAATTTCTATTTCTCATAAAACTCCATCAGTAAAAACATTATTTACTCTAAAGAAACCCTTCTTTTCAAGGAAGACAAATATCACAGAAACTTTTTCCATTTTGTCATACAATTACCCAGAATATAATGTTTACACACACACACACACACACATATATATATATATATATATATATATATATATATAAACATATATACATATATACATATATATATATATATATATATATATATATATATATATTTGTTTAAACATTTATTTCAAATTTTTTTATTATTATACAGCTTATTTATTTATTGATATCTACCGGCCTAAATATTCGAGAAATCTTGTGAGGGCAGAAAATTTTCTAATAATATTTCTCGAATATTCAGAAGGCAATTGTTTGGGGGGGCGCTCAGAGTTGAAACTTCACATCGTGACTCCCAATGGCCTCCTCATAAATCCGGTCGGTTTTCGCTAAAAACCGACACGCGGTTCAGGCGAAATCTGGGCGTATCGGTTTTTGGGTTTTATCGATTTTCCGCGCTGTTTAGGGGTCCGTGGTTATGAAACTTCTGGACAACACTTCTAATGGTAGACTGTAAGAGGGCGTCAAATTTGGCTGAAATGCGATCATTCCTTCTGTAAGCAGATTTTTTCGATTATCGATTTTTTCGGAACCTGAGTCCGAACTCAAAAATCCGCTCCATCATGTCCTTACGGCAGCCATTTGCAAACGTGTGGTGAAAACCGCGTCGAAATCGGGTGAGAAATGCGGCCTGGGCGAGGTAACAACGCCCACGACACACACACACACAGACAACATGAGAAATATAGATAGTAGATTTTCGTTCTCATTACATTCAAATATATATATATATATATATATATATATATATATATATATATATATATATATACGTGTGTGTGTGTGTGTGTGTGTGTGTGCGTGTGTGTGTTTAGGCAGCAAATTCTCTTTTAGGCATGTCTGATTAAATAAATTACAGACATTATATATGCTAATTTTTTAGCAAAATCCATTTATACTCACGAATAACCTTCTGTGTATTGATGTTAAAGAATGAGAGAAATGTGTTTTAGCTGTTTAAATTTATTTTATTTTAATTAACCAAGTACTTTCGATCTTCTTCCAAGATCATTTTCAGGGGTCCAAGTGGTACGAAGCTATATGTTGTTCAGGGGTACAAGTATTTACACAGAACTGTGCCTTGCTATCCATTACCGTAATTTTTCAGTATTCTTTTAAAAACAAACGGTTGTCAATGTGCTGAGTGTTCATTAGAATCTGAGAAAATTATCCTTTATGGAATTGTTTTCATGTTATAATGTCATAGACAGGCGCGCATTAAAGTGTGAAAAAACTGTTCCTTTATAGGCCTTTCAGTTTGATGCAGGATCGTGATGTTTGGCGTGATAGACTCACGAATGTCCGAGATGGCTCGACCGAATAATAATAATAATAAAAAGAAGAAGAACAAGAAGAACAAGAAGAAGAACAAGAAGAAGAAGGAATATACCCATTGAAGGGATTCCTTGTAGCCCAGGCTTGAGAGAAATGCAAAATATTGTTCTCTTAAGTACACAGCCCACACCTTACGAAGGGTTTTATCTATGTAAAATATGTGCGATCTTTGGTGTTTATTTTTTCCTCAAATAATGCTCTGTGGAAAATAACATGACAAAATTTCTGACCTTAGGTCTCTGGATGCGACCCAGAAAAAATTAGTATACATTAAAAATCAAAGGAATAATAATATTAATAATAATAATAATAATAATAATAATAATAATAATAATTGTATACTTATTGACATAGCAGTACCATCTGAGAGAAGTTGTCCAAAAGGACCTGGAAAATCGAGATTAACAGGATGCGAGGAATGAAGACTGAGACTGTACAAATAGTAATCGGAGCTCTGGGCTACGTGAGAAAATGATTGGAAAATTTTACTAACAGTGTGCCAGATAACATCAAGATACAAGTTGCCCACAACATCGCCTTAGTAGGCACATTCTATATACTAATAAAAGTGCTATAAATTAAATGGCAATTGTCCTATAGTGTATAAGGACCTTAGTTTGGCTCTACAGGATACAAAGCAGGAAACATAACATACACAAATAATAATAATAATGATAACACAAAGGTGGTAAGAAGGCAATATAAACGTCAAAAAGGTTGCTTATAATAATTCACCAAGGAAAAATGCAGAAGATGCAGGGAGACTACATTTTAACATTTAAAATTTAAATTTGTGCTTCCTTACAGATTTAGGGTTTCCTCACGATGCACAGTTATAACCCATTTTTATTATATAGCCACTTCCTTCTACATATATACATGTATTCTATCTATAAGAATATTACTTTAAACTGATTAAGTCCTCTTAAACGATGAAACGTCTTACATAGAATATTCAATTACACAACATTATGATATATAGAAATTTATTTATCATATTCTCAGATGCCTGAGATTGTAGAACGCCTATGTAACCATAGCAATACTAAAAAACGAAATTAATTTTAAATCAACCACATACCAGAAGATAGCATACCAATATCTTGAAGAAAACGCACACATTCTTTCTCTAACAAACACGCACGCACGTGCGCACGCGCGCGCGCGCACACACACACATACATATCTCTATGTCAATCTCAGTGTCCGTTCCAACACACAAACACATCCACGTTATTTTTTGTGGACATTCATATTTGAGTAGACACCCCATTTATTTATTAAACTGTATATGTATTTATTTTCGTCTACCGGTCTGGATATTCCAGAAAACATACAAAACCTCCGGATCAATCCCATTGCCTGCTTGGAGTTACGAGACATGGTGATCAAGTCATTGTTTGAAAGGGCATATAAGTACGTCTTCCATCAAAACTCTGACCCTTCCAATATGGCGCTCATGACCCAGGGCTGGATGTCCGGGAGATTTTCATTTTGTCACTCTCAATGTTAGCACTTTCATGATTTCAAATGCATTAGATTAGTACATTTTTTTCAGGTCTCCCAGAGGGATATCAACAATCGTAAAATCGTAAAATAACAGAGAGCGAGAGACAGAGAGAGTGAGAGAGTGAAAGAGAAGGCTTTTTGATTTCCGAATTCTTTTGGCCTTGGTGGGGTTTATTAAATAACCTCTTTTTCGCTGTTCAAAGTTGAACACGTGTAAAGATCATTTAATAAAAATAAATCGATTTTCTCAATTTAATTTTTTCATTTCTTTATAGTATAGTTGTTCCAAATTACCTTCCAAATCCCAAATACGTTGGGGTTCCCAAATCTTGACATGTTCTTGTTCATATTCATATGTGTATGTGTGTGTGTGTGTGTGTGTGTGTGTGTCTGACCGTCTATTTGAAAATTCTTTAGATGCCATAAGTGATGGTGTTCGTTAGCATATACTTTTTATGTCTAAACTTTAGTATTAAATTTATAATCATAAAATTTTTAATTTTCAGGTTAGAATCAATGATCTGATTTGTAAATTGGGTATGTATTTTATAAAATGTATACATATCACGCATGTGAGGGCTTTGTTATTTCGCTGTGGGTATGAAAATATCTATCTATCTATCTATATTTCTATATATCTATCTAATATGTGTATATAGATATTTGGGAACTTCGGACAATTTCTGACAGAATTTCTCTCTTGTCTATGAATGATTATTTAGTAGTTTGGAAAAGTCGATAATTAAAATTAATCGACTCAAAATGTATGTGTTTTTTAATGTTTATCTTTATATACAGGGTGTCCCAAAAATCACCTCGGAATTTTAAATTGTCATAACATTTCAGAAATTTCATATTTGTATCTGCTTTTTATTCCAGAATTACCTTTGAAAAGATTAACGACTTAACAACGAATTAAAATCATAGAATTTTATTTTTGGATTTAAACAATCCATCAAATTACCACATTCTCCTTTCTTGACACCTCCTGGTTATTTTTTGCTGTATGGGTCGGGATAGCTTAGGGTGATTGCACAGATTAAAGACAATTCAGCAGCCCAAGAATAACATCGATGCAGAAATTTCAGAGCTGCAACAAGAGTTATTACCCCTTTAACCACTGAAACTGTGTTAACTCCCCTTTTTGGCGGCTGCTTTCACACGTTGGATGTAGAGAATTCATAGCTCTTTCCATCCTCATTTATTAAACTGTCAAACTGTGGATTTACATATACATATATCTGTCAATGTCAATATCTCAGCCTTTTTATATCTATCTATCTATCTATCTATCTGTTTATTTATTTTTAAAAATGCAAAACTTTGGCACAAGGCCGAAGTGGAAGTGGGGAAATGCTGGTCTTCGTTACCTATCCAAATCCTAGTTAATCCGAATCACGATCCATTCATTCATTACAATTTACTCATTCACCACAAGAACCCATCCATCACCTTTCAGTCCTGCATATACCACAATACCACATATTCAGAAGGGACCTACAAAACACCACATGACATAAAATTTGATAAAATTGAAAATGTCCATAAAAATTCCATCAACCATGAACCCAGAAAACAAACAAAAATGTAACAAAAAAAAATGCTAGTAGCGACCTACCCCCCTCCAAAGAATAACAATAGCTGCTATTTATCTATCTGTTCTCTGTTTAGAATCTATCTATCTATCTATCTATCTATCTATCTATCTATCTATCTATCTATCTATCTATCTGTTCCCTCTCTCTGTTGTATCTTTTCTATCTCTTTGTTTTATCTATCTATCTATCTATCTATCTATCTATCTATCTATCTATCTATCTATCTATCTATCTATCTATCTGTTCGATCTCTCTGTTGTATCTGTTCTATCTATCTCTTTGTTTTATCTATCTATCTATCTCTTTGTTTTATCTATCTATCTATCTATCTGTTCGATCTCTCTGCTGTATCTGTTCTATCTCTTTGTTTTATCTATCTATCTATCTATCTATCTATCTATCTATATATATATATATCTGTTCGATCTCTCTGTTGTATCTGTTCTATCTATCTCTTTGTTTTATCTATCTATCTATCTATCTATCTATCTATCTGTCTGTTCGATCTCTCTGTTGTATCTGTTCTATCTATCTCTTTCTTTTATCTATCTATCTATCTATCTATCTATCTATCTATCTATCTATCTGTTCGATCTCTCTGCTGTATCTGTTCTATCTCTTTGTTTTATCTATCTATCTATCTATCTATCTATCTAGCTAGCTAGCTAGCTAGCTCTATGCTGTATGATTTTCTCTCTGTTTCACGCGCATTTTCTCTCTCTTCTCTCTCCCTCTCTTCATTTAACTATTAATTGATGTTCCCAACGATAGAAGCGTTTCCTAGTTTTGAATAACGATTTTAAAATCATAATGAAGACGTCATTGAATAGTATTTTTCTTCCTAATGTTCCGTTTGTTTTATGCGTATTGGATATACTTAAATCTGTCTGGCAACGATATGCATCAAGCTATTTAGTCTCGCATAAAATCGAACTCTTATAACTATTAAGTATCTGCGAGACAATATTGTTTAACAATACTGCATATGTCGGCCATTAATGTTTAATTAACATTCGGATAATGACTAAGCACACAATGTGCGATAACCCTTTAAGTTCAACCGCTGCAGAAGTGGAAAACATGAGTAGATGAAGGCATTTATTTGTACGGTCGCCACTGCACAATCGATAGCATCCTGTTTATTTGGGTTTGAATTGGTAAATATCTTTCTCTCCGACGGGACGCCATCCAGGAATAGAGATCCCACTCTGATCTATTAGGCAAAACTTAAATGCCGTATTCAAGAAATTGATTCATGCCATAACGCAGTAAACGCAACTGACTCGACCGGAATAACGAAATAAGAATGCTATTTCTGTTTTCAGCGCCGATGACCGTTAAGATACTCGGTGTGCGGAGTCTATCAATCAGTCAACTGTTATGTTATACGCAGTCTCTCCATCTTGATCTTTCTGAGGTTTTACTTTCAAGGTGCCTCAAGTGGAACGTATATACGATCCCCCGCTAAAAAAGCCGACAAATATAATGATCACTTTCGGAAAGTAGACGACTTCTGACATGTAAGCATCAGTTCAGACCTCAGATGAAATATTCCTATCATATTTGGGCTGGTGATTACCAGTTCTCATTTATCATCCTTATGCGGCCTTGTGGTTGATAAATTATTTAAAACCCTACAGATCATTTCCGAGAAACAAACTTCCTCCTTGCTCAGATGTTCGGCATTTTGTTTTCATTCTTTTGTAGGCCCATATATCTGCTGTCTCAAGTGTCTTCTTCATGTTTAAAAAGATAAGCACCGTATTAAAAAAATCAGTTTTAACCTGCATTTGATTGGAATTATATTTCAGTAAATTAATTAATAACTTGTTGTATAGTAGGCACGGTGGAGTAATGGATAGCGACTCGTATTGAGGAATCGAAGAGCCGAGGTCGAATTCCTGTCGCATCCATTACATTCACTTACGTGCTAATACCTTTGGGAAAGGTATTAATCTTTTTCTTCTCCCTCCAGATATGGGTAAATAGCAGGGCAGAACGGGTTTTATAGCCTTGGATGTCAATTGGTCTACTGCAGAAAGAAATAGCAACCTACTGCGGGAAAAAATCTGTCTCGTCAGTTATGTATCGAAAGATACATGATCGCCTAAGCGTGTATCATGAATGACACATAACTGATATATATATATATATATATATATATATATATATATATATATATATATATAAAGAAACAATTTATGCAAAGTATTAATTAGCAATTAATTCTTTGCTAACAAGACTTAACTTACTATCTTCTCCTTGAATAATAGGAGCCATATATTTGAGTTATTGTCAGAATGAACTGACATGCCAAGTACTTTCGACTATTTTAAATTGTCATCTTCAGGGCGCATTTTTTCACTACATAGCCTAGCACTAAAACGAAATATGTGTAGACGGACAGATTTTTTTCAAAATTATGCTATTTATTGAGAGTTAAATAAATGTTTAGCAGCGTGCGATGGCGCCACGCTAGAATTCTTGTTGAAATCAATCAAGAGAGAATTTGTTTGAATTTTGAAAAGTTATAATAAATCCAGAAATTTTCTTGTTATATGTGTTTATCATTTAAAGTAACATGGACTTAAACATAATCCAATTAGTAGATTAAAATGTTTATGTAGTTTTCCTCATAATTTAATATTCTGATTATTACGTACTGCGGATTTCGCCATTAATCACATTACCATTGCTAATTAATTGTTTGTATAAATTGTTTCTTTATGATATATAATATAAGCTTCACACTAATATATTTACGAAATCAGATCCGCAGTACATAATAATTATTATGTTAAATTCTGTGGAAAACTACTTAGCCATTTTACTCTATTAATTGGATTATGATTAAGTCCATGTCATTTTAACTGATAAGCACATATAACAAGAAAATTTCGTAACTTTATTATCTCTTTTCAAAATTCAAACAAAATTCTCAATTGATTGTTTTGAACAAGAACTCTAGCGTCGTGGCTTGCACGCTCCAAAACATATATTTAACCCTCAATAAATATCATAATTTAAAAAAAAAAAATCGGTTTACACATATTTAGTCTTAGTGTTTTCCTCTGTATGGGATAATTGCGCCCCGAAGATGAAAATAATAGAAAGTTAATGTCTCATTAAGTCTTGTTAGCGAAGTGATTTCACCATTAATCACATCAACATTGCTAAATAATTATTTGTATAAATTGTTTCTTATTATATGAAAAGTTATTACGAAAATATATATTATATTAGGTTGTTACATAAATTCGTTCTTTTTATTATTTATTTTAATACTTATTATTTATTAATATTTCTGATGAATCCTTCAATGTATTCCCGTACATTGTTTCCGATCTCCTGCCAACGATACACTAACTTTTCAGTACCTCGAAGATCAAAATCAGTAAATTTCGACTTGAAAATTTCCTCAATCCACGTTTTAGGCTCCACATCATCGTTGAACGAAACAACCCTCAAATTATTAAAAAGCGACAGGAAAAGGTGGTCACCTGAAGGAGATCGATCAGGAGAATATAGTGGTAGAAGTTCGCAAGTGTAATATAAGAATATAAGAATAAAGTAGAGTTTGAACAAAGATCGTCAGTGAGCAAACACAAGCGATCCTATTATTGAATTAATTAGTCGACGTGACCATAGAGGAAACGCATATATAGTAGGAAGTAGCTGACCACTAACGACCGCCATTTCTATTCTATCCTCTATTCCTATACGGACCGCGATTCTCTATACTATTTCTCTATTCGGATCACTACACGGATCACTATTCGGTGGTTACTTTTTCGAGTGAATATCGAACAAGTGCTATTAGTGCGAGTGTTATTCGAAGGCGTCTGACACCAGTATTGTTCAACGGCGTTACTACAGCTGTATCTGCGATTACAAAGTCTTTATTACAACGAGCATTAAGAAAGTGACACCGATTATTCGCGGATATTACAAAAATGTTAGCGAGTGTTCGTTGACATCACAAAACCAACGGAGCTCTTTAATTGCATTTTTGGTCATGTTAGCAATGTAGGGGCGAGCGTTGTCACGTGGAATCATCACAGTGTATCGTCGGTCAGGTCATTTCAACTGAATTGCCTTTTGAGCCTCTGTTCCTTTGTTCACCATACAGCTTTGCATTGACTGGTTGTTGGGAAACATTTCAACTCCGTACACAGCACAAGTGTCTTGAACAGCTTTGACAGGTAGGTGACCTTGAGGAAAAGAGAATATGTCGAACATTCTCATTCTTGTGTACTTGGCATTCCATCTCAAAAGGGTGTCTAAATCTGATGTAAAATTTCAATAACGGATGTCCACGGTTATTAAGAAGCCAAAAGTGCCACGAAAGATAATAAATCGAGAACATTCTAAGAACACCAGAAAAAAACGAAGGAATATATATCCAATCCTATATTTAAACCTATTCAAAGTTCTATTCAATTTAGAATGAGTGCGTGTTTTCATAGGTTGTCGATGGATGATGTTTCGTTCCTTCTCTTGATCTGAATTCAAATTTATTTTCTTTTGAATCTATCATTGCTTTCGTTAATGAAACCAGCTGGCTGTCTATGCACTGAGCCTTCGTCTTGTTCATATAATTAAATCAGGCATATTCTATTGGTAGAATACGTTTATCAACTATTTTCGTAAAACTTGCGTGATATCTTTCCTTAACGTGTCAAATTTACCCAGAGAAAAAAAAAAAGGAATTTCTTAACATATTGATAGATTCAATGACATTATCAAATAAACCAAATAATAAGAAGCAATAATTTTAATAGGATTAATCACAAGACCAATTTCAAATTAAGTTTTCTCGATTAAATGTTATTTTTATCATGAATGTTGAATAAGTGAATAGAAATTTGAAGACTTAAATTTCGCAACTAAATTTTGCGGGTTCTTCATAGAAGCTTTTATGGTTAAGAATTGCTACTACTGTATATACCTTATCTAGAGATATACAGCGTCCCTTCTTTTATTCTTGTGTTGTCAGATGCACCGATTAGATTATAAATAATATTTACATGCGAATTATTTTTTATTATGGCAACAAAGCACAGGAAAATGGTCTGAGCATAAATAACGTAAATAATCATAAGTCCTCATCCAAGAAATTTAATATAAATCAGCTACCGACATGACAATTACAAACTTTAGTTAACAAAATCAGAAATATATATATATATATATATAACGATTTAAATATCTAGGAAACAGAGGGACGAAATTTAGGCACAGAAAACTGAAGGCGCGTTGGGATAGCGAAAGGTGCCTTCCGAAAGCTAAGTAAAGTATCTAGAAACGGAGAAAAAAATCTTAGAAACAAAGAAAAGAGTACAGCACTTTTATGCAATATCAGTCTTTCTATATGACAGTGAATGCTGGACGCAGATAAAGAAGAGGCCACAGAAATATGGACCTTCAGAAGGATGCTAAAAAATACCATGTGAACAATGACGAAGATGAGGAAAAGAATACTTGGAAATTTGATACTCATAAGACAGATTGAAAGAAAGACGGATAGAGGAAAACAACGCATTAGCTATCTAGCGACTTTGAGTAACTGTATGGAGGAACAAGGTTTAGGATAGATAACAAAAAGAAAAAGCTTATTATGAGGTACAAAGGACAGAAAAAAAGCGGAGAGTCATGTTCGCCAACGCCCTGAAAGAGACACATAAAAGAAGATGCTGATGTTAGTGCTACTGGTAATATTAACCCTTTCTTTATAAGGAAATATTCAGCATTCATTAACTTGTATTACTCTCGATTGAAATTTATAAAATCTTTCTATAAAAACAATTTTTCAGAAAAATAGTTTTCTCAAATCCACTGTTATTGTAGTGACGTGGTTGTCAGCATCTGGATAGTGTCATTATCTCTCTTTGAGTTATATGTACGATTCATTTTAATTGTTGCTTTGGCTGAAAAGTCCTCAGATGATTTGATTTCTGTTATATAGTACAGTCTGACGTTTATTATTCTCTGGTTGCAATCTACAAGTCTCGAAGAAGTTTGGTCTTCTCTAAGACCTCCATGAATCATCTAAAAAAGCAATTAATTCGAATCTTTTCTATAGACAATTGACAGTATAGATATTTCTTAACAGGGTAATATTTTGCTTTAACAGTAACTTGTGTTACGCGAGACTATGCCTAGCACAGCCTATTTTATGTTGATATTCCTTATCGTTTATACTAAATGTATTATAAGTGTCCATAAACTGACGTATGTGAAATTTTAATATTTATTAATCCTATATCTGAACTTTTATGATAGATTTAGAGTACGTGTCATCACTGCTTTCCTTCCAGTTCCTGGTCATACTTTCTGTTTTGGAACACTTCTTTTGTGGCCTGCTTCGTATGGTAGGTTGACAGTATTTGTTCTCAGTCATTATATGAGTACCTATGTCATCAGAATATCATCCGTTATCATCTGTAAATCGGCCTAAGGTGAAACAGGAACTCTGTTAGAAGAGTCGTTTGAGATAAGATATAGAAAAATTAAATGATCAGTTCCAATAATGAATGTATTTCTCTTCGAACTCCTAGATTATAGCCAGTTCACTGCATAATTATTAATCTTTTCAGTCGCAGTATAATATGCATCTCGTCAGGGCGATAAACCAGTCTTGAATTCAAATCTGTCATTATCCTAGACAAGTGACCAACTACATCTGGATAAGTCGATCTAACCCATTGCTGGAAAGGGAATAAATGGATTCATACCTTTCTTATTCACCCGGTTAGGTGTTAATAGCAGTTTAAACTTGTTTCTCTAGTTTTGGTTGGCAACCAGTCTGGAAGAAGAACAACCCTGAATTCAAAACACATTGAGCGTAAAGCTTGCAATTCCAGCTCATAAAACATACTTAATACGGAATCTGTAGCAGTTCTCGCGTGCTGATACTGATCCCTAACAGAAGTTCTTACAGGATTGATATACATAGATATGTGCAATGATGTATTGTAAAAAAACAAAAACAACTTTTAAATTTAATTACTACTTAAATCCAGTGGGGGCACCTTCCTGTAATAGAGAATTCCATTTGCCCAACAAATACCAGCACCAGAAAAAATTAAAATAAGTCGAGATTACGATATGACATATTGTATTAAGCTGTAGTACTTGCTTCGAGATAATTACAATCAAATATTTCTCTCATTCCAACCTGACAACCCATCTCCGACGTTGTCGCAAGTTAAGCGAAACATTGCGAGTTGCTTTAGCTGAAAAATTAAAAAAAAAAATAGTCAAATAATGTCGGAATGACTTTTCTTTACTTAACAAAACTTATTGATGCTATCCCATTTAATTACTTTAAAAAAAATTAGAATCAATAATTTAAATGATGAATGCTTGGTCGAATATCTTTTTGGGATTTGTTATTCATTTTCTCTTAATGTAACATTACAAGAAAAACATTTGCAACGTTAAAAGGAACGTTGTGCTCACGTTATCGACAAGAAATGATTTTGCAACCTCTTTATAATATGACAGATACTTTGTAGCAACGTAAGCTAGGCAGTAAGTGACCTATTGATGAGGCAGTAGGAATCCAATATGCAAATTACAAATTGGATATGCCGAAATCAAACAGTTGCAACAATTTAAATATCAGAGGACGATAAATGCTGCACGGAAAACAAAAGGCGTATTGGGACGTCTTCCAGAATCTAAGCAATGTATTAGGAAACAGGAAAATATCATGAGAAAAAGAAAGAAAGAAAACAGTAACCAAGGGTTATGTAACACCAGTCGTTCTCTATGGCAGTGAATGCTGAACAATCTCGTCATTGATGAAGAAACTTGAAGCAACGGACACGTGCTTCTACAGAAGGATGCTGAGAACACCGTGGGCCAAATATGGCAACACCGAAAAACTTGGCAACAGAAGAAACAGGTAAAATGTCTTGATCACATAATGAGGAAAGTGGGCTTGAAATGTTTCATACTCACAAGACAGTTTGAAGGAAAGAAAGACAGAGGAAAGCAACGCTTGACTTTCCTGGCGAGCTTGAATGAATAGACAGCGGGGTAGGGTTTAAAGAACAGGAAATTGTAGAGAGCCATGATCGCTAATGTCCTGAAGATATGTCACACAGTAAAAGAAGAATTGCCGACCAAACGAGTTTGCTATTATTCTCCGCTGAGCACCCACTTGCAATTCATTAAGATTGCCTTATTCTAGCAAAAGGACACAAGTATGGCGCACCTATTAGGATCAGTTTTCATTTTCAGTAGAATGGTCGGCCCGAATAACACGTTAATCATTTCACGAAACCGAGGTGTCCGGGTATAGGCAACTGTTGTTTGTCACGGTGATGGATTTAGTCGAAAGCGGATTCTACGTAATATACAAGGTAAAATTTTGAGACACTTGTTCATGAAAGCATAATATCGCAGAAAAAATCGCTTCGTTTATTGAACCACTTTCATTCAGAACTCTTGAATGATAAAATGACGCACGTTTGTCCATTACAGAAAACGGCTTCGATAAGAACAAACATATTAATAGAGGCCTTCCTAAAACGGCCAGTAATGTTCGTCTTACAGACAGGTTTTCTGTTCTGATGGGTCCAGTCCTTACTGGGTGGCCTATATGTATAGTTTTGAGTAGGTACCTCCATGAGATCGCTAAAAAAGAGCATGGTATGATGACAAAGACGCCAAACTTGACGAAAACAAAATTTTATTGTCTAAATGTTTATGTTATTATTAAAGAGGAAAGATCAAAGAATTTTGGGGGTATTTTTTTACATTTTTTAATCTTTCCTAGCACGTCCTAAATGTTCCTTAAAAATCTTGTTTTTTTTTTTGCTATCAAAATTGACAGATAATCAATCATTTTCAATCATCTTTTTTCCATTTTATAGAAAAGATGAAAATCTCACTTTGAAATTCATTAGAAATCAATTATCATTTTTTCAAAACTTATTTTAATAAAATCAGAAATTATAATGGTTATTTAAAATATTTTGAACCAAGCTTAACTTAGCTTTTGCGCCGAAAAGATGTAATTTGAAAATAAAACAAAGCAGGTCATAACCTTTCGCGTCCTTTGACAGGTGACAAAAGACATTTTCATGACGTTTAGATAGCTTACGTGAGGATTATTCTTTCTACGGATGGAGGGAAGTGAAATTATTTAAATTTAAGTGAACAAATAATTTACCTCGTTATTTCTAAGGAAAGCTTTCAGCGCTCTAATTATTTTTTTTGTACTTAGCTTTCATCTTTACGTTTACGATGCTTTATAGAAAATATATTATAAAGAAATGAAAAAAATAAGACTTTTAAGAGTGAGATTAAATTTCGTAAGAAAGGTATCTAATTAATTTATAGGTACCTTTCTTATGAAATTTTATTAGAAGTTTACATAAAATACTCTAATTTTATGTACATTTATTATATTTTACTGTGTTATTTGTATTTCCATTCATTTTATTATTAATTTTGATAAATCATTTATGGAAAAATGTCATAACTGAGATTAATATAAAAATAAGATCATATAAATTTCATAAGATGATACTGATACTTGTAGGTACCCTTCTCAGTTGAAATTGAAAAATCAAATTAACTTCACACGTGTTTCACAAAATTAAAGGCCTTAAAAAGCAAAGAACAATGCTTAACTCAAATAACGCAACTTAATTTTATTCTGGTTGGTCTTCCGTACTTTATAATTACAGCCCGATTATAAACACAAAATTACATTTCTTAATTACTGCGGATCTTCTGATTAGTCAAAACGATACAGTTCGCAACGCGCTAAAAAGATATATCTCATAAGGACACTTAGGAAACCCGATGCGGCTTTTAACTAATTTTATAGTATTTTAACAACTTAAATGTAAAAATCTATTATAATTAAAGAAATAACAAATAATTGTATTAAAAATTCATTTTTCATCGAAAAAAGTTTTTGCTTTCAGAAAATATTGTTCATATTCATAAAAACAACTAAAAGCAAATAAAAGCATTTGAAATTAAATAATATCTTTGTTTTATTGAGTTTTGTATGTTACAATTCCGAGCTGATTTTCAGGTAGGTGGGGTCCAATTAAAAAACAAAAACAAAACATGATTTGCATTCTTCAAAACCTCGTGCTTTTAACTATTGTAATTACTAAACCCGATGCGATCGAATTTCTAGAGTTTTCATAAAATTAGTCGGGGGGGGGGGTAATAAATATAAAACAATATTTCTCCCATGACTTTAATAAAAAAAAAATCATATTTATAATAATTTCCATCATCTACGAATAGTTTCAGAAAGTTTCATTAAATTCCGACAGTTATTTTTATTTTTGCAAGATTTTCCAAATTAATGTGTCATACAAAAAAAAAACGTGCTAAAAATTGTATATATTATTTTAGTAGTTCCGGTGATACAAAGAGAAACAAGGTTTTTTTAATCAAAATTTAGAATGTTCTAAAAAGAATTAAAATTTTTTAAAAATAATTTTAAAAAAACTTTGGTCTTTCGTCTTCATAATAACATAAACATTGAGACGATAAAAGTTTGTTTTAGTCAAGTTTGGCGCCTTTTTTTTATCATGCTATGTCATATTTTTAGCGATTTCGTGGAGTTACCTAGTTTTGAGTCACACAATATCCAATGAATATTTTTCCATGTATTTGCATGCTAGGATTTAAATCTGACTCTACCTTCGTTGGCAAAGTATTTATTTCTACTGACGTTCCATTACCATCGACGTAACCCTGAACTCCGAAGAAGCAGTGTTCTCTCAGTGAGGGTTCGTGTCTCGAGCGCCTCTTGGGTCTTAGGCTTAACCCAGACCTCAAGTGGATTTCGTACATATATCTATTGCAAAAAGATGTCGGACAAAAGATTGCATCCCTTTACCGCACCGATAATTACATGACTCCAGTTATCCGCTACCGTTACAAGAGTCAGATCAGCCTGAAAATGAAATACTGCTGTCATATACAGGCAGAAGTTATCCAATCTACTTTCTAGTTTCGATAGAGTCCAGAAACATCTCAGCGCCCTTGTGGGTGATTAATTATTTTCCGCCGTACATAGGGAAACGTCGCAAGCCTCTCGCCGCTCTATCTACATTCCTTAGTTTCATCACATCTAACATTCACGGTTAAGACCCGCTATGCTACACACACTGTAACGAACAACCCTCATTCTCTTCGTATTTTATTTGTGAGATGTTAGTTCCATTTGAGCACCTTCTTCCCACGAACCAGTGATTTGTGATATCAACCCCCAGTAGGATGCTTCCCTGATCACTATAATCTTAATCCGTTCAAGTCTAGGATTAAACATTACCTTCCCCGTATATATCTATAAACTATTCCGTTTACTATGTAACTCTCTACATCGAGTGGCTCTGGGGCCTTTTACAGGGTATACATTATTGTAGAAAATCTTTAATTTTTAGGATTCAAATACCGTATTTCTCATAGGCTAAGACGTTACATGTGGTAAAACGCAATCTATAATTCGCTAGGTATATTTTGGGAAAATGATATTTAAGGATTTAATAGCATATCTTCCTAGCAAGACCAAGTAAGTTATTCTTAGTGTACATATGAAACGTAAGAGTCATTCTGTGTTACTTTGCTGTGGTTGCGAGTTGGGAATATATCGTACTGTATGCCTAGATAAAATGAATACACACAGTACCGTTAGGAAGTAGCCTACACGTTATCATCAGTATTCGAAAAAAATATGCTATCACACTAAGGGGATATATGGTATTTACTAAATATTATTTATGATAGATTTATATTATACTAGCCGAATTACGAATGCTGATGATTGATTTTAAATCATTGTCATAATTTGTTGAGAAAAAGTATGCATTTTAATATTACTCAATGATCTTGCCGATGTGACCTCCATCTTCTGGCTTTCTCCTTCTACATTTCGGATATGAGCCATTCCTTTATTCAAATTTAAATTTAATTTTAATAAAAGGAGGAAAATTTCAGTGAGGGGTTTGTACAAAAAACAGTTTTATCTGACCACCTTCATATATATATTTGATGAAATAGTTGATTGAATGAATTTTTGAACAGATTTCAACATTGATATGACAGTTGAACTGTCGCAACAAATATGTATTGTAAGACACTGCCCACTAATTGGTAATTTCTTGCTCAACTTCATGTCCATATTGTATCATTTTGATCTTGCCGATGTGACCACCATCTTCTGGTTTTCTCCTTCTACGTTTTGGATAGTAGTCATTACCGTGTTCAAATTATAAATTTAATTTAAATAAAAGGGAAAAAACAATTTTTAGTACGGTGATTGTGTCCCAGGTCCTACTTTGATCAAAATGAAATATACTTATTCAAGTACCCTAGGAGTCATTCCTTTGTTCAGACTTAAATTTAATTCATAACAAAGGGAAAAAAATCAGTAACTGTTTGTAACCTCTTTCCTGGTGGCACCCTTTGATCAAATATACGTATCTAATAGGTAATGTAGCTTCAGAATATATATGGTTTGTGTGTGTGTGTGTGTGTGAATATATGCATGGGCTTTGTGATTGCTTGTATCATGTGACTGGCGTTCGTTAGGGTTACAGACACTTCTCTAGAACTTAACCTTTCAGTTCGACGACACGGGGTGATTTTTGAGGACGTATTCACAAGAACAAAACATATCTTCGCATACGAGAAATAAGGTAATTGACTTTTGGAGACAGTGTGTTAGAAACACCTGGGCAGCAAATAACCTTGCAACACTTTTAAAGTTTCCTTGAAAATTTAATTAGATTTTATTGAACAAGTTAGTCAGATATAAAGGCCAGTTTCAGTAAGACATGACCTGAGATATGTGTAATTAGATAACTAAATGTCAAACTAACGTAAAGTTTTCGGGAACAGTGAAAAGCTTTTAACGTGCATATTAACCTATTATCTGCATAGTAAACCTATAGGCTTTGAAACTCCCGCTAAATTTGGCGACAGGATGTCTTTGGAATATTAATAACCGTAATCGAATATGCTCATAGAAAATGTTATAAATTCATGTCGCCTCCTTCTCCCATCAATGTATGGGTTAAATAACAGAGTAGACTCTGTCTCAACGAAATATAAACTCATTCCATCAAATTTTCCCATTTATGTATAGGAAAGTAGCAGAGTAGACCGGATTATCTAATCATAGAAAGATCCTGAGAGCATCGAGACGGTCTATGTGTTATCTGCAAGGAAAACGCTATCTACTATCAGAAAGAGGGAGCTGATATCTGTAGGAAATATAACGAAGAAAGAAGACTTGGAGAACAAGCAATGTGGAAGGGAAGTCAATACCATTGAAAGAACATGTGAATACTGAGGGATTTCTAAGAAGAATAGAGTCTTCTGCTACCACTCAGGAAGGGCCGCTGAAATGTCTGCGAAACATAATGAGAAAAGAAGGATTATAGACTTTAACGCTCACAAGATTTGAAAACGGCAAAAGAATATTTGAGGCGGATCGTATGAGTAGCGAGGAAGGTTTAAGAAGAATAAGAACCGCAAGAAAATGTTAAAATGTCTGCAAAATATGAGAAGGAAAGAAGGCTGGGAGAATTTGACACTTACAGGGCATATTGAGATGGAAGTGAAAACAGTTAGTCAGCTATCTGTCTATATTTCTGCGATGATGCATTATGTATACTATTTACATTATTCGGAATATTTTCCTCATCTTTGTCGCCATATTTATTACAACGTTTCGGTCGTTGTACGCTCCGGCCTTCTTGTGGCTGGAATGTCGAACTGAGCCCTTTATTTCGCTCACTTGGGTAGACTGTTTTAGTTCCACGTGCCATGTCTAATGGATGTCAATTATCAGTTATCTCCTGTTAATTCCTCTCTCCAATTTCTCCACCGCTTTAACCAGGTATTGAACTCACACTCTTTGGGTACTGTCACTGGATATAACTAGTGTTATCCATAGATGATATTATAAAAAAGCTTCGTCTACAAGAGGAAGATGTTGGAGCATGGAGTGAGATTTTACTTCGTTCTAATAGTAATAATTTGCGATTTTAATTCACTATCTCTTCTTTACAATAGTTTTTTTTTTTAGTAATTTGATAAAGTTACATAAGTCTGTTAGAAGGAATCTAGTAATCATTAAATGGACTGCGAGACTAGTTTGTTCCACAAAAAAAGTATTTATGGCTGTAATGTAGCTTTCCTGTGACTTTTCTATAAATACGTTCATGGTAATTGTGATGACTTTCTCTATTCTATCTAGACTTTATAAATTTAAGCGCAGTACTAGTTTCGCAACAACATCAGATCATTTTACACTTGACGTTGCTAGATGTTACCGTAAGTTCTATGCTAAGAGTTTCTTCTCTGGCACTTCTCGTTCGGGTAAATCTCTTCCCTTTTCTTGCTTCCGAATAAACTTTAAAAAAATAAAAAATTAAATTGAAAATCAATGGTTAACTTCTGTCGCCTTAATTCATGTTTTTTTTTATTGTTCTATCTCCTTAATAGTGTTTTTCTCATATTCTCTAACACGTACTTCGCTTAGTGGCTTTATTGGCTTGCATGGGATAAAATAATTAAAAAGAAATGTTAGAATGAACCCCCTGGAAGTATCAGGGTGTAATGAATAAAAACAAATACGTTGAAAGACTGATTCTCATACTATCACCTAAGTTAAGCAACATCGATCCTGGTCAGTACCTAAATGGGTGACCGCTTGAGATTTCCAGGTGTTGTAAGCTTGGATGTTTGGTTAGTGTAATGGATACTGGCTCTGAGTTTGACGTCGGAGAATAGAGTTCCAATTCCACTTGGTCCGTTATCTTGACTTACGCACAATTACCATTGGGAAAGGTATGAATCCGCATCTTTCCTCCCCAGCTAAGGGTTAAATAGTAAGGCATGTATTAGTAAATCCTTATTATATCCAACAATATTTACAATGTAAAAAGATTTCTGGATTTAGATAATCAGCAAAAGACCCAATGAAGTGTGAGTTCAATACTTGGCTACAGCAGAGGTGAACAGAAACTTGGAGAATTTGGTTAAAGGAAAATAACTGATAGTGAGACATCCGGAAGAGGCATGGCACATGGAACAAGAACAATCTACCCCGGTGGACAAAATAAAGGTCTCTGTTCGAAATTCCTATCACTCGAAGAAGACTGGGGCGTACAACCGGCGAAACGACGAGAATATGGCGACGAAGATGAGGACAAAAGTCCGAACAAAGTAAGTAGTGTAAAGAACCTACAACGGGTTGATAAACCGTAAAAACATATCATTTAATCAATTTGTCAATCCACAACAAGATGGCCATTCCTTCAGCTTAGCTATGCACAAATTTGAAACAACCAATGAGAAATGTTGCCACTTCAGTAATAAGGGTCCACAAGATTAGATGATTAACAATTATACTCTGTCAGTGCTCTTTGTGTATTGTCAGAAAGCTTACCCTACTCGAGTACAATACATAGAGGATGTAAGGTACGCATGTGCGGGTAGCATAGCGCTTACCAACGCAGAAAGGTTAATAGGCGTGAAAATTTAAAAATTTCGTTGCCTTCACTTTCACACTAATACCCAGGGTGGACTTACGTATCCGCCTTTTCTCCCCTCACTTATGGATTAAATAACAGTGTGAATTGAACTCTGTAGACCTATTTTACAGACAGTCTAAGAGAAGGGCAACTGCGATTTCAAAAAGAGGTTGGGAGTGGGGCGGCCAACTCCCCCAGTGAAAAATTAAAAAAAAAAAAAAAAACAATACTTGCAACAAAAAAAAAACACCAGTAACTCCTAACGTGGCAAAAAGCAAGAGCAGATGGATATCATGAAAGGGGATGCAACGCAAAACATTGGCTTTTGTTTCTGAAGACTTAACGCGCGAAACACGACGGCCTAGCGGCCAATTTCTAAAAACAAAAAAAAAACTAAAAAAAAAAAGAAAATTGAAATCGATTTATATGTGGACGGGAAAATAGCATTTCAACAAAGTGGCAGACGGTTGTCGATTTTGAGAGATGTGAAAGGTTAACTTCTTCAAATAAATCTAAACGAGGTGCTGGCTGGCTCACCAAAATTGCTTTCGTTTCGCTCGTAGGTATTTTTTTTCTTAAACTCAAAAATATATATATATATATATATATATCGCATAAATTTTGAAACAAAATCCTTCCTTTAAATGCTTCGTGATTTTAGAACTTTCGTCTAGGGATGTTGCCTTCTGAGTAAAAGAAGAAAGATTATTTCCTATAGTTAATTGAAAAAATACGTTATATCTACTTGATAAAAATTTGAAAATCAAATCGTGCTTTTTTTACTCTTTAAATAATTATTTTTAGCAGATGGTTCCGTCTGTTACAAGACTTTTGAAGATACTGTTATGGTGAGAAGGAATATTGTTCTGTTTCTTCAACTTCATTCAAGGAAAGATATAATTATGGCATCATAAAAATGTAACCAATAACTGTTAGGCCGACACATTACTTAAAAGATAGACAATAACTCTATAGTCGTCACATCTGCTGCCTAAAAGATAGGCTTTAAATCTATGGTCATCACATCTGCTTGCTTAAAAGACAGGCCTTAACGCTATGGTCGTCACATCTGCTTGCCTAAAAGATAGGCCTTAACTGTCTGGCCGCCACATCTGTTCGCATAAAAGATAGGCCTTAACTGCCTGGCCGCCACATCTGTTTGCCTAAGAGATAGGCTTTAACTGTCTGGCCGCCACATCTGTTTGTTTAAAAGATAGACCATATGATCTAAAAGATAGACCATATGATCTATTTCTAAAATTATAATTGTTAGAAAGACACCTTTATTTTTTATACTAAATATCACCCAAGTCTCAAGAACCCACAATTATAGAGGATCTCTGAATGACGCCTGTGTGGTGTGAATGTAATAGCAGGCACAAGGACATGAATATTATGAGGATGGGGGAGTATAGATAGCGATTGACCTCAGACTTGAAGAGATTACGTTTCTAGTATTCCGGAAAGCATCATAGCGAGCGCTGGTTCTGGGAGAAAAGTAGTGGTTCTTGGAAAAACAATTGGTTCGACTTAAAGTTCCTCTTTACAAGTGTGGTATACATAGGAAACTTGTCTGATTCGAGAACATGGTCATAGCATAGCGAGTTCTAGCTATATAAATATATGAACTGGTGGAGATAAAGAGTAGCTGATCTGAATATTTGCCATTCAAATAGTCATAGATCAACGATATGCTTACAATGTTGCGTCCGTTGACAAAAAAATCAAATAATAGACAATAAAACTAGTTCTTTACATGCTGGAAATTGTAGATCAGATATTGGCAACACTATTCCATTTTTGATTTGATCGGATTCTTGTAAATAAGGGACCATTCTAGAGCCGACTTTTACCAGGATCTTTAGCAATAGATCTTATATAAATATATAATGATGGACTCTCCTGCCAATTTCAACATATGAAGATCCGACAACCTCATTCAGTTTTTATGTTTGGGTCGTATGTGACACTTCAGTCCCGCTGCATACAAATGCAAATATTGGGCAAAAGCGAGGAGATCGGGACATAGCAACATGAATATTTGCTAAAGTTTTTCGCCTTTGTTTTTCGTCTCTCAGCCAGTCAATACAACTCATTTCGAAATTTCTGATATCACTGGTAAAAATATCTCCAGTTATTTCTATCCAGGACAGCTCGCTTGAAGTTAGTTGACAGCTGAGAGGTTACTATTTAGCTTGTCTTTATACCTGAAACATGGCCGTCCAACAATCCTTTGTCCATTGTCAAGCTGGCTATACATGGGGACCTTAGATAATCTGCCGTCACTCATCCTTGCAACATGACCATAGCGAAGTTTTGACTGTATCAGAAAAGTCGCAATTCAACCAATATTACATTTTGCGAGATCAGCATTGAACACCCTATCGTCAAATGTGTAGCCAGAGATCGCGCGGAGACAACTTTTGTGGAAGAAATCCAGCTGATTAATATGGGACAAATATGGAGTCCACGATTCTGAGGAGTACAACACTGTGGTCACAATGGCTGGTCTATAAATCCGTACTTTGGTGAACTATTTGATTCCTCTCTAATTACATAGTTGGTGGCGAATACACTTGTATATATATTTTTTCCAGTGGATTTTAGAAAAGGGTCATTAAATAAACCGCAGAACAATATATATATATATATATATATATATATATATATATATATATATATATATATATATATAAGTGAACATCAACATTGAATTCAAAAATCAGAGACGGCAGGCTGGACGCAATCCTCAGGCCACTTGATGATTGCGTCTAGCATGAAACAGCCTGTCGCCTCTGAGTGTTGACTCCTATGTTCACTTTTATATTTATATTTACATACGCTCTTTCTCTGGTATAGAGCATTTTATCCCATAAATATAGCACACCTTAAAACTATATTCCTTCATATATATATATGTGTGTGTGTGTGGATGTTGTGGATATGTGTGTGAAAGAGAGAGGGAGACAGACAGACAGAGACAGAGAGAGTGTTTTACTTGAGAACAGTGGTATACCGTAATTCCCCATGTATAATAGGCATTTTTTTCTAAAAAATAATAAGCAGAATTAGGAGTGCGTATTATGCACAGCTACAAAAAATCTTTAAAAAATTGCCGTTTCATAGGTCGATTTCAGATGCGAAATGACTACTCGCCACAAACATACGACAATTTGACACTAACATTAGGCGATTGCGACCCCATAAGGATGTCAAATGCAATAATTACAAATATAAAATAAAAAGTATATAAAACTAAATTAGAATAATATTATTCTATGTTTAAATCTTCTTTTTTTTTAATAAGAGTACGTAACACTGGCCAAAATGAAATTGGAGAGGTACAATTTTTAGGGTTTGATTGCCAAACAAGGGGTGCGTATTATACATGAGTAGAAACATTTCACCACAGTTTCAGCACACTTTTAGGGTGCGTATTATGGATGAACGCGTATTATACATGGGAATTACGCTAATTGACTTTTTAGAGATATTAAAAACAAGTAACATAGAAAAAATCAAGTTGCAATATGAGTTCTCTTCATGCTTTTATTAATAATAAAAATCAGTTAATCTTTATGTGTTGCAATAATTATGTCATATTTTTATTATTTAAAATAATAAACAACATTAAAAAAAGGATTAGATGTCACTTTTTCTTCAATGTGCTGTGAAACCGCAGAACATCGCGACCATGTCTCCTTGCAATCCCCCACCTCACGACATACTTGTATCTATCTCAGTAAATTTTCTCTTTTTGATATCCCTACTAAACGTTGTTCCGGACTGTATTCACTCAAACTCGCAAGGTAAGTTAAGCACAGATTTCTTTTGTCCCTCTTGCCTTCACTCAGTCTTGTGGGTATCAAACTTTCCAAAACTTTCCTCATTATATCCCAAGAAATTTCAACTCTGTCTTCCTGATATTAAGCGTCAGTGTCCTTTTTGTTTCAGTTTTCTCTCAAACATCGTCATTGCTCACATGTTCGGTCAATGGTATTCTCAGCATCCTTCTGTAGAACTATATTTCTTTTGCTTCAAGTAACTTCTGCATCAGTGCGCAGATTGTTCAGCATTCCCTATCATATAGGAGGACTAATATTATGCAACAGTTCAGTACTCTTTTGTTTGTTTCGAACGAATTTGTTTTTCTGTGTCTTAATACTTGGCTTAGCTTTTAGAAAGCATTTTTCGCTATCCTAATACACCTTCGGATTTTTGTGTTGTACTGTCCATCCTCTGTTAAAACACTTCTCAAATATTTAAGTTGTACTTCCTTGATTTTGGTATCTCTCATTTGTAATTTGAATACTGGTCTCTTCTTTTTGCTAACAACCATGCATTTTTAGGATTTTCATTTAACTTCTTGCAAAGGATGCTTAGTCCTTTCTTCACGCTTTCCTTCATTACCTTCTATATGTTTATTGCAGTTTCCTTTCTGTGTCTGCTATCAACATCTGTATATTTTGTATTGTTAAGGTTGTGACCGTCAAGGACGAATCCTGGTAGAATTTCTAATCCTCTCAGGATCACCTCACTGTATAGGTTGAAAGAGTTCGGCGAGAAGACGTATCCTTGCAATACGCTCCTATCTATTTTCGTATATTTACTGAATTCATTTTCTATCTTCATGCAGGCGGTTTAAGGCCATGATGGGTTTTGGATTATTCTAATATCCTTCGAAAATATGTCGAGGTTACTTAACAGTTCCAATAAATCTCTGTGACGCACTTTATCAAAAGCATTTGCCTCATCTATAAAACATAGGCACACATCCGCCTGCTTTTGTGCTGCGCTATTATTAATCATTTTTCAGTATAAATAATGTTTGCATTACTATTACTACCACGGCTACTACTAGTACTACTACTACTAATACTAATACTATTATTACCACTACTATCATTATTATTATTAATCAAATAGAAGGACTTCAAGATAGAAATTAATAAATTGTGAAATCTAATGCTAAGGACATTAGCTATTGTTACGGGGGCTTTCGCATTGATACCGAAAAGGCCAAAAAAATACTCGGTTCAAATTCCTGGTCACTGTAAATGCATTTTAAAAAATTATACTTATATTTTTTTAAATCATACTCATGGGTACTTCTCTCAAATTCTCTTGGGTCTGACAATAAACTACAACCGGCAGCAAGGAGAGTGGAGTGTGTTTGAGTAGCATGGAACTCCCTTTTAAATGCTGTTATTTACCGAACTCGGTGTAGTAGAACCTATTGGGGACCAAGCTATGGGAAAATAGTGAACTCCCGAACAAAACCAAAACAAAAGACATTTAATTTTATCGTGAATATACCAGCAATGTATTTTTATATCAAAGAAATTACCAACAATTCCAATTTCCAGCAAAATAACTAGCAATTATAGCAAAATGACCAACAAAACATACAGAAAATGATCAGCAATACATTTCATATGAAAATGATGCCCAATACATATAGCAAAGTGACTAGAAATACATTTTATAGCAAAATGACCAGCAATATGTATAGAAAATGACGAGCAATGACGAATAATATATTTTATTGCAAAATGACCAGCAATAAATTATTATAGAAAATGGCGACCATATATATTATAGCAAAATGACCAGCAATATATTTTATAACAAAATGACCAGCAATATATTTCATAGCAAAATGACGACCAATAAGTATTATAGCAAAATGACTAACAATACATTTCATAGCAAAATAACCAGCAGTACATATTAAAGCAAAATGATGACCAATATATTTTATAGCAAAATGACCAGCAATACATTTTATCTGAGGTTGAAGATATACTATTGCGTTTACAATCCATTTAGTTGAAGCCATAAAATTGCGTTAAAAACGTTTATATTCGGCATTAAATAACCCGTAGAGGTTGATATGCGTATAATCAAAATAGACCAAGCAATGAACATGGAAGAACTCTTTCATCACATTAATTCATATAATATAACACTATTTCATAAAAAAGTCAAACTCTATTCCAAAGTATAACTTCAGCAGAACTACAAGTTAAAACACACATATCACCGCCTCTAGTAGCTATCTCCACACAAACATGTACATGCAGAAAAGTTGAATATAATCTACCATGTATCCAATTGTGAAAGTAGAATAATATATATATTTATTACTTTAAAGCTCCCAAGAAAAATAAATTACGGCATGAAATGACCCATAAGGTGTTGATATGCTGTTAAACAAACAAATCAAATCAACTTCTTACATCTTGCGTACATTTCTCTCCATGCAATGACCAGAGTTGGATTTTTGTTCTCTCTGACTGAAAGTCTCGATGTGACGAGGCTCTTTAAGGACATAAATCGAGTTTTCAAATTAATGATTTGGTTTGGTAATAATTTGTGGTGTTGGGCGAAACTACATCCAGGGTAACCAGTTCTATATTCAATTTCCTTAACTTTTTATAACTGATCGGTATTTGAAGAATTTGGTATTTACTATAGGGTTGATGCATAATTATCAAGCGTTTTTTAAGCAATATTTATTATGAATAAAGAAACATAACAATTCAGCAATAAGATTTTTAAATGATTATTCCGGAGCTTATGGTTACAGACACACATTTTTATAAGCTAAAAATGAAATAACATTTTTATTAAAAAACGTAGACAAAACAGCAATTCTTATTAACAAATAACTCGCCTACAAAAACCTGATAATTATGCACCAACCCATTAATTCCACATGCTGAAATTTTATGATGTGACATCACTGATTTCATTCCAACTCCTGATCATTGTTTCTGTTTTGGATAGGATTATCCTGATTGCTACTTTATGAAATATTTTGTAGCAAATGTTGATGTTTGGTTCATTAAGAATGTTCTAATCACAGCCTTGAATACATGCATCTTCGTCACAGCATCCTCATTGGTCTCAGAATGTAAAGCAGGGTGGACGTTTTTTATTGCCTTATATTTTTTATGTACTATGGAATGATTAAATGATCCGTGCCCATAATATTTGGTTCCATCCGAATCGTAGAGGGCAAAGGGAAAAATCAATGGATATGCTTTTTGTGTTTGAACTTTGAATAAATATGTCGACATTTTAGTGAAATTCCGCGAAATGCCTAAATAATTAATGGTTATATATATATATATATATATATATATATATATATATATATATATATATATATATATATATATATATATGTGTGTGTGTGTGTGTGTGTGTGTGTGTGTGTGTGTGTATACAGAGAGAGAGACAGACAGACAGATAGACAGACAGACAGACACAGAGAGATGCTTCTTGAGATCTTTTGTTTTTACAATTTACTTAAAAATAACCAAATAAATAAAAATATTTTGGGTGTATCGTGTATTTTTCAATATTGCCTCATATTAAGAATATTTGAAATATATTTATTTTTTGATTCCATAAGAAACAAATATTCTATTTAAATCTAGCATCGATCAATTCTCAGGATTTCATCTAACCATTACTTAAATTCTGTAGCAATCCCTCTTTTGTACATGTTTAGTTAAAGACGACTGACAAGGTTTTTATTTATTTTTTCTTGTGTTCATTTAAACTTATTTATGCACGAACAAAAAAACTACTACACTCCACCGGAAATATACTAGTATAAAATACAAACATAATATATATATATATATATATATATATATATATATATATGTGTGTGTGTGTGTGTGTGTGTGTGTTTGTATGTTTGTATTTATGTATGTATGTATTTATGTGTGTAAATTGTTTTATAAATTTTAATGAATGGTAGCCCTGGCTGTTCATTCAACAAATACGAAATATTTACATATAGGGAACAGTTAATATTACCATTACTATTAGAGATGAGGAGAACATATGGCCAATGAGTGAAGACAAGCGTAAATCCCATTGCACCGGAGGTTCGCTCACTGAATGACAAATATTGACTTATAAAGAAGCAGCTAATATTACCCTACTATTAGGGATGAGGGGAAAAGATATTACATATTTATTCTAACCCAATTGTCAGCGAGTGAAGAACAGTGTAATTTGAATCGCCCTAGCTGCTTAGTCAACGAATGCAGGACGTTTTATTAGTAAACTGATCATATTAACATAACAAGAATTATTGTGTCGGAGAAGAAATTTAAATTCACTCGAAATTGTTAAATATTCTCAATAACTTTACATCACTTCATACCAGAGTGAATACGCGAATAATGCAACGGCTATTGGCGCGAAAAGTTAAAACACTGAGCAGAGTTCGAATTCATTCCTCAGTCCGAGGTCCACTACTGTATGAAACTTAATAGATTAAATTCTAACGAAACGTGTAAAAATATGCCACGAAGGCCACTTATTTTTTATTGGGTAGCTTGTTCTGTCGTTTGCGGCAAGATTAATTGATTGATATCATTTTTTAACTTTTATCAATCATTTTTTGGTTATTTAAAGACGAAACTTGTTTGCGGGTGTAGGAGGTCGCTTACAATACCCTATGTTTCAAAGTTGTTCACCAACAATGTTCTGACCGGATATGACACAGCTTAAGAGTGCTGCTCGAAAGAGAACCCGTGTTTGGGTTAGAATAAACACGACTTCATAAATATGTAAGATTTTGTTTCGTTTACTTCGGGCTGACAGCCCTGAAAAGGGCATGAATCCACTTTTTTGCTGTTATAGGTTAGACAGCAACGCAGACTGACCACTCTTGTTTTTAAATTAAAACAATTCTAGAATTTAAAGCACTGTACAAAAAACAGCCTGAAGAATAATGAGTTCTTTCAAGCTACAAGACCACCGATAATGGCTTTCATGATGTGGAAGTTTATACTGGCCGTTTTTTTACAATCACTACTCCCTGGGAGTATTTATGTTAGGGTTGCTTTCTCCAACTATTCTCCTTCAACTTTCGTGGCAAGCCAAAAACAAGACAAACAAGATTACTAGCGATGGGCAGAAAAGTATATTCTAGACATTTCTAAATAATTTAATACGAAGCGTGCAGGATTAGTGAAAATTCGGATTCAAATCCCCGATTCTGTTTTTCCGACAAGCTAACTCAACCATATCGTCACCGTATATCAATCGGGTGTATTCAAAGACTGCAACTAGTATCCCAAAAACAGTTCACATGAAGAACCAATAATGCCAGACTAATCTTTCTCAATTGTACAGAGGGCGGGGTCAGCTGGCTGGAATTCTTGCGAGGTTGTCATATTTGGAATCACTTAACATTTTGATCTTAACTTGACGTCCACTGTCTTCGGGGAGAGAAGAAAATAAGCGGAAGAAAGGTAAAGAAAGCTTTTCGGATAGACACTCGTACAATAAAGATTATCAAATCAAGTCCGATAAGCGGGAGGACAACCCGACAGCCAAAATTGGCTTTCACGTTATATCTTCATCATTTATTTCATTTGTATATATATATATATATATATATATATATATATATGTATGTGTGTGTGTGTGTGTGTGTGTGTTTGTATGCAAATATATATATGTATGTATGTGTGTGTAAATATATATATATATGTGTGTGTGTGTGTTTAAATATATATGTGTGTGTGTGCGCCTGTGTGTGTTGTGTGTGTTTGTGTGTGTGTGTGTGAGAGAGAGAGAGAGAGAAGTATATGTTAGTGGCCGGGTGGTTTAAACGTTTGCTTTCTGATCATGAAACACGAGTTCGAATCTCTCCGTGATCGATTTGTCAGTTTATAGGGTCTGAGGGAGGGGCGATCTCAGCGTGCGCCACCTTTGGAAAGTGCCCCAAAACCATACCAGGGATTGACCAAAGCCTTGTTAGTGAAATTGGGTAGACGGAACACTTATTTTGAACTCAAATGATACATAATCAATGGCAAACTTTACTATACTGATAAAGCTTTACATTCATGTCTGGGGTACCGATTTGTAAAGCGAACAATTCTGGTCAAACATATGCTAGAAATTCTCAGTGAGTTTGTGATCTGGCGATTTTGTGGCCACGGCGAAACAGGAAAAGTTTCAGTATTTTCTGAATTATATATACCGCAACATCTGCGCAGTGTGACAGATTTTCCAGTTAAATGATGATACTTCTGTCGTAGGACAATGTTGATATAAAGAGGTGTACCTCATCTTGATGTACCTATTGAGTGTATTAAGTGCATTCAGTATGGATGGCAAGTTTTGTTACTCAGGAGAAACTTTCCAAACCTATCAAACAATATTCACCGGTACCACAGTGGTTGAAGTGAAAACGAGTCTCATCGAACGACGCCAAATTCTTCCTTGAACAACAGAGCCATGTTCTTAACCTCTTGTACCCACTGATGAAGCTTTAACCGATGGCTCTTTTTAGCATTAGGTCTGAGTGACCTTCGGTTACTCAACTCTACACGTCTCAAAGTTCTATGTACACTGTGTTGCGACATAATCTGTTCATCTTCTCGATAAAAACTATCTCCAATTTGTTACAGAGTAGTCATTTTATCGGCTTTTATTTAAAGGGAAAAATCTGTTCACGTCTTGTTTCAGTAAATCGTTTCTGCCAGGTGACTTAGTGATATTTTTTCATCTTCTTTGTCGCCCTGTCAATAGATACTCGACACAAATAAGCACCCGACAGAAGATCACGTTTTGTAAAGGTTCTATCCAGGTCTGTCAATTTATCAATGACATTCAAAGCATAATTCGTTGTTATTTTTAAGACATTCAACGAATCGAAATGAATTACTCAGGACCTACGTACCTGCTCGCCAAGCTTACACGGAACACACTTTCATCCTTACAGGAAAATTGTGTTTGGTTGGAGAAGGTATAACGTTATGGCCACTGTTACGCTTTAAATAACTATATTCCAGACCCCAACCTAGTCGTTTCTGCTCAACGCTATTACAACGATAGGGTAGTGTTGAAAAGTACCGTAGCTGAATATTTCTGCATTGATTATTTATAAGATCAGAATACGTTTTCATCACTTAACAATATGTATACAAGGAATACAATTTCTCGTCTGTTTCTTTTAAAAAAAAAAAAATTGGCCGTCTACTTAAGCTTCAGGGATACTGTATTACAAGAGAATTATTTGATTTAATTCAATCATTACTGTCAAACGGTGAAGTGAAGATCGTCCTAAACGGATTCTCCTCCAGTTCCTTTCATACAAATGGTGGTGTCCCCTAAGGCTCTATCCTGGGTCATACACTGTTTCTGGTCTTTATCAACGATCCTCCTGATGTCAGGAGTTTTCAAGTAGGCATGTACGCAGACGACACTACAATTTGCTCCTGTATCAATATTAAATTCGGCATTGCGGAAATAAATTTAAGCTGGCCGTTGCTCTCGTAAAGGACCTCCAAACGGTGGTTGACTGGAGCAGAAAAAGGCTTGTAAACTTTAATGCCTCCAAAACGAAACTGCTCTCATTTACTCGCAACAGAAAAGACCTACCTGCCTCCTATCAACATGGCTGAACTTCACGAAAGCGTCTCTTTGCGCCTTCTTGGTCTCACGTTTTCCACTGGCCTGAGGTGGAACAACTACATCGAATCAGTAGCTGCATTGACCGCAAGAAAAGTTGGTTCTCTGTGTCGCGCCAAAAGGCTTTTCTTGTCTGAGCGCATCCTTCAAATCTACAAATATACCATTCTTCTTTGCATTGAATATTGTTGCCATATATGGTGGTCTGGTGTCCCCGCTGTTCATCTCGATCTTCTCAAAACACATCCGAAGACTTGCTTCCTTTTACTTGCTTCCCTGATGACTATAATCTTCAAAAATTTAAATGTAATTTCAATAGACATCTTCTGATGCCTTGATCTTGATCCCCGTCCTTCTCTTTATCCTTTCCTCGAACTCAACTTTTCACTCTTACTTCACTCTCTGTAACCCTTTGCGTGCTAGTGTCAATTCCGCCTTGCTTCGGGTGAAATACTTCAAAAATTAAGAATCACTAATTTATATGATGAATGCACGTTCTAAAATCGTCCAGGAATCTGTGATACATTTTCTTTTAACGTAACGTTACAAGGCAATATATTTGCAACGTTGAAAGATAATGTTGCAGCAACTAAAATGCCTTATTAATAATTTGAGAAAATAACTCTCTACCATCTATCACCATAGCGGATGTTGACATCTAGGAGAGTGACACGCTGTGTCTTCTTTAGCTAACGTTCTCGGCTGACATGAAGTTGAAAGACGATATTGAATCCATTGCTAGGTCACCAGCCAGGAACTTTGGTCCAATGTGTTGTGCTGGACGATTTCTTATCGGAATATATCTTACATATCTATAAGTCTACCATTCGTCGACGTTTAGAATATTTCCATAACATATGGTCCGGTGTTCCTGCTATTTATCTAGAGCTCCTTGATAAAATCCAAAGAAGAATCAGCAATATTATTGGTCCTGTTCTGGCGTCTCGGCCTCAGATTCTTACCCACCATCGTAAGGTTGCCTCCCTGTGACTTCTCTATAAATATTTTCATGGTAATTATTCTGATGAACTCTTCGATATGGTGCCAAAACTTTTTGAATTTAAGCGCAGTACGAAAATGTCGACGAGGTATTACCGATTTACAGTTGAGCTGACTAGATTTAACCGCAAATTATATGCTAACAGTTTCTTTTCTCGTACTTCTCGATTGTGGAACTCTAGCTTCCTGCTTTCCAGCCAACTTTAAATTGCAAAAATGTAAATATAATGCCATTTGTTATCTACTGTTTTCTCGCTCCATTGCAATGTCTCTGTTTCTAACTTATCCACATTCATTAACCCATTCTGCCTGGGCGGCTTTACTACTTTGAATGGAGTGAAATCGATAAAAAATGATTTTTGCAGCCGCGCTATAACATTACAGAAACGTTGTAGCAACTTAATTTAGTTAGCTGTGTCTATAGCTGTGATGTTGCATTTATTTAGTCGTTACGAGACAGTAGCTTTCCTTCTTGGCATATATCGCTGGTCATATTATATTGGTTTTTCAATATATATATAATAGCAATAAACGTATGAAGCTTAATATTACTAGACATATTAAAAACGCGCGAAGCAACCGGTTTCGCTCCCGCTCATCAGGCTTGCAACGGGAGATTTTAATTTAAAAAACAGAAAATGTACACTAAAAGGAATTGTGGGGGGGGGATAAAAAATATGAGCAAAAGGAGCTAGAGGCAAATGACAGCGAGCCCCAACAAACACTCACGTTGTTTACACAAGGAAGGCTTGCGGGACCCGATGTAAAGTGCCTCCAGCACCTTCAAGTGAAATAACGAGTGTGACCGGGACAACACGGTGAACCGGTCAACACTAAAGTTAACTGCACTTTACATCGGGTCCCGCAAGCCTTCCTTGTGTAAACAACGTGAGTGTTTGTTGGGGCTCGCTGTCATTTGCCTCTAGCTCCTTTTGCACATATTTCTTTTTTATCCCCCTCCACAATTCCTTTTAGTGTACATTTTCTGTTTTTTAAATTAAAATCTCCCGTTGTAAGCCTGATGAGCGGGAGCGAAACCGGTTGATTCGCGCGTTTTTAATATGTCTAGTAATATTAAGCTGAATACTTTTATTGCTATTATAAAATTTTGTACCTTTAAAAATATCTTTAAATATATATATATATATATATATATATATATATATATATATATATATATATATATATATATATATATATATATATATATATATATATATATATGAGAATATAACTGTGTTTATAAGGGACTGCTTGTGCTAGGTTACAAAAAAGGTTATATCTTCGTATTTGTGTGAGTAAATATAAAAATTATACTTATGTGGTCCTTATTATTTAAAGAGTTATTTTTGTTCGTTTTATTTCTTTGAAGTTTATCACAATGCCACAGGATTAATCGTCAATGAATATAAACTAATAAAAGAACTTGCCAAAAATGAATGAAAAAAAAATTCTGCTATTTTCTTTATTTCTTTATCATTATTAATTTTAGGGTATTTTTTTAAACTGATGTTCACTTCTTTTATTTTTCTGTGCCATGCTGCTTACGTTATGGTGCATAAAATCGACCAGTGAGCTGCGATAAAAAAGTTGCGAAAAATAAAATGAAAGATATAACAGACTAAAATTAATAAAGATGTAAAAAAAAAAATTGTTCATCTATTAAAAATACGTCCAGGTCAGCAGTGTTTCTACAAGACGATAACTTTTCGTTTGCTGTCTTTTTTTTTATATTTCCTTTCATGACATTAAAAAAAGTATGTAAATATTAACAAGAAAATTTGTCAGGAGTAAGATAAGGTAGCAACGGAAGAACGTGATCAAAATAAAGTTGATAGACCTCCATTTTAACCTCTCAACCATATACTATACAAGATTTTATTATGCAAATCAATATTTCTCACCATAAAATTGGTATTAACCGATCGATCGCGCTTAAATGATCATGATATATGTATATAAAACAATGCACATGCGAGTTTCAGCTGATATTTTTGTAGAGATATTTAAATGGGCTACTGTATAAAAGAGAGTATTGCTGTATCTACTGGAGAGTTATCTTCACTGGTCGAGACTACATCTGTCAGAGAGAATACCTTTCATAACAATATGGCGTCGCCGATCGGTTACTTAATCCCGATGGAGGATCCTGAATATATTTAAACCTGGCTTAGGTGTTTCGCCGTGGCGACGAGTATGAAAAAGTTAAAGGAAACCAAAGCTAGTGGAGGAGAAAATAAAGTTACTGATTTCTTTCTGGCCTCAGCGGGGTGTAAGGCCATAAAGAAATCCTCTGTCATGGTCTTCCAAAAGTGCTGGAATATTTAGCCTATGAAGAAATTGCCGCCATCATAAAAGCAAACATACAACCAAAAAGAAAAAAAATGATCAGTGCGGAAAGAACTAAATTTCTCGAAAGTTTACAGGAACCGGACGAAATTATTATGCAAAATGTGTAGCGATTGAAAGAAGGGTCAAGATATTGTGAGTTTGAAAGAATGGTTTCAGAACAAATGTCTATCAAAGACTAGCTAATTTTTCTTGGACTGATTGAAGGAATGTTTGACAAATCTATAAATCAACCATTCGCCCTTGCATGACATAGAATATTGCTGTCATATATGGTCTGGAAACCCCGCTGTTCATCTTAGGGTCCTCGACAACATCCAGAGATGTATATACAATGTGGTTGGCCCTGATCTGTCATCACTTTACAGTCGCTCTCTCGCAGACGTGCCGTTGTCTCCCTCTGTCTTTTCTACAAATGCTTTCACGGTAACTGCTCCGACGAGATATTTTCGCTAGTTCCAAAAAATGCATGAATTTAACCGTGCGACTAGGTCAGCATCTCAGTCCCACCTTTTCACTGTCGAAACGGTTAAATATAGCCGTCTCTTCTACTCCAACAGCTTCGCACTTACCGTCTGGGGAAGTCCCTTCCTCTTACTTGCTTCCCTGATAGCTATAATCTCCAACTACTCAAACGCAATGTCAATCGACATCTCCAGATGCCTTGATCTATTCGCCGCCCTTCTCCTCATCCTTTCATGTCTCAAGCCTTTTCACTCTTGCTCCTACTTTCTGTAACCCCTTGTGTGCTGGTAGCACTCTCGCCTTGCTTGGGGTGAAAAGTTAAAAAAAAACAAAACAAAAAACTCATACAAGCATAACTTGCTAGAGCGGCTTCAAGCTATAATATGATTCTGGAAGCATGTGTGGAGTTCTTACAACAGTTGTAATTGATTCAATAATTTAATGCCTCTAAAGGCAGTATGGAGACTTATAGTGCTATTAAAAGATTACTTGTATGTAGATAGTGCAATAAGGAATATGGAAAAAGCAGAAATATGTGCCCAGCATTCGGGAAAATGGTGTTTTAATTGATTAAAAAAAGTAGTCGACCATGTATTTTAAAACACGAAAAGTTCCTGTTCACATGCTAGCCTTCGTGGTTGCTAAGCTGAACAAAATGGTGGAACAAAAAATATTAGAAAAAGTCAGCCAGAGTGCTAGCAATTAGGCTTCATCTATTATGGCGATACGCAAGCCCAATGGAGATCTAAGAATTTGTGGTGATTATAAGGTGAGCATGAATCCCCAAGTCTGTTCGGATTCGTTCCCGTGGCCAAACATTGAAACAGCGTGCTATGTGTTTGCTTGTATGAAATACTTTGCTAAAGTTGAGCTTAAGTCAGATAAAAATTGATAGCAATTTCCATGAAGTCACCACAATGCACACGCCTATTGGATTAATGAGATGGACTTGTCTGCCGCTTGGAGCAAAAACATCAAGTTCCATTTTCCAAAACGACAACGAAATAGTTTTAGAGGGGGGAATAAAATACTTGTGTATCAAGACAACATTGACATCGGTGCACGCAATAAAGAACTCAGAAGGAAACGGAACAAGTTCTGAGAAAATTAAATAGAGCGTGTAATTAATCGTGATAAATGCGAGCTTAATTGTGAGAGAATTTCATACATAGGTTATTAAATATACAAAGAATGGTATATCGCCGCATGATAAACTCATTAATAAGATATCAGAGATAGCTTCCCCCAGAAATAAAAAAAATAGAATCTTTTTAGGATTAACCAATTCCTGTAAGAATTATTTGCCGCAATATATTAACCCTGTGGCACCATTTAACGGAATAATGAAGAATACCAAATTTCAATGGACAAAAAAAACAAGAGGTTGTTTTCGAGAATCTTAAGATGATAATCATAAACAAAGCAGTTGTTAACATTTTCGACCCAGTTAACTCATTCTTCATTTCTGCAACAGATTTCACAACATCTGCTATTTCATACTAAAGTTACAGTGGAAACGTTACGTTGATACAATCTGACATACTTCTAAGTACGTACAAAACCTGAACCCATCTTTTGATCTGAAATTGTTGTATATATTATATGCATGAAATCCTTCAGAAATTAAAAAAAAAAAAACAATTTAAAATAATATTTAAAAAAGAAATAAATACACCTTTTTTCAATAGTTGTTGAATTTCAAAAAAGGATTTGCGACAAAAATAAATGGAACGCAAATATGGTCTGGAGCCCCTGCTGTTTGCCTCAGGGTTCTTGATAAGATCCAGAGACGGATATGCAATGTGATTGGCCCTGATCTGTCATCTCGTCTGCAGTCGCTCTCTCACAGACGCGATGTTGCCTCGCTCTGTCTTTTTTACAAATACTTTCACGGTAATTGCTCCAAGGAGCTGCTTTCGCTTGTCCCTAGGCCTCATGAATTTAAACGTCCTACGAGGCTGGCATCCCGTTCCCACCCCTTCACCGTTGAAACTGTTAGATGTAGACGTCTCTTCTACTCCAATAGCTTCATGTCTCGCACATCTCGCCTGTGGAACTCCCTTGGCTATTCCTGTTTCCCTGACAAATACAATCTCCAACTATTTAAGTGTAACGTCAATCGACATCTCCAGTTGCCTTGATCTATCCACTTCCCTTCTCCACATCCTTTCACCTTTCATTCCTATCTGCTCTCGCTCCAAATCTTCTGTAACCTCCTTGCCTTGATCGATCCACTGTCTTTCTCTTTCTTCACATCATTTCCTTTACCACTCCTATCTGCTCTTCCTCCAACCCTTCTATAACCCCTTGCGTGATAGTGGCCTCCAGCCTTGCTTGGGGTGATACGCTTTAAAAAAAAAAATTTAAAAAAATAAAAAATAAACCCTTTAAAATTTATTGGCAACCTATCATTTCCAAAATTTCTCAGAGGTTTGGATTTTATTTTTGTCGGCCGTTCAGTTAATTGGTTGTCCCTTTAGACTCTGCTTCGGATCACAGTACCATAGCCTCACCACGGTGCTGTTATGTGTTTAGTATCAACACTGTATAACGAGTTGGAGTTACTAGTCCCATGCCGACCCAGTATTAAAATTCAGAGTTGTCCTTCTCTCAGACTAGGTGCCAATCAAATCTACAGAGACCAGTCTGCCCTAATACTTAACCCATACCGGGAAGGAGAATTTACGAATTTATATCTTTCTCGATATTTGTCTTAAAACTTGAATTCAGCCAGATGATCTCGATTTACACGTTGATAGTCGCTACTATATAATAGGCGTAACCAAGCAACATGAACTGGATGAAAGAGAAATAGTCAAATATATATATATATATAATAATAATAATAATACCGCGCCGTCTGGGAGTATCAGATAAAATATGTATTTACTCGTCTGTACGTTTATATCTCTGTGGATCTCGGTTAGGTTCGCGTGGCTGAGTGGAAGTATGTTGTAAACAGAATAAATATTTGGCCTTAACAGAATTCTACAGTTCGGAAGTAAGGCAGACAAACTTCCGGTCTGGGGAATTGAGAACTGTAGACAATGTCTGCGGTTTAATTTCAGCTTTGTTCAAATTACGAGAGTGAAATTGCGGAGAAACACGAACGTTTTTAATTGCTAAAGAAGCCGGCGTTTTTTTTTGCGAGAATGCTAAAATCGAATTCGAATCAAGGTTCATTTATTACATAGTGTCCACAATATTCCATAGACGTCAAGCGGAAATTGCGCTCATAGTGTAAATATACAATGTCATCATTCCGCCAATCCCCATACACAAAAACGTATAGATAGAGAGATGGATAATTGTCGCCTAAGCGTCTTTTGTCTGGAAAATATCTCCAAGTGTTAAACACCCCAAGGAAAATGGGACTCGCTAATCATTCGCTATAGCGTATCTCGTATCTTCTCACAAGAAAACAAAACAAAACAAAACTTTTCAGTCATTTTAGATAGATTCAGAGTAATTTCTGTCTGAAGTAAGAGCATTCTTATTTCTTTTATTTACATGCTGACTAATACCCTCATCTTTGTTGTTTTTGCCACAGAGATTCGGCTTTTGTCTTCTCCAGCCGTTTCAGGTGTTTATCAACCCGGATAAACTTCAAGAGATTTTGAACTTGAAACTTTATTTAACGGAAGTGTTGCGGAGAACCGTTAGTTGTAGTCCAGCTGATCATTTCTAATTATTTGCCTAGTGAACTAAAATCTTGGTTTGTGAATGTTTGCTGACATAATAACTGTTAGTTCAATCCTTGTGCAATGTAGTGCAGATTTATAAAACCGGGATAGGGAAAACTGGGCCATATAAAAAAAAATAGACGACGTAACCCTACACACGGTCAGCGCAACGAGAACAATATATAAATGTTCAGTTTGATATTCTCTGCAAGAAACTGAAGAAGGTCAGAAGTCGAAACGTGATAATAACCAAAAATATAAGGACAATAATAAATAACATATTGGTAAACTCAGTGAGAATCTAATTCGAAACTAGAAACTAAATAAACACCAAAATACTAGTTTTTCGCTAGAAACTTAAGAACACAGCTTATTTAAAGCGAAAACAAATTACAGGTTGCTCTAAGTTGCTTAGTGTTCGAAATCAGTCCTAAGCAATGTGATCAAAAGAGAACCTTCTTTTTTCAGTGTGATTTGAGCGCAAATTAAAATGGATCTAAGAAAAATGTGTCCCAGTCGTTTAAGAAGAAGAATTAAACCCGTTATACGCAGGCATGCTTTTTAGAAATAATGATAATGCAAAGAATTGCTATTAGGAATTGTGAATCTTAATTCGCACGCCCGGATGCGTCAGCCTCGTACAGCTACATTGTAATGTACAGGTCTGGACAACATATCTGAACATACTTCCGCAACACGCAGCAGATTAGCAACTGCGTAGTCTGCGACAAGGTTTTTTCAATGAACATTTGTATTAAAATCACATACATGGGGATATTCGGCGGAAAAAAAACCTTGATCACGATGTAGAAACCATGTTTTGTTTACCATATTGCTTATAGGATGGTGAAATCAGCTGCAGGTGTCCATAGTAATCTCAGAGGAAACAGAAAAAAATGATGATGATGGCGAATTTGGGAACAATGAAGGATACGACCATCTGATAAACGGCAGCAGTTTCTATGTATCCCTCTCATCAACGCTATTATACATACATACATACATACATACATATATATATATATATATATATATATATATATATATATATATATATATATATATATATATATATTAACTCTGACTTTCGGCGTTTTTGTTGGCACATAAATGAAGACTCTAAAAGCAGGCATCTGCAATTATCACTACTGTGATCAGGTTGGTTGACAATTTCAGCTAGATGGGGGTTTCATTCCTTGCCTTTTAATTGAGTAGTGACCGGTATATATATATATATATATATATATATATATATATATATATATATATATATATATATGTATGTGTGTGTGTGTGTGTGTGTGTGTGTGTGTGTGTGTGTGTGTGTGTGTGTGTGTAACAATGATAGCATGCATGTCGCCATAAATACGGTCGACCAAGATACTTGTAGAAGATGACGTTTTATAAAAATCAGTCTTCGTAATTATATTGATCGATATCAACATATATCACTTTAGTAAAAATAGGTAATTGTTAAGGGGTCTCCCTTTTTCACACAAATGGACTCACCCAAGGTATACATATACTACTACCAGTGAATACCCGGTAGTAAGTTAAGTCAAGGAGACGAGACGGAACGACAGAAGAGTAGTAGAGTTCAGTAGTAGTAGAGTAAGTCACACACAGAGACGGCGGCAAGCGTCACAGTTAGCGAGCACGTAGACTCAGTAAGGAGTCATACCGCGATACTTCAATTCCAAGACTGTATATATATTAGTGCTACTAACCCGCATTCCTGGATCTACTAACCCGTATTACATGTTGTATTATTACGTTAATACATTTATTTTCCTTATCCATTCCTGGCGTCTGTTATTCATTGATATCGGATTCATCCCGGAATCCACAAGAAATTGGCAACGAGGAATTCGGACTCACACGGGAAAGAAATCGAAACAAAATTCCCCCTCGTTGTCCACAACAAATTGACGACGAGGTATTCGAACTCACACAGAAAAAACAAAACAAAAGTCTCCTTTGCGTTTTTTGCCAGTGTCCACAACAACTTGGCGACAAAAGATTTACGAGGACTAAAATACGAAAAAACGAGTTTTTCGTAAGACTTTTATCATGGAGGATTTTAAAAATATTTTAGTAGAACTTGTAAAATACCAAAATGAACAACAATTACAACTCCAGGAAAGAATGGAAGAAAAATGGCAAAAACAATTACTACAAACGCATGAACTAATATTAAAGGTAGCGGGTAACAAACAACAAAATATCGAAAAAGAGGCGACTTTTTCCCAAGACGCAGTGTGGAATACGATAGAAACTTTTAAATACTCTCTAGAAGAGGATAAAAATTTCGGGGATTATTTTTGACGCCACGAAGACATCTTTAACTTCAATTGTCAAAACTGGACAGAAGCAAAGAAGCTATTTCTGTTGCTCAGAAAATTAGGAACTGAAGAATACACAAAATTTGTGGATTACATTTTGCCAAAAAAGACGAACGAATTAATGTTTGACGAAGCAGTTACATGTCTTACAGAGCTTTTCAGTTCAAAAACGTCACTCTTTCACAAGAGGTGGAAATGTTTTAACTTGGTAAAGATTGAAAATGAGGACTATTCCACGTTTGCCGCAATCGTGAATAAACATTGCGACGACTTCAAGTTGGCAGAATTAACACCGGACAGTTTCAAGTGTCTTATCTTTGTTCAAGGGTTAGTCTCAGCAAAATATAGTGAAATGCGCAAAAGAATGCTTTCAAAACTACAAAATGAACCTGGACTAACACTACAACAATTATCAGAAGATTGCCAAAAATGCCTGAGTATAAAGAAAGACTCGAAGAACATTGAGTCAGGAGTATCACATATACGTAAGTTAAACAAAAGTTTACGTTCTTCACCCTCCCCGGAAAGAAAACAAAAAATCTATAATAAGAGAAAAAGTACAACACATACGGCAAATTATGACGAAAATCGAAGCAAATATAAGCCCCCCATCTGCATGTTATCGATGTGGAGGACTACATTGGAATAAGGATTTCCGTTTTAAATATAAAAACTGTCTTGTATGTGAAAAAATGGGGCACAAGGCATCCCAATGTAGGAACAGAAAAGCTACTAGTAGGATAAGAGCTACTAGGATGCATGACGAAGACAATACCATCATAAGGAAATATGTGGAACTTGAAATCTTAAATAAAAAGATAAAATTGCAACTAGACTCGGGTTCCGATCTAACGATAATTAACCTACAGACATGGAAAAAGCTTAACAGACCAACCATGTTTCATACACAAAAAATTGCTAAGTCGGTGACAGGAAAGCCTATAAAATTCGAAGGAGAAATAATCGTAAATGTTAAATTTCACGGGAAAACCTAAAAACTCAAGACATACGTAATGAAAGATACAGAAAATCTAGTGGGTACAGACTAGATGCAAAAATTCGACGTTTGGGACCTACCTATCAGCTCATTTTGCAAAAAGTTAGACGGTGAACCATCAGATGCGACAAAGTTAAAGGAATTACATAATCAATTTCTCGAGGGGGTTGGTATGATGCAAGAAATTTACAGCCAGAATTGAATTAAAAGAAAACGTCCAACCAGTTTTTAAAAAGAAGCTACTATAGAAAAAATCGACAAAGAATTAGAGAGACTTGAACAAACTAGGATCCTTTCAAAAATAGAGTTTAGTGAATGGGCAGCACCGGTAGTCTATGTAAAAAAGAAATAGGAGAAATCCGTGTATGCGCAGATTTTTCGACGGGGCTAAATAAGACTATAAAAGACCATCATTAAGCATTACCGAGCACAGAGGAAATATTTACAAAGCTCAACGGCGGTAAGATATTTTCCAAATAGATCTAAGTTAGGCTTATCTGCAAATCCCAGTACAAGAAGAGAGTAGGAAAATTCTATGTATTAATACTCACAAAGGGTTGTACAAATTCAACAGACTACCGTTCGGGGTAAAAGTTGCACCAGCAATTTTTCAGCAGACGATGGACACAATGCTCACGGGGAAGAATTTTGCGACCGCTTATCTGGATGACATTCTAATTAAGAGCGACAGTGTTGAAGAGCACACATCGCACATAAATGAGGTTTTCAGAAGGCTTCAGGACTTTGGGTTTAAAGTAAAAGGAAAAAAGTGTCATTTTTCCCTAAATTAAATTAAATACTTAGGCCATATAATTAATGAAAGTGGCAGGAAACCAGACCCAGAGAGGGCATCGGCAATTACAAAAATGCCTGAACCAAAAAACTTTGCAGAATTACAAAGTTTCCTGGGCCTAGCTAACTACTATGGCGAATTTATTGATAATATGCATAAATTGAGGGCCCCACTAAATGAGTTACTAGAAAAGGAGAATAATTGGAATTGGACAGAAGACTGTAAAAAAGCGTTTAAGGAAATAATACAAAAATTAACTTCTGAGTTAGTACTGACACATTTCGATCACGAATTAGAAATCATTATTGCAAATGACGCGAACTCACATGGGGTAGGTGCGTGTATTCTACATAAGATACGGGACGGTACAAAGAAAACCGTTGCGCACGCATCTAGATCATTATTACCGGAGGAGAGAAACTATTCACAGATCGAAAAGGAGGCATTAGGCATAATATTTGCAATAACTCGTTTTCACAGATATATTTATGGGAGAGAGTTCACGCTCCAACCGGACCACAAACATCTTCTTACGATTTTCGGTTCAACCAAAGGTCTAACAGTCTATACAGCGAACAGACTTTTAAGATGGGGAACTGTGTTACTAAACTAAAATTTCAAACTTGAGTTCTTACCATCAAAGAAAATTGGTCACGCTGATGGACTATCGCGATTAATACCGGCGAAAAGCGAACCGTTGGAAGATTCGGTAATAGCGGCATTACAAGCTGAAGATGAAATCAGTAAAGTGTTATACAATACAATAAAGGAACTACCTGTGAGCTTTCTAGAGATAAGAAGAGAAGCGGAAAAGGATGAATTTATTCAGAATACCAAGAAAAAAATAGAAGAGAAGGAAAGGGATTTAGCAGACAGCTTCTCAATCTGTGACTACATATTATTGTATAACGAGAGAGTGGTAATACCGAAGTCGCTATGAAGGCGAATCTTGAAAGATTTCCTTTTAGGACATCCGGGAAAAACCGGATGAAGGCACTTATGAGAAGTTTTGTCTACTGGCCTAACATGGACGATGATATTACGCAAATAGTGGAAAGTTGTAAAGGCTGTGCTGCTGCGGCGAAAGCACCACCCTCTATACAAAAGCCATGGCCTAAAGTTGACAGACCGTGGTCCAGAATCCACGTGGATTACGCAGGGCCCATAGAGGGTTACTACTACTTAATAACAGTAGATAGTTTCAGTAAATGGCCTGAGGTTTCCAGATTCAAACACCCGAAGACAGAAAATACCATAAACTGTATACACGAATTCGGCGTCATGAACTCCTTGGTAACTGATAACGGTACACAATTTACCTCCAGTGACTTCAAAGGATTTTCTGAGACATACCAAGTAAAGCATATCAAGATAGCACCGTACCACTCGAGGTCGAACGGACAAGCCGAAAGTATCGTGGACACACTAAAAGAGCTTTAAAAAAGCCGAAGATGTACCGACGAAAAAAGCGATACAGTAGTTCCTCCAAGTATACAGAATAACACCTAACGGAACACAACATCTGGTCTTTCACCAGCGGAATTGATGCTTGCCCGGAGAATACGGTCTGTGTTTGATAAATTATTGCCAAATAAGAACAAAAACCAGTATACACCTATTGTACCAAAGAGATCATTTAAAGCAGGAGAACGAGTTTACTTTAGGATGTTCAGAAACAATATGGCTTACTGGGAGCCTGGCACAATAATTAACAGACTGGGGAATGTGATGTACACAGTACAAGACGAAAACGTTACCCATAGAAGACATACTGACCAAATACAAAAAAGACGGGTTGAGGAGCCAAGCTCGTCACCCGCAGAAAATGATGACTCTATGGATGCAATCTTTGAAGCTTTTGAGATTCAAAGACCACAGGAAGATACAAAATTTAGAAGGTCAAACAGAAAGAGAAAATTTACTGAACCTCTGATCATCAACCATAAGAGAAAAAAATACTAACTCCCTATCTAAGGAGGGGGTTTTAAGAGGTCTCCCTTTTCACACAAATGGACTCACCCAAGGTATACATATACTACTACCAGTGAATACCCATTAGTAAGTTAAGTCAAGGAGTCGAGACGGAACGACAGAAGAGTAGTAGAGTTCAGTAGTAGTAGAGTAAGTCACACACAGAGACGGCGGCAAGCGTCACAGTTAGCGAGCACGTAGACTCAGTAAGGAGTCATCCGCGATACTTCAATACCAAGACTGTATATATTAGTTCTACTAACCCGCATTCCTACATCTACTAACCCGTATTACCAGTTGTATTATTACGTTACTACATTTATTTTCCTTATCCATTCCTGGCCTTTGTTATTCATTGATATCGGATTCATCCCGGAATCCACAACAATCATATTAAAGTTGTATATATCTTGTTACTAGTTGGAATTAAGAGAAATTACAACAATTAAATCAAGCAGGGATTAATTCAATAACATTTAGATTATACATATCAGTCATTACTCAATTAAATTTCAAGCCCCCATCAATACTGGAAAGATCAATAACAGCTTCTGGATTTGGGAAATTAGTTCATGGTGTACGGTGGAGTGTTAGCACCCTTTCTGCGTACTATTTGAGATCTTGGGTGAAATTTAAGTCCCAATAGATGTTTAGAACAAGGTGCATCTTAGAGAGTAAATCTCTTCATTATCATGCTTGATGATGATGATGATGACGATTTTTACAAGGCTCGAGAGCTACCTGAGGTAGAGGGTTACAGATTAAGAGGCACCGTTTATGCGGATATATGGGCAAGATAACTGTTAATCTTAGACTTGACCGGGTTAAGATTTGTGTGAACTGGAAAACTCTCTCTTGTGTGTCGGTTCCGCAGAGCAACGGTTCGTGGGAATAAGATGGAACAGGGGATGAGGGTGGTTCGCTACAGTGTGCGTAGTATGACGGGTTTTGGCCGTGAAGGTTAGAACTGCGGAATTAAGGGTCGTATTTCGTCCGAGTATTTCCATAGAAATAACGATAGATTAGTGAGAGGCTTGCGAAAGGAGTTGCGCGGTGGAAAATAATTTGCCAAGGTCGCTGAGGCTATCAAGTATGGAAAGTAAAAACTGGACAGCTCTTGCCCATATATAACAGCAGTACTCTATTTTAGACCTGATCTAGATATGTGAAGATGGAGGATATCACGAAGAGTCAGGTACTTACTCGAGCGCTACAGGGAACCGACCAGCTCACCTCAATCTTCAGCGATGGATGGTATGTATGAGTTCTACTTAACGTCTGAGCGGAGTTTAAAGCCTAATAGGTGGTCAAGCCATGGGGCCTCCCTGAGGGGACATACATTCATCATGAGAGTTCAGGATCCGACTGGCGATTATGAAATGTAGGTAGTTTTTTCCCCACTGAGATTTTAGACATAGCTCAAGAGAGCTACGTTGTGAATCTTTGATCAACCATATACCGCCGTATCAACAGCATAGATATTCGTAGATGATCGGTGTATACTCTTAGGTAGATCATTTAAGTAAAGAAAAAAAGGGTTGGTCTGAAAAGCGTTGATTTTGATTTTGATTTTATTTTGTAAAATATCAGGTAGGATAATGTCCTAAGAAATAATGAAATTATTGCTGAACTACGATGTCATATTTGATCTCCTATGGGACAATTTCTTTCCTGAACAATTTCCTCACAGATTAAGAAGAGACTAAGCAGCAGAGAATATGGTTCTGCCAACGAATACTGATAATAGAACAGACTGAGCAACGAGTCATGAGAATAATAATGAAGGAAACTGATACAGTGTAACCCGGATATAAGAGACCCGGATATATGAGAAATCCGGATATAAGATATATTTTATCTGGTCCCAAATTAGAGCCTGTGTTAATAAAAAATAGGCCAAACCCGGATATAAGTGAAACCCGCATATAAGAGACCTATCCGGTCCTGGCAACTCTCTTATATCCGGGTTACACTATACTTAAAAATCAGAAAGGAACAGTGGATATTTCAGTGACATATAATGAGGAAATACGGTCTGGAGAATCTAAAACTCACAGGACATGTTGAAGTCAAAGAGGAGCAGGGGAAAGAACGAGAAAGCAACTTAACGAGTGTGGATTGAATGCAGAACAAAATAAAATTTGGGACAACCATGCTCGGTAGATTCCCAAACCAACTTAGTATGATGATGAAGAAGAAGAAGAAGAAGAAGAAGAAGAAGAAGAAAAAGAAGAAGAAGAAGAAGAAGAAGAAGAAGAAGAAAAGGAGGCGTAGAAAAGGAATGAGAAGAGGGAGTGAAGAAGAAAAGGAGGCGTAGAAAAGGAATGAGAAGAGGGAGTGAAGAAGAAGGAGAAGGGTGTGAAGGAAAAGAATAATATGAAGAAGAAGAAAATGAGTAGGAGGAGTAGAAGAACAGAAGGAGGAGGAGGAGAAAGAGAAGAAAGAAGAGAAGAAGCAGGCCTTTAATTCATCCTCGCAATTAGTATGTTAAATAAAATTCTTACAATGTCCAAATTGTTTGTAAAAGACTGACTTCAAATTAACGGAGAGAACTATATAAAATCCTAGCTATGAACGATACAGTGTACATAGCTGAACACAGATAAACAAAGAAGGTGGTCCTTGGCGCTTGGGTTTATGACCTCAGATCAATGCTGTCTGACAGAGGACTTATCTCAAAGACGACCGAATGATGACCTCAAAACTAAGAGACGATTCCTGTTTAGTGTAAGTGAACTCTTTTCCAAGAGCCATTGTTCTTCTGTGAGCTTAGCTGATAGATGCAGAAAGAAAGTTCCAGTGGTGTGAGGAGGAAATGTCTGTCGACAGACAAGAGAGAATTACCCGATCACTTTGATAATCGTCCAGACAAATGTTTAATGTTCAGTTACAGGCACCTACGGATCTCCGGGATGTTTTCAAAGACTCACATATCTGATAAAGCAGAACATATTTGGCAAGGGCTATTATTGTTATATTTTTATTTTATTTAATCACTTCACCAGAAGCAAGGCAACAAAGACGTATGGGGTTACTGAGTGTGAGAGAATATGAGAAAAAGAAAAATATATTAAAGACATAAAGAGCAATACAAGAACATAAATTAAAAAAGACAGAAGATAACGGATTGACATTGCATTTCAATTTTTGAAGATCAAACTTGACTGAAAAGACGGAAGCCGGAAGATAGTTCCACCGACGAGAAGTACGAGAGTAGAAACTGTTAACATAGAATCTACGGTTACATCTAGCCATTTCAAGCTGTAAGATGATGATACTTTAACGCCAATCTTGTATTATTATTTATTTATATCTTCATCAGCATATGCTGGGTACATGACCGACTGGTTAGATGGTAGATTTCCAACCATGATACCCGGATTTCATAAAAAAGAAATACGATAAAAGGCCGTTTTTGGTTTTAACTGCATATCTTTCCCATCAAGTCGTACATCCTCAGGCAGAAAGTATCTTTTAATTTCTTATTTGGGCTGACAAGCATCGCAAACTTCCGGCTTTGTTTCGATTTCCTCGAGGTGTTTTTTTTTTACATTTGCTGATGCAGATCGCAATGTCCTTGTAATACCTGGGACAACAGTGACCTGAACATTCCACATTCTGGCAACCTCAATCTGGAGGTAGGTGTATTTCTTAAGATAGTTAATTTATTTTATACTAGCAGCATGGCCCGGCGTTGCCCGTGCTTGATTAAAAAATCGTACGACTCATACAGCAATCGCTATCGCTTGACTTAAAATATTTTTGCCCTTTCTTGCCTTTAAAGGAGTGCCCTTTGCCGTGCTGATGTTGCTACATGCCTTACTTCTTGCCTATCTCACACTGCGAATTTTTCTAATCTCTATAATAAACATTAAATCTATTACGAAAAAATAAGTAAACAAAATGAACACAAAACGATCAGCTTTAAAAAACGACACGTAACTGGAAAAAACGAATGAAAAAAGAATGTTAACAACAAATAGTTTTACACACCCAACCCAGTTCTGCGGAATCATAATCAACGTTGAGTTTAAGCAAGCGAATAAGCCAATTGGAGTAAAGTACCATGCAGATTTAAATTTTTCCCACTTGTGACAAATGCAGCTATCGATTTTTTTTGCATGCTAGTATGCTAGTTATCATTCGTGTCAGTCAGCTGTTGGCTCTCACACTGGCCAATAGAATATTCCTGCCTATTCGTGGCAGCCAGATATAGGTTCTCACCTGACCAGTAGAAAATGGCCGCAAAACTACATGAAAACTGGAATCTTTTCCAACCATTCCAAGGGCTCCAACTACAACAGGGTTGGTTGATGTTCCCATGTGTCACATTTTTGAGATTTCTATTTCAAGGTCCTTGTATTTTGACAGTTTTTCGAATATCTTCAAAGATACATTGCAGTCTGCAGGGACTGCCATATCAATAAGGAGGCACTTTTTTTGCGTGTGGTCGTTAATAACAATGCCTGGGCGGTTGGCTTTGATTGTTCTGTCAGTGTGCATTGTGTAGTCCCATAGAATTATAACAGGTCCTATCTCCGTAACCGGGTCTGGGTGGTGTTCATACCAGTTTCTTTCAGTTTCCTTCCCGTAGGAGTTGCAAATTTTCCTGTGCAGATATTGGCCCACTCTGTCATGCCGGATTTTATATTCAGTGGGTGCCAATATCGTGCAACCTGATACAAGATGATCAATGGTTTCTGGATATTTATCACAGAATCTGCATTTTGGGATAACACAGTATTTTAGTATATGTGCTTGATAATTCCTAGTTAACAAGCATTGGTCCTGTGCAACAATGATAAAACCTTCAGTTTCACCTTTCAACCCTGCACTACATAGCCACTGATGGGTTCTTCTTCTTCTTCCTCTTCTTCTTCTTCTTCTTCTTCTTCTTCTTCTTCTTCTTCTTATTATTATTATTATTATATTATTATTATTATTATTATTATTATTATTATTATTATTATTATTATTATTATTATATTTCTTTTGTTTTTTGTGTGTACTCATTACTTTCCGGGTGCCCACCTAAGGTCAGAAATGGCATCAGAACATTTTCCACTTAGCAATTATGAAAAAAACATACACACATATTTTACATAGATAAATCCCTTCGTAAGGTGTGGGTTGTACTCGTGAGAACAATTTCTTTTTTATTTCTTTAAGGCACGATCTACCAAGAATCCCTTCAATGAGTCCATTGGAATCTTTTCCAATCAATCCGAGGGCTCCAACTACAACTAGGATTGTTGATGTACCACATTTCTGTGATTTTGATATAAAGTTCCTTGTATTTTGATAGCTTTTTGAAGATCTTCAAAGATACATTGCAATCTGCAGGGACTGCCATGTCAATAAGGAGGCACTTTTTTGTTTCCGGTCTCTAATCACAATATCTGGGCGATAAGCTTTGATTGTTTTATCTGTATATACTGAAATCCCAAAATATTGTTACAGGTTCTAACTCCGTAACCGGGGTGGGGTGGCCTTCATAATAATTTCTTGCGGGTTCATTTCCTTATTATTATTATTATTATTATTATTATTATTTTGTACCGAATCAACAAGAAGATCAAATTTCAAATTTCATCTGTTTTTTCAATTCAAAAAACCTATACTTATTACCACATATAATCACTTTAAATAGAAAAGGTGCCAGAACAAAGACTCCTAAATTTATTTTTTTACATTTCAGCTTATAGTATTTTCCCGTTAACCACTGTTGCCAAAGAGAAAGGTAAATAATCCTAGCAATAGGAATGTCCATTTAAATTCCATTTTAATTGAGTGTGTCCATTTATATGCGCGCATATTTACTTTTAAATTTGATAATATGGCTAAAAAAAATAATCAACTAAATTTGAAAAAAAATCTCTTAAAATATGATTCTATTCATCACCGAATGGTTTCCGAAAATTATCTGTCATATGAATATATGTCAGATAATTGCAAGATCATATTGAACTTCTTTTACAATATAGATTCTGCCACATTGATCCCAGAAATCAGTTTCTTCCCTCGCACTTCTCGCTTGTGGGACTCTCTTTTGAGTTCCTGCTTCCCAGTTAGCGTTGATCTTCAAAAGATCAAATGCAATGTTAATCTCCTGTCTTCATTAGCAGATGACGTCTGCGCAAAATAAAAACACGACCGGTGAAAGCGAACAGCTAAAACAGAAAGATATAAAATTTTGATGGACAGAAAATCTCCTCGTCTTTTTGCAACACAGATTTACTTTATTATTTGTATCATTATTCAGTTAGCGTTGGTTTTTCAAATAAGTATTCAATGATCTCGTTGGAAATCAGGTGACAACAAGTCACGCAATACCATCATTTTACTCATATTTCTTTCATTTTATTATCATATTTTGAACAGAAGCAGAGGTTTATTCGTTGTTTCCTCTTTAGGGTTGTATTTCCGGTAGCTTCTAAAGTTTTCACATTCTCTTTCACGCCAAATCAACTCTTGTGTCTTAGAGGCATTATTGCCTTGTTTGGGGTGAATGGAATAAAATAAAATAACGACCGCATGCGTCATTGATGGCCTGTCCTTTTATAGCACCTTCTTTATCAGTTAAACTACGAAGACCAAAAATTATCACTCCTTAAGAAATAACCATACTGATTTTGTTCTTTATTTCCCCAAATGCTGTTAGTTTGGTTAGATGTAGACATTAATGGCTGCCGGTGTATATGAAGAGAAAACGCTGGCACGCGAATATTCGTATAAAAACATTTTTCATTGCTACTTTTAGTGTTAAAATAATCGAACTGACCATTACTCCAAATATAGCTTTGTGATTAAAGCAATAAATAGAGCCATTCTGTAAAAACAGTGGATTACATATGTTGCTATATTCCTCAAAGGAATTATTTATTATTATTTTGAAAGGACAATTTTAAATCGACTTTTAAATCAGACTGAAAGAATTGACAATAATAGAGAAAATAAAAACATATATAGAGATTTTCCAAACGTAGCTTAGATGTGGCACAAAGCCGAAAGTAGGGGGCACCCAGTGAGGTTTAAACTCACTACTCAGTCGTAATTGTTCTAGTGAGACAAGCTTGCTAACGATTAAGCCTCGATGTGCCTGCATATATATATATATATATATATATATATATATATATATATATATATATATGGAGAGAGAGAGAGAGAGAGAATAAAAAAGGAAGAATAGTAAGATATGTAATGTGTTCTTATTGATATTTTTATTTTTACAAAAACAGTGTTCAATGTAAATTTATTTATATATATATATATATATATATATATATATATATATATATATAAGGAAAAATATGAAAAAACAAAATCCGAATATACAAGTTTACTGTTTTAATGTTTCACTGTCGACGTCAGACGTTTCGGTCTAGTAGACCTTCTTCAGGACTTAGTTATTAAAACATATTTAAACGATATTCAAGTCAACATAAAAAGACATATTTTGTTTTTTTCATATTTTTCCTCATACTGTCGGATCTATACCCATATATTTGCTTACATATATATATATATATATATATATATATATATATATATATATATATATATATATATATATAGCTGGCCATGTATTTGTGTGTAACATACCAATGTAGGTGTAAATATGTGAAAATCTACATTCTTGCCTATCTTAACGGAGCGACAGTTACTCTTAGGCTATAATATAGTCTTACCATAGATTCCTAGTTTCGAACCAGCATTTCAAGCCAACGTAGACGTTCTGAAAAGTAGATTCTCATGCACGAATAAAAATATTATTTATAGTCGTCCTGGGCGTCACAATAAACTACATCCGGCAGCAAGGTCTCTGATCGGGAGGTTTTGAGGAGAGTGGAACCACCTCTTAATTGCCATTGTCCCGAGTTCCACCCTGACACGTGATAGTAGCACCTGTTAGAATCCCATCTCTAGGCAAATAATGAACACCGAAAGTGGGGTGAAAACATGTAAATATATAAAAATGCACTAGAAAAATTACCAACAATACATTTTCATAGTAATAAAGAAATTACCAGCAATTGCCTCGCTCTGTCTTTTTTACAAATACTTTCACGGTAATGGCTCCGATGAGCTGCTTTCGCTGGTTCCTAGGTATCATGGATCTAAACGTTCTACGAGGCTGGCATCACGTTCCCACCCCTTCACCGTTGAAACTGTTAGATGTAGACGTCTCTTCTACTCCAATAGCTTCATGTCTCGCACATCTCGCCTATGGAACTCCCTTCCCTATTATTGTTTCCCTGACAGATACAATCTCCAACGGTTTAAGTGTAGCGTAAATCGACATCTCCAGTTGCCTTGATCTATCCACTTCCCTTCTCCACATCCTTTCACCTTTCATTCCCATTTGCTCTCGCTCCAAATCTTCTGTAAGCCCCTTGCCTTGATCGATCCACTATCTTTCTCCACATCCTCTCCTTTACAACTCCTATCTGCTCTTCCTCCAAACCTTCTGTAACCCCTTGCGTGCTAGTGGCTTCCAGCCTGGCTACCTGCTTCATTTCATATTAATGTACCCACATCACCCAGGGCTTTATCCTTGGACCTACTTTGTTTCTTATCTTAATCTACGACCTTCCAGATGTTATCAGTTCCAAAATAGGTATTTATTCTGATAACAAATCTATTTATCTTGTGTTAACATTAAGTCCGATAGGTTTGACAAAGTAAAAATTAGCAGCTACTCTCGAAAAGGATCTCTATTCATCTTAATTTTTAATTTTTAATTAGAATTAATATTTTTATTCCAGTTTTAAAAAAAATTGAAAGTGATTGCAATTGATTTAATAAACGTTTTTCATAATGAATATATAGTTTAATTAAGATTTGTTGATTATCTGGGAAAAAGAGACAATTTTGTTTTACATTATCTTAAAGGGTCACTTACTTTTGCACAGCACTGTATATAAATAGACTGAGATTAGACAGATAGATAGATAGATTGATAGATAGATAATAATGCAATAGATAGACAGATACATAGATAAATAGATAGATAGATAAAATTCTATAGACAAATAAAAAATGCAATAGATAGATAGATCGCTCGTGAGATAAATGAACAGAAAAAATAGATATATAGATATAGATAATGAACAAACTGAAATAGATCTGCCTGTCTCCGTCTTTTTTAATTAATATTTTTATTACAGCTTTTTAAAAAATTTGAAAGTGATTCTAATTGAGTTAATAAAGGCTTTTCTTAATGAATATATAGTTTAATTAAGATTTATTGATTAGCTGGAAAAAAAAGACAGTTTTGTTTTATATTATCTTAGGGGTTCACTTACTTTTGCGCAACAATGTATATAAACAGACTGAGATTTGACAGCCAACCAGCCAGTGAGACAGACAAACAAACAGACAGATAGATAGATAGATAGATAGATAGATAGATAGATAGATAAATGAACTGACAAAATAGATAGAGATAGATAATGAACAAACTGAAATAGATCTATCTATCTACGCCTTTTTTAATTAATATTTTTATTCCAGCTTGATAAAAAAAAAATTGAAAGTGATTGTAATTGATATAATAAAGATTTTTTCTTAATGAATATAGAGTTTAATTAATATTTGTTGATTATCTGAAAAAAAGAGACAATTTTGTTTATATTTTCTTAGGGGTTCACCTATTTCACGTAACTGTATATCTCAAGATTAATGTCATATATGAATAAAAAGTGTCACTGCTGACACCGGAGTTTGAACTTGAATCTCTAGACAATGAAAATGCAGACCGCCATATACTATCAATAGAGATTTTTCTTAGCAAATCTACGCTGTCGTGTATTAACTGATAAGTAAACAATAATCTTTCCATTGACTCTTTCCTTCTTTGTTGTCAATGCATTTTAATTGTGTTTGGTAATTAAATACTTTATTATTTTACATGGAAGTCTTTCTCTTTTTACTTGTATTCTCTACCTTGTGACAGATTAGTGATGCTGACAAAGTTAACCGGGCAGCTCAAATTGAAAAGGACCTCCAATCGGTTGTGAACTGGGGCGAGAAATGGATGGTTAACTTTAACGCCTCTAAAACAAAACTGCTCTCTACAAGGATCCATCCCTGCATCCCATTAGAATGTCTGAAGACCAACTTCTCGAGAGCTCCTCTCTGCGGCTGCTCGGTCTCACACTGTCCGCTGGTCTGAGATGGAACAAATACATCGAGTCAGTTGCATCATCCACCGCAAGAAAAGTTGGTTCCCTGTGCCGAGCCAGGAAATTTTTCTCCCCGGAATCGATCCTCCAAGTCTATAAATCGACCATTCGCCCTTGCATGGAGTATTGCCGCCATATATGGTCTGGGGCCCCTGATGTTTGCCTCAGGGTTCTTGATAAGATCCAGAGACGGATAGGCAACGTGATTGGCCCTGATCTGTCATCTCGTCAGCAGTCGCTCTCTCACAGACGCGATGTTGCCTCGCTCTGCCTTTTTTACAAGTACTTTCACGGTAATTGCTCCGAGGAGCTGCTTTCGCTTGTCCCTAGGCCTTGTGAATTTAAACGTCCTACGAGGCTGACATCCCGTTCCCACCCCTACACCGTTGAAACGGTTAGATGTAGACGTCTCTTCTACTCCAATAGCTTCATGTCTCGCACATCTCGCCTATGGAACTCCCTTCCCTATTACTAAAAGATTAAAAAAGTTATAAAATCCAAAGAAGGGTCTGTAATATTCTTGGTCCTGGTTTGGCATCTCGATTTCTGTCAATTTCCCACCGAAGTACATGGCTTTCTTTTTGTCTTTTTTATGAATATTTTCATAACAGTTGTTCAAAAGAGCTCTCCTTACTACCACGAAATTAAGCGTGCTACTAGATTGGAAACTAGGTCTCATCGTTTTACTGTTGAAATATGAAACCGTAAGTTCTATTTTAGCAGTTACTTTTCTCCCACTTCTGTATCTTCTGTATTCCCGAATATGTTCTTTTATTGTCCTTTCTCCTCACAAATATCTTATTTACTTTAACACACAGTAACCATTATTCCCTGTTTAGGTTTGCTTTTCCGGTCCCTTCTAGAGTCTACTTCAACTTCATACTCCGAACCTCTCTGTCTGAACGCTGAAAATTTATTCACTAATTAAATATTGACTTTCAATTCTACAATTAGCTGTCTATCTTTCTTGCTATCTTGTTCTTTCTTACGCTAATACATAGTGACCCTTTACCTTGAGTGACTCTTGGGACTTGTATTGGATGAACATTAGTAAAATAAAAAAGGGTGAAATTATTAAAAAAAAAATCTACCGGTAACGTGTAATCGTGCTATACCTGTTGTATGATCGGGTCATCGGTGGCTAACCAGGCTGCCCAATAAGGTTTTTTTTTTCTGGGGAGAAACGTGGCTAGTCTCTCGGCAGTCTTCCTTGTAGTGACAACGGTCATCTAACGACAGGCTGCGCTCCATTGCTATATATATAAATAGATTGAGGACCTGATATTGCTGGGCGGAGGAATTCTAGACTGATGTCAACAGCCAAGGCAGAGAATTTTTTCCCGAACGGAATCAACGAGTTCGCATCCGTGCGGCAGACAATGCTTCGAATTGGAGGACATTGCCTGTGGTTTGACTTCGAATCGGATCAGATCTGTCAGGTCTGCTTGCCTCAGACACACTATACATGAATAAATACTCCGGCTCCCAAACGCTATATGTGGAGGAAAAGATGCAGGTGTTCACCTGCGGGGCTAACCTATGACTACACCCGATTATAGGAATGATGCTGTCACTGATGATATTCAGTAGCATTTGTTTTTACCTGTCATACTGATTTCAAATCGGTCTCCTACAGAAGGTAGCGACGGTAAGTGAGAAGAAGGGACTAAGCATAAACTACAAGAAGACAGAATGTATGATCAATCAGTAAAAGGACGAGCCCGAAATACGATTTGCAAGTCGGGAAATCTAGAATCAAGCAGACGCGGAATTTTAAATATCTGGGAAGCATCTTGACAGAGGACAGTAAGCGCGACACTGAGATCCGTAGACATATTGGGAGGGCCAAGGACGCATTCCAAAAACTGGGCAAAATATTGCGAGACAGGCGGATTTCTTTGGTAACAAAGAAAAGAATACTGAGCTGTTACGTGGCATCTGTCCTTCTTTACGGCAGCGAATGTTGAACGATTTCCTCAAAGATGAAGAAGAGACTCTAGGCGACGGATTTGGGGTTCTAAAGAAGGATGCTAAGGATATCATGAACCGAGCCTGTGAGCAACGATGAGATCTTAGAGAGGATACAAACAAGGAAGGGGCTTATACATAACATCAGGAAGAGGCAGCTAAAATTTCTGGGACTCATAATAAGGAAGGATGACCTGGAGAATCTGATACTCACGGGTCGAATAGACGAAAAGTGAGACAAGGGAAAACAACGCATGACATATCTAGTGGGCTTAAGTGGATGACAGAACGTGGTCTGGGAGAGTCTGGTATTGGGATGGCTACGGACGCATTCCAAAAGCTGGGCAGAGTATTGCGAGACAGGAGGAATTCTTTGTTCCCAAAGAAAACAATACTGAACTGTCACGATGACAGAACGTGGTCTAGGAGAGGTGGCAGAGGGAAGGAACTTGTTAAGAGCTGCATGGGATAGTGGGATGTAGAGAGCCATGATCGCCTACGTCCTGAAAGGACATGGCATATAAAAAGATAAAGATATCTTAAGCCGGCTCTCTTGCCAATCTAAATGTCAGTATATTACAGTGAATGTAGATTACTCGATGCATATTTCTAAGATTTTCTTTCCTGCTAGAGGCTTTATATTCAATATCACAATAGACAGTAAGTTTATTGTTTCATCTGTTTTACTTTGGTTTTGTTTGGCCAACATTCGCATTAAAACAAAGATGGATGCGCTTGCTTGTCCTTTGACATTATTTTGTTTCGTTGCTAGGGTCGTATTCGGAAATTTAAACCTAAAGAGAGAACATTCTAATTCTGGTTGATATGATCGCATCCGAAGAAGTTTTTCCCCCAGCAGGAACGCTACCAATCAATTTCAAGAAAGCATACGAAGAAGAATGCGAAATTCAATCATTGATTTTGTGCCATGGAACGTAAACATGATGAAAGTCATTGTCGAGTCAACCTGTTTCATTGCCGGAGTTTCATGTACACACAGGGGCCTAACAATTGATCCTAAAATAAAATCAATAACCTATTAAATTTCCTCTTTTTAAATATACGTTTATTCTCTTTTGTCTTTAGAAAGACTATAGTTTCTTTTATTAATTTTGAAAAATCCCAATAAAAGAAAAAATGATTTTTTTTTATTTAGTTCAATCGTAAAAATATTATCCAAAGTATTTGAAAATGATCTTCTTCGCCCTCATCCAGCCATGTCGATCGACATTCAGTCTATTTTAGAAATAAACGAAACGATTTTTTTCTGATATTTATTGATATTTTCTAAGTTTAGTCAGGTCGGACACAAGACAAAACGGTGTGTTCATAGGGAGTTTAACATAATCTTCCATAGCCTGCAGTAACATTTAGCGTTTAATATCTATAACTATTAAAGGAAGGGGAAATTATGCATGAGTGTGCACCCCAAACTGGTACAAAAACGAATAAATTAATTTTTATAGAGAGTTTTTTTTATTACTTTTTGTACGCTTTTTGTATACTGAAGACAATGCAAATTAACAATTTAATACATGCATTTCTTAATAGTTATATAAAAACCTTGTAACAAAATGTGTATGTAATAAAAACGTACGTAAATGTTTTTCATGTCTTGTGTCTCTCAAACACGTGACCTTTATTGTATGTCGTGCTTACATTAAGTACGTTTGGCCAACGCTGCTCTATGCATTGATTTGATTTGCACATTTGCCACCAAAGATGCACGTAGTTTTGGCATGCACAACTATAATAATAATACTTTCACATCTGCCGTTTCCACCAAAGTACTATAGATATATTATAGGAATTATGTAGGAAAAATTATAGACATATAGAAAATACTATAAGAATACTATAGGTGTTATATTGGAAATACTTTAGAAATTATATAAAAGTACTATGGGAAATGCTATAGGAATTATAACTCCTATACTATTTTCTATATAAATCTATAATATTTCCTATAGTATTTTCTAATACTATAGGAAATACTATAGATTTATCTAGAAAATAATATAGGAAATACTACAGCAATTATATAGAAATACTATAGGAAAATTATAAAATTATATCGAACATACTATAGGAAATACTATAGTATATAGGAAATGTTAAAGTAAATACTACTGAAAGTATAAAGAAAATCCTGTAAGAATACTATAGAATTTATATAGAAAATACTATAGCATTACTATAAGAAATACTATATATTTACAATAGAAGCTATATTTTAATTCGTTTAAATTATAAACATGAGCAGAAAAGAGGAAATAAAATAAAATAAATGCCCGTCTTTAAATTTAATATTTATTACAGTATAATGCATCTTGAATCATTATCATAATCATAATCGTATAATCCTTGAAGCTATCTCAGTGGAACATACTCCTCACTAATGAAACATGAAGGGAATGAAGATGAGTTAACTAGACGTGAAGGTCTGGACTGGTGGGACTGAGGAATACATTTTATCGGAACATCTATGAAAATAACGATATCTTCTAATCATTAACACATAATTTTTTTAAAGGTTAATTTTCATGCTTATTTTTGCTTTAACTATATACAGAGGGCTAACGGCCATATCGAAACACTGTTTCCAGTAAGATCACCGAAGTTAAGCACCGCTTGGGAATCCCAGGTGCTGTAAGCTTACGTGTAATGGATAATGGCGCGGATTTGTTAAAAAGGGAGCCGAGTACCGAAAGGTACGAATCCACCTCGTCTCTCCCGACTATGGGTTAATTAGTAAATCATCTTCCCAAATATATGATTAATTTTTGCAATATAAAAACGTTTTCTGGCTTTAAATAACCTGAAAAGAGAGCTAATCCATAAGAAACTAATCATCCAATCAAAAAAATAAAAATAAATATATAGGGAGGCCTTAAAAAACATATTTAAAAAAAATGAGATGAAAACAATGTAGCACTGGATAAAGGGTTTGACTTGAGCTTCCAAGAAGGTTAACAAGTAGGTAGAGACACCGGGAGAAGGTCACAGGATACAACAGCAGAAAAGTTCTGAGTATAACCAACAGGTGAAAATAAGAAAGATTACAGTTGTAATATATTTGTTTTATATATATATTAATTTTATATATATTTATTTTATTTTTTATATATTTACTTTGTATATATTTTATATATATATATATATATATATATATATATATATATATATATATATATATATATATATATATATATATATATATATTTGTTTTTCCCATACTACCATCAAACATAAACAGAAACTGACATAAATAGATTCAAATTTTTTTAAAAAATAAATCGGTTTGCCTGAGAATCGCAAAACCGTGAAACCTTGGGTCACAAACTCACATCCATGCACATAAGTATGTTAGATCTTTCTCTGATATTGAGCGCTTTCTGATAAGTACCGCACATATTTAATATACAAATAATATATATATATATATACATATAAATCACACACACACACACACACATATATATATATATGAGTGAATAAATTACATTTTCTGATACACGCACACACACATTGATATATATATATATATATATATATATATATATATATATATATATATATATATATATATATATATATATACATATATATATATATATTGTGTATTTAGGCAGCAAATTGTCTTTTAGATATGTGTAATTGAATAAATAACAAACATTAAGTTTGCTTATTTTTATCATAATCCTTTTATATTCACGAATATTTTCCGTATATAGCAGTCAAATGAGGCAAGAAATAATGCACTGTAACGGAGAAAATCGCTTAGATTTCCCAATTAGATTTCATAGTAATATACGTACAAATATTTGTGAATATGAAAGGTTTATGGTAAACAATAAGCAGGTGTATTATTTGTAATTTATTCAATATGCATAGAATATTATTGCAGCCTCTCTCTCTTTCTCTAAACATACATACATACATACATATATATATATATATATATATATATATATATATATATATATATATATATATATATATATATATATATATATATAAATATTCACGTGTGTGTGCCAGAAGTGACGTAACCTTATGAATTCTGAATTTGGCAATTGGTTCCTTACATTAAAATTGTGAATGAGCTGTGCCACAGGCATTGGAAAAGTTTGCTGAGATCCGCTGATCTCCAATAAACATTAATTGATGAGGCGTGTCGTTTGAAGGTTAAATCTGGGTTTGAACCGCGTGTATTAGTACTGATAGTGAAATACTTAAATAGTATAGCTGGGCGACAGGCCAACACACATATATCATTATCAGGCGACCAATTCTAAAACCTGTCATACTATAAGACAATATAATAAAAGGCTTAATCATATTTTGGGGAAGATTTGAGATGAGGAATTATCCTTATTAGAATGAAAGGATTAAGAAGGACAACAAAAAAGAAAAAGAAAAAACACTTCCACCACCCGATTCCTGAAATCTATAACCTTCCTGACTCCAAAGTGGAAAATGCCAAAATTTCACCATTAGATTTTCCATGAGACACATCGTTAAAACTTTGATTGAGAAACATCTGGTTTCCTAGCAGTTCAATCTGTGGGTCTGGTAGTACTGGAAATTCACATCCCCTGGCTCAGTCGGGTCGGGAAGTGAACGGACAAGCGACACAAAGAAAAATGAAACTGGTGACTGTTATTTCTTTTAGAATTACTGGGATGGGGAGGTATCCTTATTTACATGCTAACTGTTGTCTTCCTCTTTGTTTTTATCAAAACGTTTCGGCTGTTTGGTTTCCTCCTGCCGTCATCAGCCCAAAACAAACACAGAGTACAGTTGTAGTTTATACAGTAACCCTTTTCAAAGATGCCGCACGATGTGATCGCCTCCCCAGACCGATAATATGAAGAAGTCACTTTTCTTACAAATCGAAGCTGAGTCTCATGGTAGGAAAGTGAACCTTAACTAACTACTATGCTTAGCAGAGATTACATCCAACTTCAGAAAACTTAATTTTAAAATTGGATTTATTTTAAGAAAACATATTTTTCTTAAAAAAAAGTAGATGTTCCTTAAAATTTATCAGACAATTTATTGCTCTAGGTGAAAATTATTATTTTACTGGCTTAGAAGACGCACTCCGGGTGTCCTTTGGACTTTCTACTGCGGACGACTTTTGCATCTTTTAGCTTAAGCGTCCTATGTACGTAAAATCTAAAAGAATTTAGAAATAATCAAATCATTTTATCTTTATTCTACACCATAATTCAGCAACTTCTTCTTTTATGCAACCGATCTCCGTAGTCTGTTTACTTTTATTTTTGGTGCAATTTTTATTTTATTTTAAAATCACCATTCTTTAAGGTCCTTTCACATAAAGTCACTCTTAAAATACACCAGGTAACCTGAACAATGTAATATTTCGAATACGTTACAGTAAGCGAGCTAGAAAAAGAAAAAAAAACATATGAGCAAAGTACTGTGGGGTGCTTAAGTTTTAAATACGGTTTAATTAGATTATGTCAAATGCAATTGCGATGAAAAGTGATATTAAAGTTAAACCTTTAATAAAGAATTGTTTTTACAGCTTTCAATTTGTTCGATATTTAAATTTGATTTTAAATGAGTAATTTATTTAATAATTAATCGCGTGTAACGAGAGTAATTACTACCTGTTACTTCAGATTGTTTATGATCTGTCGATAACAAAACACGCACGGATGGACACACATACACTGCGCTTTACTTATGTAAAGGGCGTTAAATTATTTGAAATTATTCAGTTATATGTGTTCAACATTTCTTTTAGATAATCTGATGTTAATTATCAATTCCACTTTTGATTTGAATTATGTATTTAGCCATGTAATTCCGTTTCACATAAGGATGTGCTGTAAAAGTTTCTCTAAATGCGTTTTCTCTAAATTATGATGTCAACAATATCAAGCTATCAATAGGACGATTTAAGAGATCCTTTTACCGTTCCAGAAAATAACTCCTTCTGCTATGCTTTGTCCTTACAATAGTTAGCTTAGATAAAACATGGATCATACTTGGGTTGGAGCTGGGGAAACATATTCCACACGGGTTCAAAAGGTTTGATGTGGACGTGTGGCTGATGACTTCTTCCACCCTACAGCCCCTTTCCTGACAGCCACAAAGTAGAAATCCTATAGTTACTCTATCACTACTTCCATGGGAAAATCCTTAAGAGAAGCACCATTATTTATCGATACCAGCTCGGATCTTTGCTGCTAAGCCCCACATTGTTACGTCCACGGGGTTGATTTACCATTATTTCTTATGTTCTCCTTTGAATGTTAGACTCAGAATGATTCTTCTAAGAACTTGTAATCGGCGAAACAACATCCTACGTGGGTGTTTCCGGGAACATTTATGTAATCTTAACCTCTTCAAGCCAATCTTTATCCCCGGTATTCTCGTAATCTTCACGTCCATCTTCCTCGTCTTACATCCATATCAAACATCTCATTCTGTTACGCTCTACATTAAGTGGCTCTCGTGTCTTTTATCGTGTGAAAGTTAGTAAAGATCTTATTGATTTAATTATGTTTCGTCATACATCTAAAGAAAATCATGACTAAATTTTGTTTACGTTTCCACAAAAGAAAACAATGTAAGCAGCGAGGAATGGCGGTTGATGTTTCCGACGCCTCGTTTCTTTGAGCGATATTTTGATTTAATAAGATACAATATTTTCAAAACCATATTTCTTTCTATCTATCTATCTATCTATCTATATATATATATATATATATATATATATATATATATATATATATATATATATATATACACAATGAAAAATAATGATTGTCACATAGTATATCTGGAAGAAGATGAGACATTAGTTTAAGAAAACATGACATCAAAATGTGTCGCTTTCGACGCTTTTATTAACAAGAATTAAATTATATTGGTATACTCGTGATTATAATTTTCGCGCCATCTCTAATATTTCCAATGATTTGCCAGTTTTAACTCACATCGTGTTTAAATCAGTTAATCTTTTATATAATAACAACAGCATCAAAGATTACAGAAATAATTTACGATGTCTGTTTGTCTCCACAATGACAATAATTGCAGTTGTATATTTTGCCAAACTTTTTCTTGATATTACTGGTTCTGATCAATTTATTCTTGGATGATCTTCTCCGCCTCCTTCGTCCTCAATGTGCTATGTCACTCCAAGACGTTGGCAAACATGGCTCTTCACAACTTACTATCAGTTGCAGCTCTTAGTAATGTTTATATGCATTACGCATTACAGATTGAAGGGAGGAACGATAGGGGAAAACAACGAATCACTTACGTAGCCAGCATGAGTAAAATAATAGCGAAACTAGCTTTAGTAGAGTTAACAAAAGATTTACGAGTTACAAATAAGAGGAAGTTGTGGAGAGCCACAATCACCAACGTCCGGAAGGGACACAGCGGATAGAAGAAGAATATAAGAGTAAAATGATGGCGAAACTAGCATTAGGAGAGATAATAAAATATATTAAGAGCTACAAAGAGGAGGAAGTTGTGGAGAACCACGATCGCCAATGTCCTAAAGCTATACGACGAATAGAAGAAGAAGAAGAAGAAGAAGAAGAAGAAGAAGAAGAAGAAGAAGAAAAAAATGTAAGCGTAAAATGATGGCGAAACTAGGTTTTGGTAAGATAATAAAAATATGAAGAGTTACAAAGGAGAGGAAGTCGTGGAGAGCCACAATCGACAAAGTCCTGAAAGAACACGGTAGAAAGAAGAAGAAGAAGAAGAAGAAGAAGAAGAAGAGGAAGAAGAAGAAGAAAAGCAGAAGAAGAAAGAATGAGGATATCAAGAATAAAAAGAATTGCTTCAGGAGAGATAAAAAAATAAATTAAGATCTATAAAGGAGAGGAAGTTGTGGAGACGCAAGAAGAATATTACCGAACATGTTGAAGCATGAAAATTAAGAAAGAAGCTTCTTAACTGGTAAATGCTTTTATATGTAATTTTTAAAAAAAAGTCATCTTTTGAGTAGGCGAAGAATTTAAAACGCTTTCGCTTATCTTGGGAGAAAGCTGGCAATATGAAGCTTCTAAAGAATATCCATGTTGCCCGGAATGGCTGCAAAAAACGTTCCCCTCCCAAATTTATAGGCAGACCCACACAAATGCATTTTTGGAACTTTCACGGTGATTTTCTATCGGGTTTCTCCGTAAAATTATTCCGTTTTATTGGTTCATTGCGTAGTTCCACTTTCTTGTTTATCTCCACAAGAATTTTTCTGCAAATAGTTGCAAAGTATTGCATTATTTTCTTCAGCCGGAAGTAATGAATTATCAGTAGTAGGATTTCCAATATATATATATATATATATATATATACATATATATATATATATATATATATATATATATATATATATATATATATATATATATATTAAGGCAATTCACCTCAAGCAAGGCAGGAGTGGCACTAGCACACAAGGGTTTACAAAGGAATGAGAATAAGTGTAAATGGGCGTGTTTGAAGAAAGGATACAGACAAGGACGGCGAACAAGCTCAAGGAGTCAGATGTCGATTGACATTACACTTGAAAATTTGAAGATTATAGTAATCGGGAAAGCAAGTAACGGGAAGGGAGTTCCACAGACGCGAAGTGCAGGAGAAGAAGCTGGTTGAGTATACAAGACGGTTACATTTAACCATTCTGACAGTGTTTTGAAAGGGTGGGACCGAGATGCCAGCCTGGATGCCCGCTTACACTCTGTTCATATCAAAATGTTTTCATATATATATATATATATTTTAAGACAGTTTTTATGTTTTATAAGTTTGTCTTATAGATACAACTATTTAAGTAAATGCTCTGTTTATAATAAACAGTATTAACAATATTTGCCGGCCTGAATGTCCGAGAAATTTTCATAGAAGATGTGCGTCCTCCGACAGGAATCGAACATGTATCCTATACGGAACTGTCAAATAGCCTGACGTGCTTAACCGATTTAGCCACAGAGGAGCGTTTCGATTAGCGAGGTCGATTTTATTGTTTTTAAACAAATTACATCACACATTATGAATAAAATAAAAAGAAAGTATAAAACAAAAATACGTCTTAAAATAATTGTTGGAATTTGTCCATTTCATATATATATATATATATATATATATATATATATATATATATATATATCAGCACTTTCATTTCTATCTGTTTATATAAATTTCGATCAATCACTCTCTATGTTCATATCTGCCTATTAAAATGTGTCCATATCTATCTATCCGTCTATCTATCCCAGCATTTTCATATCTATCTATCTATCTATCTATTTGAAGTTCTTAGTTTCTGCTATATATGTTAAATAAGCAGGACTTGATTTATCGTAACCTATGAAAATTGCTTTTTCGTAATTAGTGTCCAATGTCTTTCTACTTTGCATGTAGGCATAACAAATTGTGCCAAATATGCATATTGCCCCGGTTAGGTTTGCAAACCGTAAACATTTCGAAGGCAGTTTTTTTTCCGTTCGTTGGCTGTTACACCGATTTCTAATATATGCAGCGGTCAGAATAGATATGACCACAAAAACCTTTGGTTGTTTCGATTCTATTAATAGACATCTATCCATTTCAAATAGGGCTCGCAAATATCATTCTGCAGTACCATCTTCCAATATCTGCCTGGCACTGATCTATCTCGATGAAGTAAATCCTGAGAATATTTGATATGTTAAGCATTCGAACCCGGAAATTTAAAAAATCAGACTCTTTTGTTCGGAACGGACACGGAATATAGAAGAAAAATGGCTTTGTATCAATCGGTTTTAATATCAGTTTTAACAGAATTCGTAACATTTCTATTTTAATTATTTGCTAGAGTTTCGAAATTTTATTTTTCGGCTAATCCACGACTTATATTCTCTTCTCACCCCATTGACCGCAGTTTCTTTAGGGAAGAATTGCTCAGCAGGTTTCGGCGTATGCCAGGAAAGGTCGACCTAATAGTCTGCATGAGGAAGCCGTTACAAGGTATGCAATCGCGGTGCCTCTCATGCAAAATCGTGAGCGTGTTGTATCCTACCGAGAGGATGTTTAAAGGTCCAAGGAAAGATTTTCATCTTGACAGGATAGCCTTCACTGTATAAGCAGCAGGAATAGTTGCTAGGAGTCATTGCGGTTGTCTGTAAAGTATTCTGTTTTCAGTTTATTATTGACATGTGCTGCGAACGGTCACCATATACCATAGCCCAAGTTAGCACCCTGGAGGTGTAACTCCAGTCTGACCATCCGGTGAGAGCACAACACGGAAAACAGAATTTTATAGGTTATAACTATGTCTCAACTGGCGCAGAGTTCGACGCTTCTGGCTGACTAAGACGGCGCGGGGGATCACCGTTCAACTCACATTTCGACCCTGGTTTCTTGGAGAATTTAGCAGACGATCATAGCGGCTAGCCCCATATTGTTCAAGGAGTCATGAAAGCTGGGGGGAAAAGTGAATCTAAGTGTTGGAGATCAGAAAACAAAAAAAAGGGGAAAAAAATGAAAGCAGAGAGAGAGAGATAGTAGGGGTAATCTCAGACCTTTATTCCATATTTCGGCTTTGTCTGCCATCAGAAGAGGCTGTCATTCAAAGACAGAACTTTTAAACCACTTCAGATGCTGCTAAAAAAGGACTGATGTTTGGTTAAACAGGCATTATCTCGCGAGGCAAGCGAATGCATACTAATATTACTATTGATACTACTAATTCTACTATTATTGCTACTATTACTGCAACTACTCTTTCTACTATTATTGATACTACTACACAAAGACACTGGGTATTGATTTTTTCGAAGTTTCATTTTATTCTGTTGCGCACAATTGTTTTTAAATTAAATAATTGTCATATTACTTTTGTTACCTAAAAACTGCATTGGTCTGGATTTTAATGACTGCTTTCTGACATGGAATTCTTCCAATATGGAGACTTCATCGTGGGATAATTATTAGCCAAGTTAGCCTGGAAGGATATTGCTATACAGTAGAGTTCCATACTCACTGTGTGCCCCATACATAAATCCGATGTTAATTAACCTAAAAGACGACAGCATGTAAAATCAATCAAACCTTATCATCCTTCAATATGGCTTTTAGGGATTTTTCTATATTCTATATTTCTTCATTCATTATGGGCACGGCATTGATGCACAGGGCCACGGCCTATTTCTATTCCAGAAACAGGTCTTCATATTTCGCTATTTTTCTTTTTCATTTCCTTTTGTGTTCATCTTATGACCCGTTGGAACAGCTATATTGACAATCTGTCAGAATGTGTTTGTTTTTTTTTAGCTTACAACAAGTAAATTCTCTTAACGCCATTCACGTTTTTGTCTAACTGAAGCTGAAACTATATCAACATTTTACATTTTCACTGTGACTATTTGTGTGTTGATCTAATCGAATCCAAAACTCCGGCGTAATTTCTATTTTTCCTAGTCTCTGTCTCTTGAAGCCGCAGCTGTCTGCACTTATTTACTCGGTGCTTTTAACTTTCGTCATTTTGTTTACATGGAAGATGTTTCATAGTTGGTTTTTATTTTGTTAATCTTCGAATTTCTTGTCGGTTTCTAAAACCACCAATTCACTTTCTGTTATATTTTTTTTATCAGATGTTCTCTACTTTTGGATATTAAGGTATTTAATCCCGTTTTATATACTAGCTTTTATTCTACAGGAAATAATAGAGCTTCAATAATGATATTAGTTTATATTACTTCTTGCAGAAAGTGAAACGGATCGAGAAACCAGCGATCGAATTCAGAATTCCAGTCGAGCTCTTTACATTCACTTAAAATAAATAATCTTGGGAAAGATATGATTCAATTTTATCTCCCTCGGCTATGGATTAAATAACCGAGCAGACTGGTTCTATAACCGTTGTTGCTAGTTAGTATGATAGAAATCAGCATTGAATAGAAAGCTGTATGTGAACCTAGTTGAATTGTAACTAATGTGGGTTCAGCTTTGTACTAATATAAACAGCAGGTTGGCTCGGTTGTTTTTGAAAAAAAAAAAAAAAAAACAAGAGCGCGAACAGGCCTGAGCAGATGGACATGCTAGGAAACCAGCTCTCATGAAATGTTTTCAAGTCCAAACTGCATTGATGAAATATGATTATAATCCTTGAGGTAACCATTTTGGTTAATGATTAAAGACATTTCTCCGTGTTTGTATAGAGGTTGTCAATATTTACTGCGTTGTGTAGAGTATTGCGAATCTTCAGTGTTATCTCGGGAAGTGTATCAAACGATTTCGTTTGTCCTCGATTTCAAATACGCAGAAGATTCCGGTTTACCTGCATATATTTATTTCCTTTAAAATCTTCTACCAAGTTCTTCGCAATGTATTATGGGAATGTTTCAAGCACACCAAGAATGATGGATAGAATTATTTCATCCATGTTCTATATTTTCTTCATTTCTTTGGTAAGGCTTCGTTATTCTTCGCAGCTCTTTGAATGTGTTCTATCGAAAATGATAGCTCCAATATCCACCTTCAAATACTTCAGGTTTCAGGAAATGCCCACATATTTTTCCAAACACTTAGCCAATATTTTCTGGACATTTCAAGCAAACCAATCATGCTGCACACAGCTGTTAAATTCATATTCCATAATTTCATCATTTTAGAAATTATTTTGAACAATGTACACACAATCTTCCGACTGATTTGCAATGTTATATTGGAGTCATCTCAGACCAACTCATATTAATTTGTTTCATTCCTTTGACAATGACCACTCATTCCATTCTTTAAAACAACTTTGAAATTTCTACCACTCATAATGAGGAAGGACGGATAGGAAAATCTAATACCCAAAGTAAATATGTAGGAAAATTACAGTAGCTATAACCAGCAAGTAACTTACATAATGATTTTCTTTAGAGGGATAAGGAATGATGATATTACGAAAAATATTGTTTGTGGGGGAGAAAATTTGGGGAATTCATGATTCCCCATATTCTGATGGGACATGGCATGTAAGTGTTGATAGCAATATTTTACGCTATTGTTCCCCAAATACAAGGACCAAAGTGCCACTCAATGTAGAAGGTTACTGGGTGGAGTTTTGTTATGGGCGGAAGAATGGTAGATTATGAGTATAAATACGATAGATAAGGGTTGGCCCTAAACATGTATTGGTTATGAGATAGAGGATCGAGAGTCTTCGTCTGTGGTAAAAAGATTGTACGATGGAAAATAATCCGTCGCCTATAAGGCAGCGTAAACAATTACGAAGTCTGTTGAGGTTGCTGAGAGAGAGAACGACAGAGAAGGGATATTGGGTAGCTTAACCCAGATATGTCATCAATACTCCATTTCTTGTCAGATCTAAAGCTTGGAAATATATAGGCAGGAGGAGTAAGACTGTCTTCTTTGGGCTATATAATTTAAAAAAGAAATCTCTCACTTTTCTTTTTTCCTGCTTTTCATTACTTTATTTTTCAAATTCAACATATTCTCTCTTGAATCTACATCATTCATTTTCCTCGCAAAATATTTGTCTTCATAATGTTCGCAACGATTTGACATGATTATCTGAGCACACATGAATGATTGCTTTGAAATTGAAAAGCACATATAATCTTGTTATTTTTTACATAACTTTATATACCTTTACGAGGATATCAGTCAGGGAATGCTATGGGCATACACCAGTGATTCCTAAACAATTTGGGCTATGCCCCACCTAAGAATCTCTAAAATCTTGATGGCCACCAAACACAAAATATGAACTCTTATTCACGTAGAGGAAGACTAAAATGTCATTAACTTTCATTAAGAACTTAAGACGTCATTTAATTTTAAAATTTTACAAATTTATAAAAATATTGTGTTACTAATATATATATATATATATATATATATATATATATATATATATATATATATATACATATATATATATATATATATATATATATATATATATGTATATAAGTGATAGAAATTGTAAGGAATATTTGGGATAATCATAATTAAGTAATTCATCGAGTCTAGAAGAAACCTCAACAGAATGCAGAAAGCACTGGACGGATATATATATATATATATATATATATATATATATATATATATATATATATATATATATATATATAGTCAAACCTAATGAGCCAGACAATCCTACCAAGGTTTCACTTAGGCAGATCCTCAGGAGCCAGCTGACCCTGACGATCTGCCTAAGTGAAACCTTGGTAGGTTATGTCTGGCTCATTAGGTTTGACTAGGTTTGCTCTACGTTTGTATTGAGCTCTTTAGTTAGTTGTTTACACGTATCGGGGTTTTTTCTTTGGGCCTTGAACCTGTATCTGTCCCATTATTTTCGACAGACTTTCATGTTCCTGGCTCTTTGTTTTTTAAAACCTTTTTTCTCTTCGTGTTTGGTTTGGCTATTGTTAAATCAAGAATTCTAAGGTTTTTCGACACGAGTATAGTTACCTATATATATATATATATATATATATATATATATATATATATATATATATATATATATTTAAAGACATTTATATTATGTTTAACGTTCTTTTTATATATATATATATATATATATATATATATATATATGGGAACTAAGGGATTAGACCCTTTGTCTGAATGCTCAAATAGCCATTATTTTCACCATTCTAAGTGGATTCCGTCTTCTACGCAGTCATTTGTAATGTCTATTTCTCTTATCTAAGTTGCGGCATTCAATTATTAGATGATTGTCATTTTGATCTTTATCCCAACACAGACGGTTTTATTCTTCTCCGATGTCGTGTCTACTTTAGACTTAAACCTCTTGCTAAACCACACATTCCCTCAAGATCCTGTTAATAACGAATAATTCTATCCATTCAAACTGTCATTTCTATCGTATTTCCTCTGCTACATTATTCTATTTCATAAATCCACAACAAAACTATTTTTCTATTGTATTCTTCCTTTTTTTTTTACTCTCCGAAAAAATACGTCACACAGAACTGTTGGAATTGCAATGTAACCATGATATATATTCGAAGGATTTTAGAATTACCCAGAATCCATCCGTCCTGCGTATGATGATAAACTACATCCGCATCCCGAGTAAGACGATAAACTACATCCAACAGCAAAGACTTTGATCAGAAAGTTTTGATGAGCGTGGAACACCTCTTAATTGCCGGTGTTCCCCAGGTCCACCCTGACTCGCGTTGGTCGCACCTGTTAGGGTCCCAGCTATGGGCAAATAGTTAATCCTCCAAATGGGGTCAAAACACCATGAAAGTATAAAAATAGGTTTTAATACCAGCAATAGATGTTTGGAAAAAATATTACCAGCAATACATTTTTAGAAAATGATAATACCAGAAATAAAAGTTTGTCGGCATTAAATAACCCATTGAGGTTTTGATATGCCGTAAAACAAAACAAACCAGACCAAAACCCACAACTCATACAAGTAACAAACCGATAGGAAATGAAATATAAAAAATAGAAAGAGGCGTAAGGCAAGGATGTCTGTTCACCCCTGATTTATTCAACCTATAGCGTGGGCTGATTCTGGGAGAACTAGATGTTCTACCAGCATTCATTATTGATGGACATAATCTTAACAACATTTATTTGTTATTTGTATTTGATTAATAATAATAAATAAATGGCTCAGCCACTCGAATACGTGTCTACTAGGATGGCTAACTAATCCCCATTGCAGATGCCTGCTCAGGCCCATGTTTGCACATTTATAGTTGTTAAACACCCACAAAGCCAAGCTGTTATACTGCAACTACGATGAGCGGACTTTACAGTTTTTGGGAGAGAGCGCGATACCTAGCGTGATCAAGAGTTTGAACAAGACTAGCACGCTCAAACCCTCGGCCATGATGACTTGTGACTTCGTGCTAATAATAATTATGATAATAATAATAATAATAATAATAATGATCTCAGGATGTTCTGTACTTGTGCCAAATGAATATAATCATCACGATAGAGAGGGGCAATATTTAAATTGAGCAATCTGCAAATACATTCGTAAAGATGTTACAAATACTTGTATGAACACTACCCAGCACTGTTTAAGGAAATAGAATACATCCTAAATCTATGAGATGGCACCGTCTTTACAGACATGAAGACTGAAGACAATAGGCCGGACATACTTGTCAAAATCCGAAAAGAAAAACCTTGCCTAGTAATTGATATGACTTGTCCAGCTGTCTGTAGGATAGCAACGTCGGAATTTGAAAAACTATCGAAATATAAAGACCTGGAAATCGGAATAGAAAAAATGTGGAAACTGAGAACAAAAATTAGTTCCAGTCATAGTTGGAGTGCTTGGAATGATAAAAAAGGAACACGACAACATATTGAAAAATCCCTGGAAATCCCAGCTTAAGAGAAATAAAAAAAATGTTTTAATATGTACAGACCACGCACTAAGAACTTTGTCTATTTAACGCTAGTAATATTATGGGAGTTAGAAAAACAACACACCGCTACCTGCCTTAGGTCTCCTCGCAGAGTTGGTAAAGAGTGTAACCGTAGCCAGAATTGAAATAGAATGATTATGGTAATAATAATACAAAATTTAATTATTTTTAATTATTGTTAAAAAAAATAGAATTATTTAAATATACCCTTTTTTTTCATTGATTTTAGTTGGATTTAACTGAAAAATATTTAAATAAAAAAATAGCTTATAAGAAAAATAATTCAATAAAATGAAATCACAATACAAAAGCAGACTGATGTGTACCTATGTTTTATAGATTAGGCAAAAGTGTTTGATAATGTCACAGAGATCTATTGGAACAGTTAAATAGCCTTGAGACATTTTTTTGAAAGATATTAGAATAATCCAGAACCAATAAGGGCCGTAACCCCGCCTGCATTCAAATAGAAAATGAATTCAGTAAATAGTCAGAAGTAGCTAGGGACGTAAGATAAGGATATCTCTTCTCACATGATTTAGTCAACCTACACAGTGAGGTGATTCTGAGAGAATTGGAAGTCTAACCTAGATTCATTATTAGCAGCAGCAGTTTTTACAACATATGGTATGATTTCCTTCACTACACTATTGCAGGGATTATTACACAATTAAAAGAATCCCTGCAGAGGGCAGTGAAAGAAAGTGAGAAGAAAGGCAATTGCATCAATTGCAAGAAGACAGAAATAAATGGTTGTTAGCAAAAGGAACAACGAAACAGGTAAATTACAAATTCGAGATACCAAACAAATGCAACAATTTAACATCTAAGAAATGTTTTAAGAAAGGTCCTAAATTGCAACACTGAAATCTAAGGAACCCTGGGAGAGCAAAAGATGCCTTCCAAAACTAAGCAAAGTATTAGGAAACACGATATTTTCGTTAGAAACAAAGAAAAAAGTACTATTATCGTTCTCAAAAATGACAGTGAATGCTGGATAATCTGCTATTACATTATTAAAAGATTTTCAACAACATAAATGTAGTTCTACAGTAGGATGATGAGAATACTATTTGTGCAATGACGAAGTTTTAGAGAAAATGGAATAAAAAATAACACATATAAATAACATCAGGGAGAAATTGTTGAAATTCCTACGGCATATAATGAAGAAAAGGCGCTTGGAAAATTTGATACTCACAGGACAGATTGAAGGCAAAAGGGACAAAAAGAAAAAAAACAATGTACAACCTAACTTGTGAGTTTGTGTAAATGCATAGTCGGGCGATGTTTAGGAGAGATATGAAAAAAGACAACATTTATCAAGGTCTACAAAGGACAGAAACCTGTGGAGAGCCATGATCACCAACGTTCTGAAGTGACACTACCCATAGAGAAGATGGATAATCCTCTTCAGTTTTACTATATCTTAATAGGTTATGTAAATCCTATGGAGCCTGTTGTGAACCTTGCAACGTGTTTCCGCTACGTACAAAATAGACTGTGAACTGTAATGTAAAATCAGTCATCCTCTATGGCAATTAATGCAGGACAATCTCCTCACAGATCAAGCAGAGACTTGAAGCAATAGAAATGTGGTTCTACAGAACGATGCTGATAATACCATGGACTGAACATGTCAGAAACAACGAAGTTTTAGAAAAAATGAAAACAAAATATACATGGCATCAAAAACAGACTGTTGACTTTTCTAGGGGACATAATGAGGAAAGTGGGCTTAAGAAAATTGATACTCACATAACATATTGAAAGCAAGAGAGTCAAAAGAAAAAAGTATAATCAACAGAACGAACCTGCGTAAATGGCTGAAAGGGCCCGGTTTATGAAACAACAGTATCGGGGAGAGAATTTCCAAAGTCCGGCATTCAGATTATTTTGAGGAGCCCTAGTCGAAAAAGGAGATACTGGGATAAACATACTCGACCTAGCGTGTCTTACAAAGCATTTTTAAAGAGCGTGCCTTTCTTGGCAACCCTCGTGATCGAGTGTAATTTGCTACGAGAATTAGACTTTGAGGAACTCATCACGTATTTTGTTTCATTGAAATTTCGAAAAATGCACTTTTAAGCTGCCTTGGAGCTGGTTTTATTCTTCGTATTTTTTTTTCGATAAAATACCGATTCGTAATTTTGCTCTCTACTTTTTGTAAAGAATATCTAAACCCCTAAAGGTATTTTCTTGAGGTTCCTCGGGTTTTCGAGGCCCGGCACATTTATACCGGCTATCCACCCCCACTGTCGCCGCCACTAGGAAAAATATCAAAACGACAAAATTTACGAATTTCCATAACATTATGTAGCGTAAATGCACTTTCAGTCTATCCACTGTGTACGCTGCACTGATATGCAAATCTAAAGAATGTCAGTGTTCTTGAAATTGATTAACTGCCATTTTTGATTGGTAGTTAGGATGGTATATTAGTCATAAAACTGGGTTTCCCAAAAGAGAAATTACTTATGACTGTACCTGATAACATTTATTCGGTTTGAAAATTACCTGCTTGCCGTTACTCTAAACTAAATCCTTTTTATCTCAATAGATTGTCGCCATCTTGCTTAAAGTTCATTTTTTTTATTTCAGATAAAAACTTGGAAAATTTCCAAAATATTTCCGTGAACTTTCACTTTCCAAAATTACAGTTGGTAATTGTAGTTTAGATATGTGGCAAAGAGAAACCGTCAATTTAAATTGATGCCGCAAGGTTATGGGTAAAAATAATGTTATGAAGTGTCATATTTTATCAATCTGTCTCGTATATCGAAAGCTTCATTTTTCTGCGCGCCTACATCGCGATAGAATGTGACACAGGGTCAGTTTAAAATGGTTTTAGCAGCAATACCGCAGAAAAATTCTCAAACAAACTTCGATACTTCGTCATATTGGGGACGCCTCAGACACCGGACAAAAAAAAACACAGTCCCTCCCAAAGGATGGGTACTACCTGGGGGGATCTCGCCACTGGCGCTTGACTGAATATTATTGGCAGAGGAGTAAACTTTTCTATCGTTCTGCACTCGATACTCGCATACCGAGAGTTACCCTACCCTTACTGCTCGGACATTTATATCGGCCGTGCCTTAGGTATGCTAATTAAGCTGTTATTTACATATCACTGCAGTAACTTTTTGGGGATGCGCTTTGTGATGTAATGGATATCGATATAAAAACCCGTAGAACCGAGTTCGAATTCCGGTCGAGTTTGTTAGATACAATTACGCACAAATATGGGAAAAGTATGAATACATCTATTCCCCCAACTATGGGTTGAAGAGTATGACATACTGGGTTCTTTAGCCTTGGTTAGCAACCAGTCTACCACAGAAAGAAATGACAATCTACTGCGGGGAAAAAAAACTTCCTGGTCAGTCATGTATCGAAAGATACATGATCGCCCAAGCATGTGTCCCGTATGACACTTTACAGACAGTAACTGACAGAAGACCGTAAATGTGAGAGAACGGGCTAATATCAAACTCGCTGTCCCCATTATATCCTCTCGGACTAAGTTGTTAAGTTTTATCACAATGCAAGCCGTTCTTGGATTTAATATTTCGACAGTGTCGAAAATGCGTCTGATGCAAAGACGGCTTTCTTTTTAAGATCGCTAACAAAAATGCGTTTGTTTATAAATGATATTCATTATGAGTTTTCTTTTTTTCAAGAACTGTCAGCGTAAATCAAATGTCTTTCTCTTATTCTATAACGAAGATGATGCTGTTTTGTGAGCGTGTGTCAGGATAATGTCAACAGGCGTAAAAATACTTAGATTTCCTTGTCTCTGCAGTCGATCAATCAATATTTATTTTATTTAAATTCTTTTTTCTTTTTGAAAACGTTTCTGGTTGTGTAATGCGTCATTATTTAGCAGATGTTCGCTAAAACAGCGTAGTCAACTGAAGGTAAGATCCGTTTAAATACAGAAAAGCAAATAAATAGAATAAATTCTAGAAAATACGAGGCAACAAAGGAGAGGAAATTACTCTTGCGATTGCCAGTCAAATTTGAAGATGCATTGTTCGCTTGCGAAACGAAAGGAACTTTTTCAAGAATACGTTATTTTTAATTTTTATTTGTATTGACGATGGAAGTGTTGATGACATGAAACAAAACACCACTACTACAAGTAATAAAAGAATTATCCTTAAATTGATTTAAGTTGCAAAGACGGGGGAAAAAAAGAACGCAACGCAGGCAGCGAAATAATGAATTAGAAAAACAAAGATGGCGGAGATGGTAAACCGAGAAACACGAGGAAGGGGATGGTAAGATAAAATTATCAAAATGGCGTAGCTCTTATGATAGCAGAATGTGTGCCGCCTCATCTCGTAAGATAGTGAGTTTGATTCCCAATGCGAGTATCGCTTATAAAACTATGTGCCAGACTCGGTTCATTAACTTAAATAATTAGAGTTCCCACCGTTTATAACAGAGTGGCGAATTTGTTTCGAACTAAGTGTTTCGTTTCTCTGGCTATCTGTAAGTTTAAACTAATATTTCAACGTCTTCTATAGCACAGTGTTTATCAGACGTACTTCAGGATTCACAAATTAGCTGACTTGGGCCTTGCGGTAGATTTATGTATATAAGTAACTAGTCTGCCTGGTGAAGATGCTTATCTCGAAGAGAGATCGCTAATATGTCTATAATCACATGAGCTGTTTCCCTATAAGGAAACAGCAAACAGCTCTCAAGTCGGTTGGATTTTATAAAAGCTTTCTCTTACAACAATTATTCAGGAAACTAGAGATCTCAAGTCTAGTAGGTGTTATCTCCCTTTCCAAAATTGATTGCGGTTTCCTTCCTAACCTTTCGCTTGAAGTAGTATGGATGTTAGTATCTTGATTATGTCATTAGTTTCTCTTCGAGTTATAAGTGATGTCCATTTTAGTTGTTGCTGTTGTTGAAAGTCCTCCAGTGATGTGGTTCCTGGTGTTTGGTACAGGTCTGTTCAGGTGATGATGTAGTGCCAGTAAACAAGTTTCAACAAAGAATCGTCATTGCCAAGACCCTCGTCTTTCACTAGCTCAATATCATTTTTAATCATTTATCTTACAAAGTCGTTGTTTACAACTGAGTTTATATAATATCTGAACAGTTTTGGAATGTCTCGATCTGAAGAGGTTATGGAAGACTATGACTCGAGTTTTCCGGTAATTTGGGGGGTTCCTGGCAATTTGCAGTCTTGAGACTCCGATATAGCATCAATGCATATATGGCTGAAAGAGTTAAAACCATGTTGCTTAAAGATAAATACCTAATATGATGAATATTTTTCTTCATTTTTTAAATATCTACCAAACTAGCACTTGCGGATGAAAACAAATCTATTTCTAGTAAGATCAGTAAAAATGAACAGATTTTACCTACTTTTGTTACATTTATACATACGTCAACAGAAGACGCATAATCAGGCAAAATCAATTAAATCAGGAGCAAGTCTAAATAGATTAATATATAATAATATTCGATTTTTAATCAGAATCTAAAATAATTCAACATATTGCAATTTATATATTTTACAAACATTTCTTCTACTTGGATAACATATTCATTGAATGATCATTTCAATATAATTTCACCCAATATTACTAGTTATATATATATATATATATATATATATATATATATATATATGTGTGTGTGTGTGTGTGTGTGTGTGTGTGTGTGTGTGTGTGTGCATATATGTATATATATATATTTTATTAATAAAAATTATAACATAAATATGTTATAACATCACTACACAAATTGCCATTTTGTTTCAACACTACTCGTGTCTTATCAAGTGATGATGTTGATTGCGAAATTAAGAGTTTTTTGAAAATTCAAAAACAAATCAAACACCCTAAATGGAAGAAAGATTGTTACATAACCTATGACGACCAATCAGAATACAACATATGAAAATTAAAAAAAAACTGACATTGTATTCTAAATACAAACCATTAGTTGATCAAATTTAATGTTAGACCAAACTATATATATATATATATATATATATATATATATATATATATATATATATATATATATATATATATATATATATTTATTAAGAATTAATGTATTTTAATTTTAATCCGTCATTTCTCTTATTTCAAATGGGGTATCCACTATAATAACGTTTGAAATAACTAAATTTGATATCTCCCTTTCTTTTTCTCTTTCCCTATCTATCTATCTATCTATCTATCTATCTATCTATCTATCTATCTATCTATCTATCTATCTATCTATCTCAGTCTGTTCGTATCTAAACTATATCTGGCTCAGCGTATTCTATGTTCAATTTCCTTTTCCCTATACTAAAAATGATATAACTGATCCATACGGCGATGCATTTGATGTGTTCTCCATTTACAAATTCCTGATCCTGAATTTTTTTATTGATGGATTAAAGGTATGTGCCATCACTTCTTTCATTCAAATTCCAGGTAATGGTTTCCGTTGTGGTGTAACATGGATTCTGACTGGCTAAGTCATGCTTAGTTGACCGACATAGATGTGTATTTCAGAACGGTACTCGAAATCAGTATTCGAGCCAAGTGTAAAGATTGTAGTTTCTCACGGCAGGCAGGTTAGTTTTACTTGGGTGATGTGTCCAACAATCGTTTTACTTTAAATTTACCATATTAGACAACAGACAGCAAGCAATCTTTCTTCCATTAAAATGTCAAAAAGAATCGCACCGTGTCTTAAATACAATCTTGAGGCCATCCGTTGGTTAATTTTATTAATATTGAATGTGGGTAGGTTAAAGTAGCTATCTGAGATATAGCCAACGGTAGTGGTCGTTGAAAGTAAAAACATCTTAAAATAGGTATACATATCTCATTTAAGACACCAGGCGAATTGTTTTCATGTATTTTCATAGCTGCAATGTCCTCCAGTGAGAAATGCCACACGTCATATCCCAAAGGCAACCTGTGGATGAAGAGAAAGGAAAAAGGTGAGACCTTTGCACCATTTTACTATATATTGTTTCGGCAACGCTATCTCTCGGTGGTTATCAAACTTATTTGGCAGACAAATAAGATAATGCGACAGAGCAATATATAGATGAATAAATAGTAAATAAAGATAAAATGTTGTGAGACCGCGGCTATTAATCCACCTTCTACGTTTCCTGATAGAACAAGAGAACATACAGACACACAGTTAAACATGCACATACACACGCAAGCACACATATACACACACAAACACACAGACACTGACACACATACACATATATATACAATTAAAAGATTTTTATTCATTTACCCATTTACAGACTCTTTCACAATTATTAAATTTTCAAAATGGTTGATAGTTTATCTCGAGTTGGAATGTTCATTTGTCATTGTTCAAAAGGAATGTGTCAGTGACAGGTTGAAATTATTTCATTCCTTTTATTTATCAAACTATTTGTTTAAACGGAAAATTATAAAATTTACGTAAATGAAAATTATAGAATTTACGAAAATAAATGAATTAATAAAGAAAAGTAAAGAAAACATTTCGAGCTAACGGCATACAGACGTGTTACCTTATGGAAAACTTAAAAAAAAACTAAAATAAAAATGAATATATCCCAGAAGAGGTTAAGATAAACAAGCGCCCAATTTGAAAAAAATTGCTGGGCGTGAAACAGGCTGTAAATGGGTAACGTAATAAAAATTGTTTATAAAATTATATATATATATATATATATATATATATATATATATATATATATATATATATACATATATATATATATAATATTATATTTTTTAATTTAATACCTATACTTGGGCGGTGTGAAAAAAGCACATAATACAATTATGGAAGGAAAGTAACATTTATTATCCGGTAGTTTTAAAAAGAAAATAATTATAATATTTTGCTCTAAAGTACAAAATGATTGAAAAAATTCAATAAAAAAAAGAAAATAATCAACAAGCACCGCAATGTCTAAACAAAGGAAAAAAGAAACACCGACAGATTAACTTAAGTTTAAACGTAAAAGTGCTCAATACACTAATTACAGCAAAAACTAAAAAAAAAAAAACCTAATGGGACACAACCTACCTAAAGTATCATCAGAATTATCCTTATGATCCGTTAGGTGAAACCTAGTTAGGTAGGTTCTGGCTCATTAGGTTATATATATATATATATATATATATATATATATATATATTATAATTTTATCATATAGACAAAACCATTTTGCTCACAACAAAGATGCAACTTGGTTTCAGTGCATTTTAACTGCACATCTACGGGTGAGGGTCGAAAATGGTTATGAACGATCCCCATTTTCGACCCTCACCCGTAGATGTGCAGTTAAAATGCACTGAAACCAAGTTGCATCTTTGTTGTGAGTAAAATGTTTTTTTCTATATGATAAAATTATAATAAATAAATAATTATTGCTCTACTTCCTGTATCGAGGTCTTTTTTGAATTAACGCTGCGAACGTTGTAATTTATATATTACTTTCGTTCTCATCGCATCGGGTATATATATATATATATATATATATATATATATATATATATATATATATATATATATATATATATATATATATATATGATTTTACACTAAACAATGCAATAATTCCTCTATGACCCAATGGGATATTAGAAATGGAAGAGAATGATAAGAATTGAGTAGATTAACAGAACAGGATTCAGGAAGACCATTAGCGTTACATTTACATTTTCATATATATATATATATATATATATATATATAAATATATATATATATATATATATATATATGTATATGTATATATATATATATATATATATATATATATATATATATATATATATATATATATATATATGATGTCCTTCTCCCGTCATTGTCTTCTCCCGTCGTTTTCGACGTATGGGTGTCTTTCTGTTCAGTGTTTATGTTTGTGTTTCGTATGAGACAAAAATCTTGCAGGGATTTGCAAACAAATCCACATGAAGTGCATACTGAAAGGCTGACCATCATATGAGCTGAACAATTAGCCCGAGATTTAGTGTTGCTTCTTAATTCTGTCACGTGGTTGGGACGATTCTTTTCAAAGTTGTTTATACCTCGGTAGCAGGTATTTCTCCAGTTTGCTCGTTTATATATATATATATATATATATATATATATATATATATATATATATATATATATAAAAGTGGACATGGAAGTCAGCACTTAGAGGCGACAGTCTGTTTCATGCTAGTGCAATCGTCAGGCGACTAGTGCTGTTATTTTTCTCGGCTACTTATATAAGGGTCAGTGGTGCATTATGGGTAGACTATTTTGGCGGTTAGTTTTACCGGAAGTGGCTTATTTGTTTATTTATTTATGTCAAATTATGTCAAATTATTTTGCTTTTTTTTTTGTTTGTTTGTTTTTTTTATTTTTATTTTTATTTTTTATCTTATATATTTATTTATTTATTCTTTTATTTTGATCGGTGTTTTTGGTTAACGTAGTAAAAATTTGTTTATATAGCTTATTGTTGGTAGTCTATAATGGCCGACATTTACCGGAAATCGCTTGTTCGCTTATTTATTTGGGTCAAATTCTTTTGCTTGTTTTTATTTATTTTCATTTTTATTTTTTATCTTATATATTTATTTATTTGTCATTGATTAAATCTGTTTGTTGAATTTGTGTTTTTTTCTGACTATTATTTAGGTGGGAACAGTTTTTAATTTATCTATTTAGGTTGGTTATCTTTATTTGTTTTGTTTTTTAAACGGCTAGTTTATCGTAATCGGTTGTTAGTTTATTTATATATTTGGATGTATTTAGATCGATTTATTATACTTGTTGTTATTTATTTGTTACACTATATCTTTTTGGCTTTCGGTTTTTAAGTAACGTAGTATATTATCTTTTATTAATGTTTTTTTTTTTTGACCTAGTTAGAAACATAAAATTCCATAAAAAACAAGATGCATTCCAAAAAAAGCTAAAAGAAGATATAGCTAAAATAAATAGTTCAGCAAATGTATTTATCGCAGCCGACAAAACAAGAAATTTATACAAACTAACCCCTCCTACGCACAATAATTTACTAAAGAACAACATAACCAAAACATACAAAAAGGCACCCAAAACAATAGAACACGATATAAATAAAGAAGCTAAAGCAATCGCTCAAAAATTAGACCTAGATGACCGAATAAGTTGCATGAGCAAGACGCAAGCCTTTATCACACTAAAAGACCACAAGGAAAATTTCAAAACCAACCCTGCATGCAGACTCATAAACCCAGCCAAAAGCGAACTAGGTAAAATAAGTAAAACAATACTAGAAAGAATTAATTCTGAACTTAGGAAGAAGTTAGGAGTAAACCAGTGGAAAAACACAAAAACAACCATTGACTGGTTCAACAGCATAAATAACAAACAAAATTGCCACTTCCTACAATTAGACATAAAAGAATTTTACCCATCCATAACAGAACGTACACTAGATAAGGCCATCAACTTAGCTCAGGAACAAATAATAATAAAACCAAACGAAATCGACATCATTAAGCACTCCCGTAAATCATTATTATTTCACCATGAAGAAGCATGGATAAAGAAAGATGGGATATTTGACACTACAATGGGAAGCTTTGACGGTGCAGAGACATGCGAAATCGTAGGCATTTACTTACTACACGAACTAAGCAAAATAATAGATAGAAACGACACAGGGCTCTACAGAGATGACGGTCTCATAATCTTAAGAAACTGCAACAAACAAAAGACTGATAAAACTAGAAAAGCAATAATTAAAATTTTCAAAAATAACGGATTCGAGATAGATATAAAAACTAACCTAAACGAAATAGATTTTCTAGATGTCACCTTCAACCTAAGAAAAGGCACACACAAACCATACAGAAAACCGAATGATAAACCACAGTACATACATATATACTCCAACCACCCGCCTTCTATAATCAAACAGATACCTAAATCGATTAACCGCAGGCTTTCCGACAATTCTTCCGATGAATCTATATTTAACAAGGCCAAGAAAGACTACGAAACAGCCCTAAAAGATAGCGGATTCCCAGCAACACTCACATACTCACCACAGAACACAAAAAAGACCAACAGAAAAAGAAATATCATATGGTTCAACCCACCGTACAGCAAAAACGTAAAAACAAACATAGGAAAAATATTCTTCAAGCTTTTACACAAACACTTCTCGGAATCAAGCACCCTACACAAAATATTCAACAAAAACACAGTAAAAATCAGCTACAGTTGCACCGAGAACATGGCACAAATAATAAAAAAGCACAACAGAAAAATTATTAACAAACCACACGAACAAATTAAACCCACGTGCAAGTGCAGAATAAAAAACGAATGTCCCTTAAACGGTAATTGTTTACAAAACAACGTAATCTACCAAGCCACGACAAAATCAGCAGATAATGAAGAAAAAGTATATATAGGAGTAACTGAAGGACCATGGAAACAAAGAAATTATGTACACAAAATGTCTTTCACAAATAGTAAATATGCGAACAGCACAATGCTTTCTAAGTATATCTGGGAAATAAAAAACAAAACACACACCACACCAAAAATATCTTGGAAAATAAGGAAAAAATCATCAGCCTACAAAAAAAAAAAAAAAACATTAATAAAAGATAATATACTACGTTACTTAAAAACCGAAAGCCAAAAAGATATAGTGTAACAAATAAATAACAACAAGTATAATAAATCGATCTAAATACATCCAAATATATAAATAAACTAACAACCGATTACGATAAACTAGCCGTTTAAAAAACAAAACAAATAAAGATAACCAACCTAAATAGATAAATTAAAAACTGTTCCCACCTAAATAATAGTCAGAAAAAAACACAAATTCAACAAACAGATTTAATCAATGACAAATAAATAAATATATAAGATAAAACATAAAAATGAAAATAAATAAAAACAAGCAAAAGAATTTGACCCAAATAAATAAGCGAACAAGCGATTTCCGGTAAATGTCGGCCATTATAGACTACCAACAATAAGCTATATAAACAAATTTTTACTACGTTAACCAAAAACACCGATCAAAATAAAAGAATAAATAAATAAATATATAAGATAAAAAATAAAAATAAAAATAAAAATACAAACAAAAAAAACAAGCAAAATAATATGACATAATTTGACATAAATAAATAAACAAATAAGCCACTTCCGGTAAAAGTAACCGCCAAAATAGACTACCCATAATGCACCACTGACCCTTATATAAGTAGCCGAGAAAAATAACAGCACTAGTCGCCTGACGATTGCACTAGCATGAAACAGACTGTCGCCTCTAAGTGCTGACTTCCATGTCCACTTTCATATTTACACACGCTCTATCTCTGATATTGAGCACTTTACCCCATAAATATAGCACACTTTAAGACTATATTTCTGCATATATATATATATATATATATATATATATATATGGTGTACTCGTTTTAAGATTTCGTCCTCACTTAGAAACCTGCATTTAATTTCATTTAATACTGTAGTTAAATTATATATATATATATATATATATATATATATATATATATATATATATATATATATATATATATATATGTCAGTCATTTATGTGCCATGCATGATACATAATTGACGAGGCAGATTTTTTTTCCCGCAGTAGGTTGCTATTTCTTTCTGCGGTAGACCAATTGCCATCCAAGCCTATAGAATCCTGTCTGTCCTGCTATTTATTCATAGCTGGGGTGAGAAGAACAGGCTTCACACCTTTCCCGAGGGCATAGCACGTAAGTGAATATAATGGATTCGTCTGGAATGCGAACTCAGCTCTCCGATTCCTCAATCCGTGCCGCTATCCATTATTCCACCGTGCCACCTTACCCCCCACATATATATATATATATATATATATATATATATATATATATATATATATATATATATATATATATATATATATATATATATATATATATATATATATATATATATATATATATATATATATATATATATATATATATATATATATATATATATATATATATTATGCGTGAACTAGCGTGCGCGTGTATGTGTATGCATGTGTATATATGTGTATAATTAAAACTTTACTATGAAAACAATCATTTTGATGAGAGATTGAATGCAGAAAAGAACGACGAGAAATGGAGAACCAAAAGAAGGATGGAAGGAAAGTAAGCAAATGAGTACAAGAAATAAAGTACACTGATAACAAATAACAAAGAGACATATAATTGATTACTTAGCAGCGAAAAAGTTAAATCTCGGTTTAAAATCGTGGGAAGAAATCGTCAGCGTTCAGCGATGAACTGACAACATAACTGATGCATCTAGTATCGACGGAATTGATTTAAAAAAGAATTCTATTTCTTCGGAGAACAAAAGTATCGCAGAACAATAAATGGGAAAGCTAAAACATCCCGTGACAAAAGATACGTTATCCTATATAGATTGTTACCAATAGTAACATTACATCAGAACAGGCCAACCGGAAGGATTAAAACAAGGATACGGTATGAAAGAAAAGGACATACCTATTATAAGTTTGTTTAGTTGGTTTAGTATAGCAGCATATTGACTCCAATGTGTTAATAATGTCGAAATCTAAATATTTTGTTCAATCCTTCAGCTATAGTTATTTTATACATAATTTTATACTCTCAGAGTAAACGTATGCTTTACAGATATATATAATGTGTAGATGATCTATTGTAGGTGTTATATATTTTGCTATAAACTAACTCTTTAAGGTAAAACACTATGTTGCCGGTTTCAGTATTTTCAAATAGTTTTCTCGTCTTTCCGTTGTAGTATGTATTTATACAGAACAGGTACCTGTGTTTTATAGATTACGCAAAGGCGTTCGACAGGGTACGCCACAAAGATCTGTTAGAGGCGTTCAGCAAACTTGACGTATTCGGGAAACAAACATTATAATAATCAAGAATCTATACTGGCAGCAAGCCGCCTGCATACGGACAAAATATGAGTTCAGATAAACAGAAATAGAAAGGGTTGTAAAGCAAGGATGTGTTTTCTCACCGGATTTATTCAACCTGCACAGCGAGGCCGCTCTGAGAGAATTGTAAGTGCTACCAGGATTCATTATTGACGGCCACAGTTTTAACAATATAAGTTAGGCAGATGACAAAGTGCTGAAAGCGGACACAAAAACTACAAAACTTCCTACAGAATGTAGCGTAGGAAAGCGAGAAGAATGGACTAAGCATAAACAGCAAGAAGACAAACTGCCTGTTTATCAGCAAAAGGATGAACGCGAAATAAAAATTGCTGATAGAAGTCCTACTAATTAATCTATGTTTGTATTCATAATTTTCTCAAGGGTATTTGTGGGCACGTTAATATAACACAACCGACTTGAATTGGAAACTCGGCTCTTTCAATTTCCAATTCGATGCCGTCATCTATTACGCTGCACACGTTTCTAAGATTACATCAATTGTCATTACCAAGCGGTTACTCATGTAGGTAGTAACCAAGCCCGAAATTGCTTACCGACTCTGATCGCACGAGAATTGGTGTTAGAACGTGATATGGCCGTAAGCCAGTTTTATCGTGAAAAACGTTGACTGACATAATGGAATCTGACATAGTTTATAGCACATAAAATCAAGCATGATCCTTCTTTATGTGTCGTGTCCCTTCTGGACGTGGGCGATCATGACTATCCACTTCTTCCGGTCCCGGAAGCTCTCATTAGGTTTTTTCTTTTTGTTATTTCTCACAGATCCTGTTCTGCCATCCACTTGCTTAAGCCCGTTAAGTATGTCACGCATTGCTTTCCCTTGAACTTTTTTCCCGTCTTCGCCCTGTGAGTATCAGATTTTCCAAGCCCTCCCCACTCATTATGTGCCCCAGAAACATCAGATGTCTCTTCATGTTAAGTATAAGCATGTTTAGTTTGATATAATCCTTCCTAATCGGCGTGAAGATTATTTGAATCGATTTGTTCATTGGATTACAGGTAGTCTTTTTTTTCTTTGTAATGTTGAGCTATTCCCGAGTGATCAGAAAATAATTTAATTTTAAAATATCAATTTTCCTGTTTATATCTCGATCGGTTCAAATTGTTTCCTTTTACTTTTTCTTCGATTAGGTTTTTCTCCCCCATAAAAAGGAATCGGTTTCTTCATCAGTTAAAATATGTTTCACCGTTTGTGCTGGTTGGGAAAAATGCATATATTTGTTGATATCCATTCAGCATATCATTACTCAGCTTACTGAGGTCGAGGTTTCCAGAGTAAGAGGTACTGATTATATGGATACACGTGGAATATTACGGTTGAAGATCTGTTAGAAAGATCGATTGTCATTATGAAGCGGTTACAAATCGAATTGGAAACACGGCTCTTTCAATTTCCAATTCGATGCCGTCATCTATTACACTGCTCACGTTTCTAAGATTACATCGATTGTCATTACCAAGCGGTTACTCATGTAGGTAGTGACCAAGCCCGAAATTGCTTACCTACTGTGATCGCACGAATCGATTTGAATCGATTTGTTCATTGGATTACAAGTAGTTTTTTTTCTTTATAATGTTGAGCTATTAATATGATTTCCTCCTCCCGAGTGATCAAGGCAAGGATGTGTTTTCTCACCGGATTTATTCAAGGCAAGGATGTCTTTTCTACTGACAAAAAAAAACAAAAAAATATTTACATAGATAAAGCACTTCGTAATATGTTGGTTGTACTCGTGAGAATGTTTTTTTGTATTTCTTTAAGGCATGGGCTACCAGGAATCCCTTCAATTAGTCTAATATCCGTCCGATTAATATATCAGTGAATGCTTGTCAATCTGCTCTTAGATGAGAATAAAACTGGTGGCTACATAAACGTGCATCAACAAAAGGATACTGAGAATTCCATGGATGAAGCGACAAAGAAACGAGGAAAGTGGCAAAGAAAGCAGACATAATCAGAATCATGTAGACTATGTCAGTCAACCTTTTTTCACAATAAAACTGTCTTACGACCATATCACGTTGTAACACTGATTCTCGTGCGATCACAGTTGGTAAGCAACTAGCACTTAATGGTTTACTTGACAAAATTTTACTATCTGTGTTGTTGATCCAGCGCATTTGCCAAATTTAAGTGAAACTCAAAGACAATATTTAAATATTTCCTCAGAGATTTGTTCAGTCATATATAATGTAATTTTGATCCACCAGTTTTCACCAATTTTCTGGCTGCCTAATACGAACAGGAATTGGGGTAGAGAACGAGTCATTCCAAAAGCTGATCGTAGTGCCGAGTAACAGAGAAGAATCGTTAGAAACAAAGAAAAATATGTTGGATTGTTATGCAATATCCGTCCTATTAATATATCAGTGAATGCTTGTCAATCTGCTCTTAGATGAGAATAAAACTGGAGGCAACATAAACGTGGATCAACAAAAGGATACTGAGAATTCCATGGATGGAGCGATCAAGAAACGAGGAAAGTGACAAAGAAAGCAGACATGATCAGAATCATGTAGATACACCTAGATTTACTAAGATGCATAATGAGGAAAAGGCGCTTATAAAACTTAACCCTCAAAGAGAGCAAGAGAGATAGTGTGAACAGAGATATGAAATTTTGTAGAGCGATGATCATCCATGTCCTGAAGGGACGCTAAACTTCCAAGACATTTTTATTAGAAACGGCAAACAAATAAGTGCCTCCTTATTGATATGACTGTCCCTGCGGACTGCAATGTACCTTTGAAGATCATCAAAAACTATCAAAATGCAAGAACTTTGAAATCTAAATCTCCGAAATGTGGCACATGGGAACATCAACAAACCCTGTTGTAGTTGGAGCCGTTGGATATGTTGTAAAAGATTCCAGTAGACTAATTGAAGGGATTCCTGGTAGCCCATACCTTAAAGAAATACAAAGAATTGTTCTCACGAGTACAGCCTACATATTACGAAGTGCTTTATCTATGTAAAAAAAGTTTTTTTTGTTTTTTTTTGTCAGTAGAAAATGTTATGATGCCATTTCTAACCTTAGGTCTCTGGGCGGGACCCGGAACGAAATGTGTACACACCAGAAATCAAAGGAGATAAAATAATAATAATAATAATAATAATAATAATAATAATAATAATAATAATAATATGAAGAATAATGAGAAGATACCAGTCAGTACCAGGCTCGTGACAAGACAAGGAACTCAGCTGAGAGAAAAAAAATACACAATTACTGTACCCGAGCCTGCTTTTACGAGATTTGGGTAAAATTTGTCAAGGGTGGAAACGCTCAAGTTCCCCAAGTAAAACTTGATCTTGTGTCGCATCTAGTCCGCAGTGAGACGACAGGTAAATACCAATCGAATCGGAGGCAGTCCCAGTCTCACGACAAGACAACACCTCTTCTCTTCAGGCTGTCATATATGAAGAAAATTGTGTAACAACCGACACCGAAGTTCTAGCGCGACACGTTTCTATAAATAGCGGTGTCAGGCTACTGACTGGAGGGATTATTTTATGACTATTGAGTGGAACTATCCAGTCGAATTAGTTTAATTATTGTGCGTCAATGATTTGGGTTTTGATTTAGGATTTACCAGACGTTAAGCTGAGATGCACTACTAACAAGATATTCACTGAAATGGTTAATTATCTTTGGTTGACTTTTACATCTTTGTTCTTTTTAAGTATTTATTTGCAGTTGTAATTAAATATTGTTTTATGTTAGCATTGAAGTCTTGAGTTATACTTAATTATTAACGGCCGCCGTGTTTCACAAAAGGGCAGAGGGTGATAAGACATACGTCATCCGGCAGCGAGTGACTTAGTCGGCTCTGTCTTCGGACAGAGACTCGGGTGAGAAAAACAGAAAAGTTGGAGTCAGGCAGTTAGCTGTCTGGCTTGCAACTGGGCATAGGGTGACTGAGTCGGGTCCCTATCTTCGGATACATACTCATCTGAGAAAAACAGACCGGTACTGTACCCGAGCCTGCTTTTGCGGGGACCGGATAAATTTTGACCAGTCTCCCGGGTGGAAAAGCACAGATTCCCACACATAAAATTTGACCTTGTGTCGCATCTATTCCGCAATGGGGCAACCCGTAAATACCAGTCGGATCGGAGACAATCCTGTATGCATGAGACAACAATAGACTACAGAAGAACTCAAAATTGATTCCTGCATTTAAGTATTGAATTAATATTTAAGCTTACCTTTTAAAAGTTCAACAAATAATTCTCCTGACGCTACATAATTTATACACAATTTGATGTGAGTAGATCCTTATTTTCCGTACAAACTATTATTTTTATTCATGGGTGACTTTAGCTGGATTTTGCAATTAACTTTGATTATTCCCAAATTTATTTCCATGTTATGAAACGTGCTATCGTACAAAGAAATTCGTCGCATAAAATCACGTAAAAAATCTCCGAAAACACTCGCAATAATGAAAACTTGAAAATCTAAAATTTCTGTAACATGAGCTATTGAAAGTTAGAGAGTTGTGTCCCTTTAATTGAAGAACTGTGACAGAGTAACGCACTGATATTGGCATTTATTATGTAGAAGGATATGACCTATTGAGAGTTGTGTCCTTTTAATTGAAAAAATGTGACACACTGGTACACTGATATTGCAGTTATTATATAGAAAATATGCTGTCCATTTGTCTTTATTCGTTTTGTCCTTTTACACTATTTTGAAATCTTTACACATGCTTATCTAAATTCGACGCAAAGTTTCGCGATGGTTCGGTCTTCAGGACATAGATTAGAAACGTATTAACCATTACACAACATATATTAAAACATATATTACATAATAATTAATACAATCCTTGTTAACTGGAACCTGGACAGTGAAGGATCGCGAAACTCATGTCCCTCTCAATATCAAATATTTTTAATATTTTTGATTGATTGATCGATTTCTTTTTTACGGCTTGTCAACCCTGTGTAGGTTATTTCAAGCTAGAACATATTCTTAGATTGTAAGGATTTTCTTTTTTGAGATAATAATTTAATGATACACGTTCTACTAATTAACCCATAGCTGGGGAGGAGATGAGGTGGGTTCATAACTCTCCCAAGGGTATTTGCGCGTATGTAAATAAAATGAACCGGACCGTACTTGGAACTCGTCACTCCGATGTCAAATCCCGAGCCGCACATCTAAGCTTTGAGCTATTCCCAAGCGGTCCCAGGCCCGATCTTCCTTAACATCGGCAATCGTAAGTACTTCAACGTGATCTGGCCGTAAGACCAGCATTTTTGATTCAATAATTCTTGGTCCAGCTAAGCAGTGAGCACTTTGTTGCCAAAAGATTCCACATACTTGAAAACAAATAATTTGACATGTATTAATAGGTGTTATTATTATTTAATATCTCTCTCTTTATATATATATATATATATATATATATATATATATATATATATATATATATATATATATATATATAATTATTTATTTAAATATTATAACATAAATATGTGATAAAATCACTACAAAAATAGCCATTTTGTTTCAACACTTTTGGTGTCTTATCAAGTGATGATGTTGAATGTAGAATAAATGGTTTTAAAAGTTGCAAATTAATTAACAATCATCCGCTAGGGGTAAACGCTGTTACATAAGCTAGAATGACCAATCAAAATGCAAGTATATGGTAATTCAAAAAATTTGACAACGAAGCAAGGTTATCATAGATATTAAAAGATTTATAAAATTTGAAATTAAAATTAAAAGTAAAAAATTACCTATTTAGAAATCTAAATCAAATCTCTATTAAGTTTAAAATTGTAGAATTACCGAGGAGAAAAAAAAATTCATATGCTATTTAATTTATTTTTTCATTGAAATTATGTTATAAAGGATGTTCATAGCAGGCATAAATGTATACATTTTTACAGTTTAACTTCAACATGGTAGCCACCTCTCACGTAAAACAATTCAAACACACTCAGGTTATAATACATAAGCGCCCAGACATATTTAGATATATATACAAACACAAAAAACGGTGACGAGACACGACCCTTGATAAAATATATATATATATATATATATATATATATATATATATATATATATATATATGGGGAACACATTTACATTCAAGCATGTTTCATTGAATAATATAGACATATTATGTCAATTAATTTTAAAGTAATCCTTTCTAGTCCTCTAATTATCTTATTCATGCTAAGTTGAAATTGATCAACTACCACATTATCAAGACATATTGCATCTGTTGAAAACAAGTTCTATCACACAACATTTAAAGACATTTCTGTCCAACTTCACAATACAGATAAATGTTTGTAGGCAACACCAATATTCTACACTATGTAAATAATAAACAAACAAAAAAAAACACACCAAATTCTCTAGGCCCTCTGTATAAAAAGCAAACAAACAACACTGAACAAAATGTGTTAATAGTAGGAAAATTTTAAAATGCGATTTTTAACCATCTCTAGTTAACTCCATTACATTGTGGTCGGTTGTACAAAAAAAAAACAACAAAAAGAACGTCCTAGCTAATTAACAAAATAATTATAACAGAACGGTTTCACGCTTGTTTTTAAAAAAAATCGCCATCACAAGGATCACAGTTACATTAATTCTGTCTTCGCAATTCACCCTTGACGATGATCTCGGATGAGATCGAAAGTTATTGGGTTAAAAAGCATCAAGGCGCCTTTCTTGATGAATTTCAATTCAACATCAAGAAGATAATAAACATCAAGAAGATAATAAAACAAAAAATAGAAAGGATAATTCTGAAAATAAATAGACATAATATGTATATATTATTCAATGAAATATATAGCGTAAATTATAGCGTACAATCAAACTGCTGTACAAGTCGACGTCAAGATTTTTAGATAGAAATTCTAAGTTCATCCTATACTTACCGTAGATGTCGACCTCGAACCATATGGTAGACTACCAATTAACAAAAACTGTAATTTTAAAACTTGACCCAAAGTGACCTATTTAGTCTTGACCTTTACGGTATATATGTAATATTTCTTCCCTGGTACTTTCGAATTTTGATACATTCGTTTACAAGGATTGTCCTTTGTTTATGTTAATGAAATTCATTTTGGCTAATTCCGGCGTTTCAACGTTTGCTGGAAGCAATTTAAACTCACTGAAGATGGCTTCAATTAAACAGTCAAAGAGGATTTTTTATGTGTGTTTCCGTATAACTATTTCTATGGTTTCTTTAACAGGAACATTAGTAAACAGTTTCGACATATAATGAGGCTAGGATGGCATTGTTTGATTTATTAGAATGTAATATATCAAAGAAATCGTCCGTGGCACTAACGATTTATTTATTAGATAAGTATGGTCGCGTCAGTTTATTTGGGGTTTTAGATAAGTTATATACAGGAATAAGAATTTGGGATATTATGGGATATAGCAGCGAGTTTGGTTTATGGTTTTTAACATTTCTAATTAAATAGCCCGTCTGGCACTCTCTCAATTTTGTTGAGCTCCAGATCCGTTTTCTGCGTTGTTATTATTAGATTGATTATTTGTTTGCGTTATAACAAGGTTAGTACTAATTTATTTAATTTCCTACATTTAGAGGGCCATTACACGAGGACGTACCCTCATCCTCTCTCTCTCTCTCTCACTCTCTACACATATCTCTATCTTTGTGCCTATATATAAATCTATATATCTATATATATATATATATATATATATATATATATATATATATATATATATATATATATGTATTTATATCTATCTCTCTATATATATGTATTTATATAGCTATCTGACTCTCTCTATATATATACGTATATACATATGTATAAACATATACATCATATATATATATATATATATATATATATATATATATATATATATATATATATATATATATATATATATATATATGAATCACGTTATAAAACATACACATAACAAACTATTTCTAATTCTAACAGTTGAAATATAATCCTTGATAATGGCTAAATGTATAGCCGAAAGCGCTCGGAAAAGAACATTCGGACAATTTTTATATAATTTATCCTCTGAAAAGAAAAACTTTATTAGATCGCACGAAAAATTATATAAAAAACTAAATAAAAGCACCTTGTCAGTCGTTTTTAATGAAATGTGCTTGAAAGAAGGATTGCTGCCTAAATACACAAATATATATATATATATATATATATATATATATATATATATATATATATATATATATATATATATATATATATATAAACACACATAATAGTCTTTTGAAGAAATACACTTCTTCCAGCGTCGTTTACATTGATGGAAGCATTTCTGGAACTCCTTTCTTTGGCATATCGAGCATGTGCATTATCGCATTCTTTTAGGATTTCCTTGATGTCTTGAAACGTTGTTCCTCTGAAGTTGTGTGTTTTTTGGAAAGAGGGAAAAATTTCATGGGCCGAAATCGGGGGAATATAGTTTTTTCAAACCTGTATATGATTTCCTTAGCACAAAACTGCTTTACGAGCCATGCTTACTGCTGGAACATCTGCGGTGTTGAAAGACGTGCACACCCTACACACTTTCCTTCCCAAAACTGCTATAAACACATTGTGTATTCGCGAGGGAGTTGAATGTCAATCTTTGGAAAGTGGGTTTCTCTCTTCGTACTTTAGATCCATTACCATTGCAACAGTCTCGATACGTTTTGATCATAACTTTATATATATATATATATATATATATATATATATATATATATATATATATATATATATATATATATATATATATATATATATATATATAAATGACAATAGGAAAACAGTAATTGCTGACGCGTTTCGTCCAATGTCGGCTTTTTCAAAGCAAGAAACGAAATCAATTTAATTAAACAAAGAAAATTAATAAAAACAAAAAACAGGGTGTTCTTAGCAACTGGAATGTAGTAAACGGTATTTTCATATTGTTAACTGAAAATAACGTCAGTTAATGTCACGCGTGGAAAATAGCGTTTCCTACATTCCAGTTGCTAAGAACACTCTGTTTTTTGTTTTTATTAATTTTCTTTCTTTAAGTAAATTCATTTCGTTTCTTGCTTTGAAAAAGTCCACAGTGGACGAAACGCGTCAGCAATTACTGTTTTCCTATTGTCATTTATTTATAAATATTGTCTTCTCTAAAAGTTAACTTTGAGAAATTTTCATATATATATATATATATATATATATATATATATATATATATATGAAGTCTCGTGTGAAACGTTATCACGTATTCAAAGGCAACCTACGGAAAATGTAATGAATATTTGTTCTAACTCAATATATATTTCCAAATGAATAACACCTATTTGCTGACCTGAAAATAAACATTCTAATTCCTATCCATTACATTGCACGCTCACCGTAGATGATGAGTGAGCCGCTACGTCTCCATGTAATGTGACTCAAAATTAAAAAAAAAGAATAACGTAAATGTTGCTGCTTAATTCACCTATTCTGAATAGCTATAGGTATAGGAACGAGGGTCTATTAATTTAACGTCATAGGAACGTGAGTCAATTAGTCTAAACGCATAGGTATTAAGGCCCCTTAGTCTAAAGTGATATGAAAGTGGGTCAATTAATCCTAAGGCATATGAATTAAGGGTCAATTAATATAACTTCAAAGGAAAGTGGGCCAATTAATCTAAAGGCATAGGAACGATGGTCACTTAATCTAATGGCATAGGAATGAGGGTCAATTAGACTAAAGGCAGAGGAACGAGGGTCAATTAATCTAAAGGCATAGAAACGAGAGTCAATTAATCTAAAGGTATAGGAACGAAGGCGTTACTAATGTTATTTTTATAATTTTCAATCATAAATAAACATAATTTTGCATTAGTGTAAAAAGAATGACGATTTTATATTGCTTACTGTTGTGTAAAAAAAACAAAATTCTTCCTTCATCGGAAGTTGATACATTTAAAACATTGTATTATGTTGTTGCATGAATTCGTTTAATTTTTACAATTTAATTTAATCCTTATTTTTATTAATTGTTCTGACGAATCATTCAGCAGTGTATTCTCCATTTTTTACGGGCTTCTGCTAATTGTTCAATACCTCGACGATAGAAAGGTTTTGACTCGAATAATTGATGAAGCTACGATTTAAGCTCCACATCGTTGATGAACGAAGCACCCCTCAAAGTCTTAGAAAGCAATCGGAAAACACTGTCGTCTGAAAGAAAGAAATCATGTTTTTATGTTTGGTTTGGCAGAAATTCCCAATCTAACACTTTAATTGCATGTTTGGTCATGTTAACGACGTGCAAGCGAACAATGTATCGCCGGTCGGGTTGTTTCAGCTGGACTGCCTCTTTGAATGTTTTCATCAACATACATCAAAGCATTAATCTCTTGATTGTTTTCCATCTCCTTACACAGTACAAATCGAATAGCTTTGGAAGCTTTGTGAGCAAAGGGAAGATGTAAAACATGCTCATTATTCTCCACTTGGCATTCCATCTTAAAGAGATGTACCATCTTAAATAAAATAACCAATATCATTAGACAACAGTATCACAGGACGACTAGGGTTACTAAATAACAAAAAGAATGGCGCGAAAGATTATTCTTCTAGATCATTTGAAGAACACCAGAAAAAAACAAACGAATATATGTAACGATCTAATAGGTGAATTGAGAATGAATCCATTTAGTGCGATATGCGCTAATAACGAAACATGCAACTGTTTTGTAGAAAGTTTCAGGTCAATCGCATAGCCATTCCTGCTATAGAAGAAAGCATTATTTTATCTATCTATATTTCTGAGCTTAAATATTGTAATTATTTATTTTATTTAGATTTTTCGGACTGTTGGCTTCATCTTCATTGCCATATTCACGACGTTTTGACCACACGGATAAAAGTGTTTATTGCATCCAATGACCTGATTCAAAGAGTCTTCAGTTCAATACCTGGCTAAATCAGTGGTAGAAAAAATGGTGATTTGAGTTAAATGGAGATAACTGAGACATCCGGAAGACGCATGGCACGTGGAACATGAACAATCTACCTCGGTGGACAAAATAAAGAGTTATAAATTCCAATCACCTGAATAGGTTTGGGCCGTACAACGGTCGAAACGTCGGGAATATGGCAATAAAGCTGAGGACAACAGACAGAACAATATAGATAATGCAAATAATCAGTGTTATACGATACTGTAATATAAAAATAAGGAAAGCAAGAAGAAAAGACCAACTATCAGTTATAAGAGACGCCGGAGACATAATCTATGCACATTAGCATGATGCGTGCTGCAACAAAGTGACGTGAAAATAAAACAAGTTCAAAAATATAACTGTCTAGAAATTGTTATAATAGACGATGGAAATTTTGACACAAAAATTGCAAGGCATTTTGGAATAGCAAAATATGCCTTACAAAAGATAAACATGAATATTATGAACAAGAAAATCGTAAGGCATTTTTGGAATAGTAAAATGTTATAGTGGAACAACCCCGACATGGAGTGATCAGTCTATAAAAGACTAACAAGCTAATGAAAAAGCAGGAAAGTGAGACAGACAGAGAGAGCGAAGACGACCCTTACAAACCTCCGTGACTTATCTCCTGTTTTCCTTAGTATTACGAACTCTTGCTCATTTGTACTTTACGTACAATAAACCATTGTTATTTTTTATCTGATTTCTCGTGTTATTACTTTGTTGTTTATATCGTATAATCCACGATATAACATAAAATATGCCTTACAAAATCTAAACAAAATATTAAGAAACATAAAATCTCTGTTGCAAACAAAGACAGGAATGCGCAAATGTTATGTAGTGTCAACCCTTCTATATAGCAATGAAAGCTGGACAATGTTATCACATATACAAAAAATACTACAGACAAAAGAGATATTGTTCTACGGAAATTTACCTTGAAATTTCAGAACACATAATAAGAATATACGATTTGGAGAATTTAACACTCACAAGACACTGAATGTAAGAGAGGCAGAGGGAAATGTATGGCAGAATATAGACGGGATAAGATTGTGAGAAGATAATTTGTTTTGATCTACATATAATAGGAAGCTGTGGAAAACCATGATCGCCCACATTTTGAAGGGTTACGGCATATAAAAGAATAATGGTAAAATTGCAATGCCAGTATTAATTTAAGTCTGTCTGCTTAATATTAAGTGCTACTGACTTTTGATAGACTTCAAAAAAGAATTTGGCAGCGTCTGCAATACGATAGAAATTGTCTTCCATGAAAGAGTTTGAAGAAAGGAAATAGAGATGTGCAGTAGAGTCTACCTGCAGGGCTCATCATATATCCATTTTTAGCACGTCAAAAGTAACCTGAATGCCTCGATTGCACAACTGAATGATTTCAAACACATTTACAATTTTGAGCATATTGTCTTTTCTCGAACTTCTGTTTTACCAACACATTGAAAATCCGTGGCATATAAAACTCTTCTTTTCTTTTCTTTTCTTTGTTTTTTTTTTGTAGTTCAAATTTTCATTATCCGGCCTCGAAAACATATTGTAAGATCCAAGCTTTGCCATCACATAGACACAATCATCTAACTACAAGCATGTTTACTCAATTCTTACGGTCAATAAACGTTTCCTAATAATCTGTATTAAGACATCTGAACGCGGTGATTTTGCTATCTCGTATTTAGACGCTCTCATAAGTGGCTTTAGAAAAAGTCGATCTAAGTGACCCTTTTTATTATGGAGCCGTCCAGAACCTGGTCTCTATGTAGGAGAATGTTTATCTGGCTTTTGTTGTAAACATCGAAACATCACCTACGTGTTTTAGCTAACATACGCCATAAGTTTCCGAAACTATCAAACAGCCACAGGAAGCAGTATAATCTAACGGCTCTCAACCTGCTCTAGTTGAATATTAGGAACTCCTGTGTGTTTCCGTTGTATGACAAGCTGTTTACATTGCACTCTTTTGAAGCGTACTTCACGGTGTAAAGGACGGATATACATGGTACACAGCTGAAACCGTGACTACATAGCAGAATGGCTGAAACATTGAAAATTTTCTAGGAATAACCGCTAGCACTTACATACTGCACCGATGACAATATCAGCTATAATAAATTTATATAATAAATACGAATGTCAGTGTGTAACTGTGTCACACTTTTGCAATAAAAAGACTTTGTATATTCTCAGGTAGGAGCGCTTCCAATGCTGACAATATGCAAAGACTTAGGGACTCTCAAATACCTGAACAAGCTGAAGGCTCAATCAAGAGCCATCCGCAGGAGTTAGTTTAAATGCCACCTCACTCGGCGGGTTTTATACTACTGTATATATATATATATATATATATATATATATATATTCGCACAATTTCTCAGGATCCTGTTTTAATCTTTAAAATAGATATTAAAAAATGGAAACTTAAACCCGCTTGTAACACATTAGGAACGTTTCGGTTCTCGGTAGCATTAGGTGTGTCTAGGGTATGAACGTGTAATTGAGCAAATCTCTCTTCAGCTCACGTTTGTCTTGCGCTAATTCTTCTACCAAATACGTGTATACCCTGCCCTTTGCCCGATGGCTGGAAGAAGGGCCTATTGATCCCACTTTCAATGCCGCTAACTGCTACGCCATGCGCAAATACTAATAAAAAGCTTTTTCTTTATTAAAACAGCTGCATTCTTTGCACACACCTAACACGCACAAATACTCGTATATGCATATATGTGCGAGTGCATTTTGTCAAAATATTTTTCTGTTCGATGCATTTACATTTTTCCTGGCTCTTTAAATTTGCGAGGAACATGCTTATTTTTAATTCTGGGATAAATTTTATTGATGAAAACTTTATCTCAGAAATAAACTAATTTAAATACTTCGGAATTTTCCATTCCTTATGTCATCAGGTGCAGTCTTTGGATGTGTAATAATGGTAGCTTTTTTTTTACCTATTAGAAGTCATTTAATTTCAAACATGAATTACGTACCAACTTGTCTTCTTTTCCGTTGTATTAGAAACTTGGTTACTTTGCGTCAAACCTTATGCTCGTCAGAATTCTCGCGTGTAATGATCGAGCAAATTTATGAACGATATAAAAGTTGGAAAAATAAACAAACCTGAATTAACATAATCTCTTCGGATCAAGATCTATTTAAACATTTTGGAAATATATTTGAATAATCAAGAAGATATAGTGGGGAGCAAACCGGTTGTAAACGTTTAGGAAAGGAATTAAGCACGCAACAACTAAAAAATGGAGGAGTCTCAAGGTAATGACGGGTCCTCAGGCAGGATTTATTTACCATTTACAACTAGTCAAGATATGGAAGTGGCCGACTGGATAGAACGTTCGCATTCTGACCATGTTACCCGGGTTCAAATCTCACCATGGTCGATTTGTCAGGAGACTTTCTGATGTTATCGAACGGAAGGGATCGATACCTGCGAAAGTGCCTGAAAACGTATACAACGGGTTGACCCAAGCCTTGCGAGTGAAATTGGGTAGGCGGGACCATTGGGTTGTCATCGATAGCTGTGCTAGAACGAAATCAAAAGTCGTCGTTGAGGAGGGCTTGAGCGTACTGACCTTGTTCAAATTGTTGATAACGTTAGATAACATACACCTTCCCAGAAACTATAACTAAGGTCTACTCAGCATAATTGCAGTATAAAACACAGGTGCACTCTGTGGGTGTTGAATAAATAAACACATATGCGCCTGAGCAGGCCGCCCTAGTAGACGGGTATCCTCGAATACAAGTGGCCAGCTATACTGTGTACTAGGCAAGACATCCTATGGGAGTATATTGATCTAATTTCGCTTCCAAATTATTAGGGGATATTTCATAACAATTAATGTTCGCTAGTGTTATTCATCTTTGTGGAGGCTTATCATGTGGAGGCCACATCATGTTGCATCACCGGTTCCCATACGATCACTAAAGTTAAGCAGCGCCGACCGAGCCTGGTCAGCAGCTAGATGAATGATCAACTAGGATGTGTGTGTTGTGTTATGGATAATTGCCCAGAATTGTAAATCGGAGTGCCGAGTCACGATTCCCGTTGGCTTCATTATATTCACTTTACGCACAAAGACGCTTGCGAATGGTATTAATCCACCTCTTCTCCCCACATATATGGGTTAATTAGTAATACTTGTATCACAAAAAATATTCTTACAATCTAAAAATATTTCTACTGCTACAAATCGACTTCTTTTACTGCTAATACTAATATTAATACAATACTGTGAGTATTACTATTAAGGCTGCTACTGAAGCCCTTTTTATTATTACTACTATCATTACTACTTCTGTTGCTACAAATAATAATATTACTATCACTGCTAATACAATTAATAATATTACTACCAATATTACTAGTACTAATAAAAATAATATTAATAGCACTATAACTACTAATATGAACACTATTACTAATATTGTTATTAATATTACAAGTATTACTAATTCAACTATTATTAGTTCTAATAATACTATTACTATTGTTTTGCTATTAGTACAACTAGTATTGCTACAATTAAAAATAAAATACTATTTTTCTATTATTGATATTTAATGTACTAAAAATACAATTTTGGCACAAGGCCGAAAAGGGGCAAAGGGGTTAGGTCTGGTCATTACTATCTTATACCTAGCTAATCCGATTCACGATACATGCACTCGTTAGAATTTCCGCATTCACCACAAAAACGCATCCTCTCAGGGGGACCTACAAAACGTACCCCGAGTTTTAAAAATTTAATGATAGTAAATATTTCGTAGATAAAAATCTAATATTTGAAACTGAGAGGCGGGGATGAGACCCAAAACAAACTAAATATCAAACAAGGCAAAATAAATACAGTGTAACCCGGATATAAGAGAGTTGTCGGGACCGGAGAAGAAGTCTCTTATATCCGGATTTTTCTTATATCCGGATTTGGTCTATTATATATACATTAACACAGGCTCTAATTTGGGACCAGATAAAATGACTCTTATATCCGGGTTTCTCTTATATCCGGGTATCTTATATCCGGGTTACACTGTATAACTATTTTTTTGTTATTACTACTAATAGTATTACGTTATTTTATTATTTTATGTCAGATTACTCTGTGAGTGCGACTAGTACAATGTCACATAGTATTTACGTGCGGGATGGTCGGCGAGTGAACTGGTTTCCACACTAGCCTGGCAAGAGGTGTGGATGAATCCACACAAGGATAAATTAGAATATATATATATATATATATATATATATATATATATATATATATATATATATATATATATATATATATATATATGTAATATGAGACAATCTGAAAAAACATCGAAAAAAGAAAAATGTAGTGATAGGCGAAAGAAATAATTTCATGTTTACGGTTAGAAATAGTCAAAAATTGTTAACGTAGAATTGAATATTTTAGGAACAATCTATACCATCAGTAAAACAGAATTATGTAACACAGATACTAAGTAGAGTGCTGGGGGAATTGAAGTAACGTATTTGACTTAATTAACAATTTAAGACTATCAGACACTATTAGGATTAAAACTCATAGAGTTAAAAATAAGGGCTTTTCGGGCTTCGACCTTTTTCCTTCCGGATCCTACGTACGTAAAACTTACAAGAATTATAAAATAATAGAATTATTTTATCTTTATTCGATACCTTAATTCGGCATAATCTTTCTTCGTATATACAACCGATCTCCATTGTTTACATATATTTTTCGCGCAATTTTTATTTTCTTTTAAAAAATCACAATTCTTTATGATCCCTTCACATAAAGCCACTCTTAAAAGATATTAGGGAACCCGAACCATGTAATATTTCGAATACGTCACGGCACACGTATTAGAAAAAATAAAATAAAAAGACTTATGAGCAATGTATTGTGCTCCCCTTAAGTTTGAATTACCGTTTAATTAGACGATATCAATTGTAATTGCGACAAGAAGCGAGATTAAAGCTAATCTTTTAATAAAGAATTGATTTTCAAACCTTTCACTCTGTTCGATATTTAAATTTAATTTTAAATGAGCTGTTATTTAATTTTTTTAATTGCTTGTAACTACAGTAGTTACTATGGCATAATTTAAGTGAATTAAATTGCAGGTGTGGGAAAGAAAAAAATGATGAAGTCTTTGTTTTGACGTCAAAACTCGTTAACGGGTAGAATTTAAAATCTGACCCACCTCATTCAGGTTTCCGTTTTATAGCGAAGGCCGATACCGTTTCTTGACAAGGGAGCTAACCGCGATTTACTCCACATCCTCTATTTTTTGAAAAAGCCCTTTCAATATAAGCGTCTGTCAGGATGTCGAACTTTGCGACCATATCCGGTGTAAATTGATGGGCTGTCACCATTGGCAATCGGCTTTTCAATTTCATTTATTTAGGTTTCGTGTTGATCCCCGTGACAATTCAGTTGGACTGTGTTTCTCCGATTAAATGACATCCGAAACAGATCTTGATTGACGCTGCAGTGTATTGGAAGTTTGTTGGTTGGTAACTTTTGTTGATAAATGACTGTTCAGTCCTTCTCCATGAAAAGAATATTGTCGTTGGACTTCAATATCTGTCTTAATTAGAACAGACTTCGGCGAAGAAGGTTTTAAAACTGCTGGTTGAGTTTTGGGTGTTTTTACCGGACGTATATTTTTCTTTTTCTGAACGACGAAACTTTCCCTGGACTTTTTTCTTCATAGCAAGTGGTAAGCGTCGAGTAGTTGCTACAGACATTGGCTGTGCAGGCCCATTTAGACATATTTTATAGATATTCTGGAATCTACCAATGCCCGTGGAAAGTTCTGGAAATACTTTTCTATATTTGTGGTCTTCATTTTTTATCTAATACACCCTAATCAGTAGGTTAAGTGCTTTTATTTCGGGTGCGCCTTGTAATGGTTCCCGCAAATTTTTTAAAAATAAACAAATCCTACAGTATTTACATTAGTCGGACTATTGTCCTCATCTTTGTCGCCATATTTGTCACATGAGGACAATAGTCCGACTAATGTAAATACTGTACATAATACCTCATCTCAGAAATATAGACAGACTCTAAACAAATCCTGTTTAGATTTTGCATTTGCAGTTTCTAATAAAGACTCCAAACGACCGATAAATTATCTGGTGGTAACCTGGTCCATATAGATGTTTGTTACATGTTTTAATAATTGGAAGTTTTTTTTTCCTAAAATAACTACAGTGGATTACCGTTAAATCTGCTCCAGTATCCAATTTGAAATTAATTGCTTTACTACACATCTTTGTAGTAATTTTAACTTCAGTTTGCCAGTTTTTTTCCGTGACTGCGTTAATTTTATCATTAATAGCAATAAAACAAATGACGTGGTCCTTCTTCATTTCTCGAATTTTCGACCTCCCAGTCCTACACATTTGGACATAATGTCCTTTTCTTGAACTCTTTCGGCAATTTGCATTTTTGGCTGGACAGTCGTTTTGAGTATGAGATGGAATATTGCTACATAGTATACTTGTACTTTTTATGGCGTATTGTATCTGAAACTTTTTTTTATATTTCTTTGGTGTTACACTGGTAAAGTTTGCTTCTGTTGCATTTGTGCCTAAAGAAATATTTTGAGTTTGTTGCTAGGAAGTTTCATAGGCCCTACCTATGTGTATACATTTGTCCAAGGTAAGCCTTTTATCCTTTAAAAACTTTTCCTTTATTGTATCCGCGCTATTGCAGTTTCGCAACCCGTAAAAAGTAACTCACAACCAGATAAATTTATAAAATCTAAAGAAACTTATTTTTAAAACATTTCTTTAAATTTAACTTCATAAAATTTAAAGTAACAACAGCTGGACTGTTGCAATTATTAATAATTTAATTTACAAACACTAGCAATGGTTTTAAAAAAAGCTTCAGTAAATGTGTTTTTACTGTCAAAATTTTCTAAAAAAAAACCTCAGAATATAATGAAATGGAATGTATTATTTAAAATTAAAATTCACTAATTATTTAAGAAAAAAAGTGGAATCTATTCGTATTTGTTTTCTTTTTTTAAACTAAAAAGAACTGAAGACAAAAAAATAATCGTGTGGATGACAGTGTCATGTGGGGTGTGTGAAAGTGCAATGGCGTCACTGTATCATCTTTAACCCCTACAACTATTTGGTCTCGAATTAACCTGTCTTGCATTTCCCCTAAAACTGCAACCTTTCGCTAACAGTCGAAGTACAGAGACATATGCCTCTATACTCTCTGAAGGTTCTTCCCCTTGAATATGAAATTTGTAAGCTTTGTACATTTTATGGGTTTCTCCAACAAAAGATTCTTAGAATTTCTTTATTACTACTTCCAAATTGTTTTTCTCCTTCATTATCGAATTTCAACCCATCGTAAATGTCGTATGCGTCTTCTGCTACTATTGACAAAAAGACAGATGTTTTGGTATATACTCTCCGGTTCTTTGTTGAGTCGTATGGCTTTTGAATAATTACGAATAAACCTTTTCCCAGTTAGTTGTCAAATTACCAGATAAAACCATTTTTGCAGGAGGTTGGACATTTGCCGTAAATTGCCTTTGATTATCATGTCCTTGTTCAGAATTTTGTGCAATGACAGTCGTCAATTGGACTAAACATGTTTTTTTTTTTAGCAAAGAAAATAAATCTATTTTTCATTTATTCTGCTGTTTAGACTTAATAAAAAATAACTGGCTTTACATACAATTTCTTGTAAGTTTTACTTTTTAGTTTACTTGTATATTCCAGTACATTTCTCTTTATGTTAACTATTTTTTTCTTTCGGACACTATGTGGCAGAAGGTCTTCCTGACACGACTTCGCGAAATTTAAGTGTATTAAATTACTGGAGGTGGAAAGAAGAGAAGATGAATTGTTTGTGTTGACGTCCAATCTCGTTAATACGTAGAATTTAAAACCTGTCCCTCCTCATTCATGCTCGGTTATAAGCGAAGACCGATTCTATTTCTTGACAAGGGAGGTAACCGTGGGTTACTCCTTAGTTACTACCTGTTACTTCTGAATGTTTATGATTCGCTGAGATAAAAAAAAAAACACAACAAAAAACGGTCGGGCGGACAGACGTACACTGCGCTTTATTATATAGACATCCCTTACTGCTTCTCTCTCTCTTTCTAGTTTTACTGGTATCCTTCTCTATTTCACTCTGATTTTATCTATTAATCTGTGTACATCTGTTTATGTCTTTATGTCCATCTATCTATCAATTTTAGTCATTGCATATCTATCTGTCTATCTATATATCTATTTTAGTCGTTGCATACCTATCTATCAATTTTAGTCTTTACATATCTATCTATGTATATGAATAATTTACTATCTATCTATCTATCTATCTATCTATCTATCTATCTATCTATCTTAGTCTCGGCATACATATCTATTTATCTATCTATTTAAGTCTTTGCATATCTTTCTATTTAGATAGCTATATATCAATTTCATTCATTGCAATATCTATCTATCTATCTATTTCATTCTTTGTATATCTATCTATCTATCTATTTCATTCTTTGTATATCTATCTATCTATGTATCTATTTCATTCTTTGTATATCTATCTATCTATCTATCTATCTATCTATCTATTTCATTCTTTGTATATCTATCTATTTCATTCTTTGTATATCTATTTCATTCTTTGTATATCTATCTATCTATCTATTTCATTCTTTGTATATCTATCTATCTATCTATCTATTTCATTCTTTGTATATCTATCTATCTATTTCATTCTTTGTATATCTATCTATCTATTTCATTCTTTGTATATATATCTATCTATCTATGGAAATATGGATTTAAATGTAAGTTCATCTTCGTTCATCTTTAGTAACATATGATTTTACTTCATCTTCGAATAATGAGTTTTTCATTTGAATTGTCCACTTCTCTTGTTCTCCTGTTGAAGATCGATCGTAAAATCAATGCTGTAACAATACAAGCATATTGAACAATGCAAGCCAAACAAGTGTTTCATGAGGCGTTTTAATGAACACTTACGGAACGAGTTTTCAAGTAATAAAAAAAAGACAACATCTTGAAATAGAAACAAATTTGCGAAATGAAAACCGCAAATGGGAACAAAAGCAGCCAAATGGTGACTGCATTTCGCAAAGGATTTAGACTTGTTATTACAGTTTTTTTCTGGTTTTAACAAATGTCAATATTGAGATGTTGTCCGGGTTTTGTCAAGAGTGTGTTGCAACCAGTGGTATTTTATTATCATTTAGTTTTCTTTCCTTCTTTTTTTCCTTTCTTTAGCTATATATCTATTTATTACTTGTTTCTTTGAAGCTATGTGGTTTATTTATTTAGTTTTTCTGAGTTTATTTTTTCTTTGATTTTTCTTTCTTTCTTAATTTCTTGAATTTTATGCTCCACCCTTTATGCATTCTTTCTTTCTTTCTTTCTTTCTTTCTTTCTTTACTTACTTAGGTTTTTCTTTCTCTCACTGTATACTGTTTTCATTATTTATACATTGTTTTTTCTTTCCTTCTCTTTTTCCTTTATTCTTTGATTTTATGCCGCTTTCAGGATGTATTCATTCCTACATTCTTTTTATCATTTCTTTCTTTCTTTCTTTACTTATTTATTAGTGTTTTCTTCCTCTGTACGCTGTTTTCATTGTTTATTTATTCGTTTTTCTTTCTTTATCTTTTTATTTCGTTGACTTTTCTTACATTTTCCTTTACTTTGATTTTATGCTGCTTCCATTATGTATTCTTTCTTTCTTTCTTTTTTCTTTTCTTCCTTTCTTTCTTTTTTTCCTTTCTCTACTTATTTATTAGTGTTTTTTCTCTGTACGCCGTTTTCATTGTTTATTTATTCCTTTTCTTCGTTCTATTTTTTCTTTTTTTTTCTTTCTATATATTCTTTCTGTATTTGATTTTTCATGTCTTTGGATTTGATGCACAGTTTTCATTATTTATTCTTTCGTTCTTTCTTTCTTTTCATGCTTCCTACCTTCCTTTGACGCATGTTGTTTCTATCTGAATTTATGGGATGGAGACTTATCATAAGTTATATTATTTATATAATCTTAATATTTGTTGCTATCGCAACATTTCGACCGTTTTGCTCTCCGGCCTTCATCAGGCCGATCCGAATAACCTCCAAGATTTTTCATACTGAACGCTTTCTATAATCTACGTGGACAGATCATTCACCTTCCATCGTTTGCCCACGTTTATGGATATCTCTTCTAGTTCTTATTTTTAGTACTCTTCAGTTATAACTCGACATTTTTTCTTCTTTTTTTTCTTTTTAATCAGTTCACCTTAAGCAAGGTAATAATGTCGCTAAGACGCAAGGGACTACTGGGAAACCCAATCCAAAAAAAGAAACAAGGGAGAAAACCCTACACCTGTTCTAAGGACTGTAGATGAGAATGCACCTGTAATTCTAGTCTAAGTACACTAACGGGCCTAGGAATTGAACTCACAATTACTATATATTTACTCTGTCTTTCTACTTAGAACAGTTATGACACAAGGTCTTTTTAAGGTGATGACCCGAGTGCATACACCCGTGCCAGGAACAAGAATTTCACGCATTTCTTTTCTCATCTTAAGGAAGATTGGAGTTGGATGCCATACACAAGTAACTGACAAAAAGGAAAGAAGTAGCACTGAGTCGGTGATGTGGTTAAACGTTAATTCTAAGCAGAAAAAGGATTAAGCCCAAAATGAAATATAAACTGGAGGATACATAAAAAGAAAGAATGGAAAACATTATCCCAGGTCATGTGAAAGTGAAGAAAGGGCCATCCGGTTTGTTTCACCCCTACGAATTGGAATGATACAACAAGAGTTTTCTTGTCTATCGAAAATCTGGCATCGACTAAAGCACATTTTGAAATGGCTTTATCTCTTTCTTGGGAAATTAGAAAAACATGTGACATTGGCGAAAAGAGAAGGAATAGAATTATATTTTCGTTAAAAAAAGCTAATCGAGAAATGAAAACAGAGAAGGAACCAGCTAAGCGAGTTAGGAGTATGAAAATCGATCCGTCATAACAGATCCCTCTCTTTGATGCAATGAGAAGACGCGGCCTCAGGCAGCTGTTCCCCAGGGCTGGGAACCTCCTAGTATAATTTTCCTCAGTACCGACTCTGTCCTTCGATGGAGTCGCCTCTGAGTGCACTCTGCCCAAAGACAGAGACGCAACTGAGAGATGATAAATAATGTGTTACAAACCACTCAAGAGGGTGGTTTACACACAGTGGAACTCACAATTACTATGTCACCGACACTTACGTACCAACGCTTTAGTCAACTAGGCTATTGTTGAATATAATTTTTCTTTCTTTTTTCTTTTCATTCTTTTTTCGACTGTATGCTGTTTTTATTATTTAGTTATTCTTTTTCGATTGGTTTTATTCTTCATTTCATTCGATCTTACTAATTTCAAGTTCATTATGTCTTTTCCTCTGTGATTGTGTTACTTCGCCAATTCTTCGATTGAATGAATCATTTTGTTATTTTCTTGGATTTCATTCTGATATTGATGTTTCTTCTGTTGCATTCTAACATTCCTTATTGGTTTCTTCTACTGCAGTAATTCTTTCGCCATCGCTTACACCCGGCGGTTTAACAACCTTTCGTGGTCGGTTACTCAGGGTCTTAGAACAACGTTTTAACCACGGAGCTAACTCTGCGGTGGTCAATGCTGACACTGGTTCAAGCTGGTTGTTGATCACCGGCCGCTTCGATCCACACCAAATCTGTCCACGCTCTGTTCTCCGTCTCAGAGCAATGGGAAATCGAATGTTATGCGTAGCTCTGGTTCAAATTATGGCAGGTGCCTTAAGAGAAAGCGTGTGGTTTCTTCTCCTTATTAATTTCAGTTCTCTGATTCCTTTTCTGGACCCGCTTCTACAGTAAAAATAAAAATAAAAACACAAATCTTCATATTTGAACCATCTGAGTGATAGATAAAAATTATTTCGCAATTTGTTTTCATCAATGGACTTAAGATTGTTTAACTAAATTCTCAACAAAGAGATACGCTTTTTTCCATCTTTTGCCGTCTTAGCGAAAACATAAGCCAGATCATCTGCCTGTTATGACGGATCGATTTTCATAATCCTAACTCGCTTAGCTGGTTCATTCTCTGTTTTCATTTCTCGATTAGCTTTTTTTTTAACGAAAATATAATTCTATTCCTTCTCTTTTCGCCAATGTCATATGTTTTTCTAATTTCCCAAGAAAGAGGTAAAGTCATTTCACAATGTGCTTTAGCTGCATGCCAGATTTTCGATAGACAAGAAAAAGTGAACTCTTTTTGGATCATTCCAATTCGTAGGGGTGAAACAAACCGGATGGCCCTTTCTTCACTTTCACATGACCTGGGATAATGTTTTCCATTCTTTCTTTTTATGTATCTTCCAGTTTATATTTCATTTTGGGCTTAATCCTTTTTCTGCTTAGAATTAACGTTTAACCACATCACCGACCCAGTGCTAATTCTTTCCTTTTTGTCAGTTACTTGTGTATGGCATCCAACTCCAATCTTCCTTAAGATGAGAAAAGAAAAACAAATAATCAAAAATGTTCTTCATGAATAGTGTTTCTACTAAACATGTATAAGAATTAAAAGGTCCTTCTTTTCTGATCCATGATCGTGCATTTTTATATTGGGGCTCGCAAATCCCCTAATCTTTGTTTCGATACGTTTTTTTCCAGGTTTGTCCTTCTTAGTCAATTCCTCTGTTTCCAGAACAGCGGGTTTTGTTTTTCCTTCGACAGCTGTCTCTGAATTTGATTTGCTTCGGTAGAGAACACTAACTTGGTGTCCCTCTCTCGTCCTCTTGCACACTGACCAACACCTGTGGATTAACTGATTTCTTTCTATGCTTTTCAGCCTTCATATTGCTGCTATTATGGCGGCAATAGCTACCAAAATGTCTAATATGGCAGACCAATCATTATGGTCTCTAAATTAACTCTCCAAATTGCACTTTCTTCTCCCGTAGTACTCAGTTTGTGTTTGAATTGGTTCAGACTAATTTTCTCTACTGGCTTTAATAACTTCGGCATCTTCTTTAATGCGTTTTCGGGGAATTACTCTACCACTGGTTACCATTATTCTGTCGAATTACTGAGACCCGTTTCGATCAACCTCACAAATGAATCTTTTTCTTCGTATTTTTCTTCAGCCTGATACTAAAATGGGGAGGGATATAGATACTTCAAACGCTGAACATACTAGGGGTAACCCTATCAAAGACGATGAAGGTTCTATTTTTATTGTTCTAGTTGGCTTCCCCCTAATACTCTGAACGGTTCAATATGTCTCTGGGCAGCGACTCCATCGGATCAGCTGATAGCTTGTGGTATTACTGTATTTGTTAATAGCTCTACTTAACAACTCTTTTTAAATTCATCTTTATCTCTCTTAAACAATTCAAGAACACACAACCTGTGATTCCCGGTCACATGAATTGGAATTAATGCAACAGATTTATATTTCCTTGACTCTTCTGTCGTTAGTATCGTAGATTTTGCTCTCTCCGAATTCAAAGCTATATACTCTGTCTCAATTTGATATTTTGAAACTGCCCCGAGTCCATGCTCTACCAGGCCTCCTCCGGGCATGGTTGAGTAAGGACTGCACCGATGCATTGATAACTAGCATCTGTATGCAGGATCATCGGTTTGCTGACATCTGTATACGGCAACAAGCTGTTGTCAGCTGCTCCTTGAGGCTGTCAAATGCTCTCTGACAATCCTCCTTCCACTTAAATCTTGCATTCATCTAGTCTATATTATTAAGGGATTCTCCAGTCACTGGAATAAACCTTCTATAGCAGCCTATAGCCCCTATGAAATCCCTTACCCGCCTCACTGTCTTTGGCTCAGGCACTGCTCTTATAACTTCCACTTTCTCCATCACAGGCTTAACCCTTATCTCTGACAAAAAACATGTACCTTGATTCTTCTCTCAGGAACTGACACTTCAGCAGTTTCAACTGTAGCCCATGTTGCCTTAACCGATCTAGCACTGGTTGTATATGGTTAAAATGTTCTTCAGACGTTTCGGCAAACATCAAGATGTCATCAACATAGACCATGGCAAAGGCCTCCATCTCGCTCAGTACTGTCAACATTAGCTGCTGGAAAATGTCAGGGGCATTGGCCAGGCCAAATGGCAAGACCCTGAACTGAAACATCCCCACATGACAAGCAAACGCGGTTTTCTTCCAGTCTGTCTTATCGAGAGCCACGTGCCAATAGCCCGAAAAGAAATCTATCGTTGAAAAATACTTAGGCTTCCCTAGATGTGCTAAGTTGAAAGGGGAACTGTCTGTGATTTTGAGATGGCGTTCAAACTCCTAAAGTCGACACAAAACCTGTCCCCATCTTTCTTATCTATTACCACGACTGGAAAACTCCAGGGAAACTCAGACCTCCCAAATATGCCTGTCTCTAACATGTCCCTGACCGACCCTTTTACCAGTGCTCTCCTATGGAGGCATCTTCTGCATGGTTTTAATTTAATCGGTGCATGGTCACCGGTATTGATTTTCATCTTCAGCGGGTGTGTCTATTCCAACTCCTTATCCGAGACAACCACAACATATCTGTTATATCTTAGCTGTTGCCCTACTAGGGTGCTAAATTTCACAGGGGCTATTATCTATTTTTACTTCTCCCACTCGATTTCGCTCTCACTTTCTCTGCTCATCATACCTTACACGCTTAAGGGTCCTTACAGGCAGGGCCTTCCATGCCTCTGATATTCTCACAGTCTTGTTAGCGTGATTGATCAACATTATAGGGACAATATCAACCCCTCCACTACTGCTTCAACAAAGGTTACTTTCTCCTTTTCGGGCCTGTGTTTCCCAGCAGGGGCTATCTGGAAAAGTTAACCTTCCAATTTCCTCTTCATCACCAACCTACCTCTACAAGATACTGCCGTTCTTGAGTGCAATTTTATGTCAGTGTCAAACACCACTGACACTGGTTTACTAGAAACGCTTCCGAATGGTATCCCAACTCTATCAACCAGCAATACTGCTGGGTTCAATTTTAGATGGGCCCTGTGTTGACCAAGCCGACCCTTACCCAATATCATTTCTCTACAGAGATCCGGGGCCACATATAACTTGTGGAGAACATTTTTCCTTCGTATCTTTATCAGGCGCCACACCATTCCCGTCATCGTCATCTTTTTCCCGTCTGCCTAGCTAATCGTAATGTCAGGCTTTCTCAACCAAGCACGCAATCTCAAACTCTTATACTGATCTTTCCTAATAAAGGACATATACGTCTTTGTATGTATTAGTATCACTTTTCCGTTTATTAGTTCTTCACATTTGAATTCCCCCTCCTGGGTCAACAAGGAAAATACTTTAGCTCTCCATTTCTTGCGGTAGTGTCCACCCGAACTTCCCCAACATTCTTCCTCCGTCATCTACCCACTTCTTGATATGGGTGCCGGCAACAGAAAAGTTTTCGTCATTTACATAGCGGAGTTCTCGGCTATTCATAATTACTTTGAAGGCGTATTTTTCTCTCTATTTCTAAAGGAGCAATTCCTTTTCTGATGGCCTGTTTCACGACAAAACCAGCTCCTTCTCCGGGGTCAGCTGGCGGAAAAGTGACCAACATGTCAACATGTCTAACATTACATAAACCTCCTTTTACTTGCCTCCCGACTTCTTAGTTCTTATGCTGTGAGTGGCTAATGGGCGTTTCCCTGGTTCTATTTCCGGGGGAGGAGGCGTTCTATTGAAGGAACCATACACCACTTGGTTTCATGACCAAACCGATCGCTCTTACTACAATATTGTCCCGCGCTTTCAAGAGGTAACTCTCAATATGTTAGACAATCCATCGCTATATGACCCTCATATTTGCAAGTTCAACAAACCAGCCCATATCGTCCGAGTGTTGGTTCAAGGAATCCATGCTTCAGGGACGACTCTCTTCCATTGTGATCAATCTCCTAATTCTCCGGACGCGCCCCCACCTTCTCTATGGCAGGGGTTTTCTTCTCTTTACTCTGTCGGCTACCTTCTTAATTCCCAATCAGAACTCCATCTATTCTAGTCGTCTTCCACACTTTCTCACTGTCTTTGGCCATACCTATAGCCACTGACAACATGGTTAGGGCTTCCCTAATTACATCATGTCTGATACGCTCGTTCTCCAGCGCACCAACAAACAAACCCGCCAAATGTCCCTGAATGGCAGTATTTTCTTTTACTTCTTCAGAGAAGCCCAAGGCTGACAATTTTGTCGCTCTTGCCCCTAATTATCCTGGAGTCTCATCTCTTGCCTGTGTGAGTTTCATGAGGCCTCACGTGGCTTATATCACCGCCTCCTCATCTGCGTAGTCGTCTATTAGTAGGTTCTTTAAATCCACTCCCGTTAAACCAGGGTCCCACGCTAGGTGGCACCTCACAAAGTCAGAAAAGACCCATCAGCTGCTTCATACGCTAATATAACTGTCTCCACCTTGGAGAGTTTATTGATGTGCTGTTCTTTCACAATCAGTGTCAACCAGTTTCATAACACCACCGGGTCCATTCTATACGCTGGTAATTTGGGTACCCGCAACAGGTCTCTGAAGTTATTCGACACTTGGGGTATGTTAACATCGACCCGATTCTTTACACCGGTCAGGTCCAACATCAGACCCGTGCGATTTATCTAATCAACCAACAAGGAAAAAGAGAGAGAATCCTAAAAAATCAAGTTTCGACCAAAACAAAAATTAGGGAGGCGCAAAAGAGTTCAATACGAGAGAGAAACAGGGATACCAAAAAACTCTCCTAATTTTCACTAGGTTGATCTGGGCACTTTGATCTGGACACCAATTAATATAACATCAGCAACCCACGATGGCATAATGGATAGCGGTTCGGATTGAGGAATCGGAGAGCTGATTTCGAACTGCAGTCAAAACCATTGCATTCACTTACGTGCTAATACCCTTGGGAAAGTTATGAATCCTCTTCATCTTCCCCTCAGCTATGGGTAAAAGGCCGGGTTCTATAGCCTTGGATGGCAACTGGATTACCGCAGAAAGAAATGGAAACCTACTGCGGGAAAAAATCTACCTATTCAGTGATGTCTCAAAAGATACATGGTCGCTTAAGCGTGTATCACGCTCGCACATAACTGACTGAACCCAGTGTCATAAAACCAAATAATATAACGTTTAATGGCTCGGGCCTAGAACGATGTTTTAACCACGGGGCTAACTCCGTGTTGGTCAATTGCGATGCTGGTTTAAGTTAGTTGTTGGTCAACAACTCTACCCACACTGTTTTCTTGATCTCAGAGCATGGGAAATCGAAGATCGTAGTCACGCAGTCCTAGTTCAAGACATAGCCGATGCAATATTAAGGAAGAAATATCTTCACGACGGAAAATAAAACGAGAGATTCTTTGGCTTAATCTTCAATTGATTTATATAGATCAAAGACACTCAATGCGGGATTACATCCGAAAGTCTCTGAGCTCCCCAAAGTGATCAACTTATATGCACTTCGGTGCAAAACTTCGGACTGAGGTGTTCTGACAATTTGGTGATTTCCCAATTTTCATTAATTCCAATGAAGTTTTTCTTTCTTCCTTATTTTTGCTTTCTTAACTTTCGAAATTTGAAGAATTATCCAAATTCCTTGTGAGCAGTCAGGGCGATTGCTCTTCAAGTAACTCTAACCGTCTTCACATCACATCTCGCACCGATACTACCTCAAGTGCAGGTAAATTCTGCCCCTTCTTCCTCACTTCTTGGTATTCTAACTCTGCACACTTCTCAAGGATGGCATTACTGCATTTGCAGCAAATCCAATTTTAAAGTGCATACGAGAAAGGGCGTGGTTTATTCTCATTATTCTCCTCTTCGTTCGCGTTTCTACCGAATAATCATGAAAATACAAGATATGTTCTCTTTTATATGTTATGTGAAAACATTATCAAACGCTGGATTTGTGCGAGCCCTCGTCTGCGATGTCTCAGACACTGGCCGGTTCTCTGGAGTAGTTGTTTATATATCTGTCTGTAATACGCCCCCTCTCTCTCTCTCTCTCCCTATATATATATATATATATATATATATATATATATATATATATATATATATCGAAGCAATACACATACTACAAAAGGAATCATCAATTAATAAAAACCTATTATAACATAGATCCCTGATCTTCAAATGTATATTAAAAAACACACGTCACACCTCGATTGAGTCAAACCAATCTTTGTCTACGTCACAACACTCACTAGTCCCACGAAACTCACCAATTGCCTCTACCTACCCTGACGATGGCATAAGAAATTCGAAAGCATGGACCTTATTTATTGTAATTTTCTTTCGAAAACGCAAGAGATTACAGTATGTGGAGAAATTAGGAATGGAAACATTAATAATGTGCAGAATG
>OZ038492.1:60226278-60233778 GCA_964036315.1 Acanthosepion esculentum | reverse complement strand
TATATATATAACATATATATATATGACATATATATAACATATATATATAACATATATATATAACATATATATATATGACATATATATAACATATATATATAACATATATATATAATATATATAACATATATATATAACATATATATATATATAACATATATATATATAACATATATATATATATAACATATATATATATAATATATATATAACATATATATATAACATATATATATATATAACATATATATATAACATATATATATATAACATATATATATAACATATATATATAACATATATATATATAACATATATATATATATATAACATATATATATATAACATATATATATAACATATATATATATATATATAACATATATATATAACATATATATATATATAACATATATATATATATAACATATATATATATATAACATATATAATATATATATATAACATATATATATATATAACATATATATATATAACACATATATATATATTTGTGTATAGATAATGAAGAAGTCTATAAACTTTTCTGACTATCTTAGTCTCTTCTATCTATCTATCTATCAATTTATATATATATATATATATATATATATATATATATATATATATATATATATATATATATATATATTCCGTGTATACATAATTGTCTTTCTTATTTGGCCAATTATTTTCTTTCAGTTTTTCATTTTCCTTTAAATCACGGTTGAGAAAACGAATTCACTTTTTCTTTTGTATTCTGACGTTATTTTTTTGTTTTGTTTTTCCGACTTTAAGACGACAAAGGAAAAAATATCCACTCCCCGGAATATTCAGCACGAAACTAAATTCTCTTTGTTTTATTTGACTTTGACATTTTTGTGATGTTTATCCAAAATTATCATCTTTTCCAGATCATTATTTACGAATGACTAGCTAAAAAAAATACATAGAGAAATGATTGATTCTTTTCCGACCTCCCCGTATAAATTCCTCTGTTTTCTCTCTCCCTTCATTCATCTCGGCTTGTATCTCACTCTGAAAACGAAGTGGTCTGATACCATAATGATTCAGTGACTCTAAACAGAAAAAACACACACACAATATAATTTAAAGAAAATAAAACCCTTGGGTAAAATAAAATCGTTTTGTGTAAGAAGAGATCTTTTTGATGTGAATTTGGATAGAGGCTCAGTGGAGTTTAAATTCTACGCCGTCGATATGAAAACCTTAAAGAAAAATGGCGTTAAGCCGACTTCGTCATACAGGCAAAGGAAAAGTTATATTTTTATTTTCCAGTGCAAAACAGCCCTAAAGTTAGTTCTTTTTTTTTCGGTTCGTGCGCACAATACCAACACAGATATTTAAAAAAAAAAAAAAGGTGATAATTTATATACTAGCAATGATATCCAGCGTTGCCCGGGCTAAGAGTCTTTCCTTGTTCTGATTTATTTTTAGGAAATTTTACACGGCCAGCTACCGGTATCAGCGGAATTCATGCAATTTTATTATAATATATATTTGATAGATTTCCAATATATATTATTAAAAATATCAACACTTCTTGCTTCCCTTTATGCCCTTCTTATGTCCGTTTACACCCAATCAGCGATTTTATTATGTCTCTACATTATCTATCGCTCTCTTTCTCTCTCTCTCTCTCTATCTCAGTCACTCTGTTATCTATCTATATATCTATCTATCTATCTATTTCAATCTTTCATCATGGGTCTATCTATATTCAATATCTATCTATTTATTTCAGTCTTTCATCATGGGTCTATCTATATTCAGTATCTATCTATCTATCTATCTATTTCAATCTTTCATCTTGGGTCTATCTATATTCAATATCTATCTATCTATCTATCTATCTATCTATCTATTTCAATCTTTCATCATGGGTCTATCTATATTCAATATCTATCTATCTATCTATCTATCTATTTCAATCTTTCATCATGGGTCTATCTATATTCAATATCTATCTATCTATTTATTTCAGTCTTTCATCATGGGTCTATCTATATTCAGTATCTATCTATCTATCTATCTATTTCAATCTTTCATCTTGGGTCTATCTATATTCAATATCTATCTATCTATCTATCTATCTATCTATCTATCTATCTATTTCAATCTTTCATCATGGGTCTATCTATATTCAATATCTATCTATCTATCTATCTATCTATCTATTTCAATCTTTCATCATGGGTCTATCTATATTCAATATCTATCTATCGATTTATTTCAGTCTTTCATCATGGGTCTATCTATATTCAGTATCTATCTATCTATCTATCTATTTCAATCTTTCATCTTGGGTCTATCTATATTCAATATCTATCTATCTATCTATCTATCTATCTATCTATCTATCTATTTCAATCTTTCATCATGGGTCTATCTATATGCAATATCTATCCATCTATCTATCTATCTATCTATCTATTTCAATCTTTCATCATGGGTCTATCTATATTCAATATCTATCTATCTATTTATTTCAGTCTTTCATCACGGGTCTATCTATATTCAATATCTATCTATCTATCTATCTATCTATCTATCTATCTATCTATTTCAATCTTTCATCATGGGTCTATCTATATTCAATATCTATCCATCTATCTATCTATCTATCTATTTCAATCTTTCATCATGGGTCTATCTATATTCAATATCTATCTATCTATCTATCTATCTATTTATTTCAATCTTTCAGCATGGGTCTATCTATATTCAATATCTATCTATCTATCTATCTATCTATTTCAATCTTTCATCATGGGTCTATCTATATTCAATATCTATCTATGTATCTATCTATCTATCTATCTATCTATTTCAATCTTTCATCATGGGTCTATCTATATTCAATATCTATCTATCTATCTATCTATCTATTTCAATCTTTCATCATGGGTCTATCTATATTCAATATCTATCTATCTATTTCAATCTTTCATCATGGGTCTATCTATATTCAATATCTATCTATCTATCTATTTCAATCTTTCATCATGGGTCTATCTATATTCAATATCTATCTATCTATCTATTTCAATCTTTCATCATAGGTCTATCTATATTCAATATCTATCTATCTATCTATTTCAATCTTTCATCATGGGTCTATCTATATTCAATATCTATCTATCTATCTATTTCAATCTTTCATCATGGGTCTATCTATATTCAATATCTATCAATATCTATTTCAATCTTTCATCATGGGTCTATCTATATTCAATATCTATCTATCTATCTATTTCAAACTTTCATCATGGGTCTATCTATATTCAATATCTATCTATCTATCTATTTCAATCTTTCATCATGGGTCTATCTATATTCAATGTCTATCTATCTATCTATCTATCTATTTCAATCTTTCATCATATGTCTATCTATATTCAATATCTATCTATCTATCTACCTATTTCAATCTTTCATCATGGGTCTATCTATATTCAATATCTATCTATCTATCTATCTATTTATTTCAATCTTTCATCATGGGTCTATCTATATTCAATATCTATCTATCTATCTATCTATCTATCTATCTATCTATCTATCTATCTATCTATCTATTTCAATCTTTCATCATGGGTCTATCTATATTCAATATCTATCTATCTATCTATCTATCTATCTATCTATTTCAATCTTTCATCATGGGTCTATCTATATTCAATATCTATCTATCTATCTATCTATCTATTTCAATCTTTCATCATGGGTCTATCTATATTCAATATCTATCTATCTATCTATCTATCTATTTCAATCTTTCATCATGGGTCTATCTATATTCAATATCTATCTATCTATCTATCTATCTATTTCAATCTTTCATCATGGGTCTATCTATATTCAATATCTATCTATCTATCTATCTATCTATCTATATCAATCTTTCATCATGGGTCTATCTATATTCAATATCTATCTATCTATCTATCTATTTCAATCTTTCATCATGGGTCTATCTATATTCAATATCTATCTATCTATCTATCTATCTATTTCAATCTTTCATCATGGGTCTATCTATATTCAATATCTATCTATCTATCTATTTCAATCTTTCATCATGGGTCTATCTATATTCAATATCTATCTATCTATCTATTTCAATCTTTCATCATGGGTCTATCTATATTCAATATCTATCTATCTATCTATTTCAATCTTTCATCATGGGTCTATCTATATTCAATATCTATCTATCTATCTATTTCAATCTTTCATCATGGGTCTATCTATATTCAATATCTATCTATCTATCTATTTCAATCTTTCATCATGGGTCTATCTATATTCAATATCTATCTATCTATCTATCTATTTCAATCTTTCATCATAGGTCTATCTATATTCAATATCTATCTATCTATCTACCTATTTCAATCTTTCATCATGGGTCTATCTATATTCAATATCTATCTATCTATCTATCTATCTATTTCAATCTTTCATCATAGGTCTATCTATATTCAATATCTATCTATCTATCTACCTATTTCAATCTTTCATCATGGGTCTATCTATATTCAATATCTATCTATCTATCTATCTATCTATTTCAATCTTTCATCATGGGTCTATCTATATTCAATATCTATCTATCTATCTATCTATCTATTTCAATCTTTCATCATGGGTCTATCTATATTCAATATCTATCTATCTATCTATCTATCTATCTATTTCAATCTTTCATCATGGGTCTATTCAATATCTATCTATCTATCTATCTATCTATCTATCTATCTATCTATCTATCTATTTCAATCTTTCATCATGGGTCTATCTATATTCAGTATCTATCTATCTATCTCTAGTCATAATCTATATATCTATCTCTCACAGGAAAGTTATTTACATGATCCTGGCAAAATATCCTCGGTATGAGGATAGACTACATGCGGCAGAAAGCCCTCTGATCGACAGATTGTAGGTTTTGAGGGGTATGGGACAACCTCTTACTTTTTGTTGTTCGCAGGTTTACCACGACCAGGGTGGTAGGGTCTGTTATCAGCAAATAGTGAACTCGGCGGAATTAGATCATCCCAATCTACGATTTTATTGCTCATTATGGTTAGCATATATTAATCGATAACAACTTAATGAAAACCACAAAAGATCACATTGACATTATGATAGTTTTCATATTTAGCTTTAAAAACAAAACAATCTCCATAAAACAAGAACTCTTAGACAAGATATGATATATGCTGGCAGAATGAAGTATAATATAATGTTTATTTGATGTCAATGTTTTAGGTAATATTGGCACAAACACACAGACTGTTGATATATTTATACGTATGTTATGGTGTAAAACCATAGAAAAATAAAACGGACTCGGATATAGGTTAAATATTATATTCTCGGAAACGTAGTACAAAGGTAAATGTGGACTGGAGAGTACTTATTCTCACTGGTGTCCCGACTCACTCATTCACACACTCTGTGGCTACTACTCGGTGAACCATACTTGGTGACTGAATATTTAACAACCCCCTCACGTGGCCGGCTTAATGTGGGTTCTCTGAGCCCGTAGGCTCGGCCAAAAAATATCCATTAGAATTCGCATAAACGGGTTCAGAGACTGTCTACTTCCCCGGACGAAACTTTGCCCTGCGGCAAGGCCTCGTCCGTGTTTGCATATGCCACAAGGCCGGCTTAATGTGGGATCACCGAGCCCGTAGCCTCGGCCAAAAATATGACCATTGGAAACCCGTATAAACAGGTTTAGGGACTGTCTACCTCTCCGGACGAAACTTTGCCCTGCGACATAGCCTCCTCAGAGTTCCTCTCCGCCGAGGCGTAGAGTTCAACAGCAAAGAACAGTCTAAACGACTGTTCCAGTCACTGGGGGACTGAATATTTAACAACCCTCCACCCCACACAGGTCGCATGCAGCACAAGGCCGGCTTAATGTGGGTTCACCGAGCCCGTAGGCTCGGCCAAAAATATGACCATTTACAACCCGTATAAACTGGTTCAGGGACAGTCTACCTCCTCGGACGAAACTTTGCCCTCCGGCAACGCCTCGTCCGAGTTCCTCTCCGCCGAGGCAGAGAGTTCGACAGCGTTACTGAGTGACAGAATATTTAACAACCGTCCCACGTGGGTCGCATGTGGCACAAGGCCGGTTTAATGTGGGTTCTCCGAGATCGTAAGCTCGGCCAAAAATATGCGCATTAGAACCCGCCAAAACGGGTTCAGGGACTGTCTACCTCCCCGGACGAAAATTTGCCCTACGGCAAAGTCTCGTCCGAGTTCCTCTCCACCGATTCAGAGAGTCTGATAGCATCACTGAGCGACTGAATATTTAACACTCCCCCCAAACGGTTCACATGTGGCCCAAGGCCGGCTTAATGTGGGAACACCGAGCCCGTAGGCTCGGCCAAAAATATGCCCATTTACAACCCGTATAAACGGGTTTAGGGACTGTCTACCTCCCCGGACAAAAATTTGCCCTGCGACAAAGCCTCGTCCGAGTTCCTCTCCGCCAATACAGAGAGTTCGACAGCGTCACTGGGTGACTGAATATTTAACAACCCCCACACACACACACGGGTCGCATGTGCCACAAGGCCGGCCTAATGTGGGATCACCAAGCCCGTAGGCTCGGCCAAAAATATGCCCACTTTCAACCCGTATAAACGGGTTTAGGGACTGTCTACCTACCGGGACGAAACTTTTCCCCTGCGGCAAAGCCTCGTCCGAGTTCCTCTCCGCTGAGGCGGAGTGTTCCACAGCATAGAACAGTCTAAACGACTGTTCCAGTCACTGGGTGACTGAATATTTAACAACCCCCCACACGTGTCGCATGTGGCACAAGTCCGACTTAATGTGGGTTTACCCAGCCCGTAGGCTCGGCCAAAAATATGCCCATTTACAACCCGTATAAACGGGTTTAGGGACTGTCTACCTCCCCGGACGAGGCACAGAGTTCGACAGCAAAGAACAGTCTAAACGACTTACTTTCTCAGAATTGGTAGCCATATTTTATAGGTATGGAAGAGTCCATTTGTAGGTAGGTCCCCACAATAACACATTTAAACAATATGAGAACTATGAAGGTGTGCAAGATATGAGACGCATATTGTTAGGAAGAAATTATAACAATCATGAGCGAGCTATTTTTTCTGTCAATACCTCGCCCACGGTGGAGGGTTATGGCTAATCCTTGGTAAATAAAGTACCTACAGAGAGAGAATATAGAAATGGCTCTATTAATTCTAGCTACTGGTCCAATATATATGATGTATTTCTGCTTTAAACATGTTATATTTTAAATATTGCTTTTTTAAATGCCTTATTTTTATATTCTTCGAGACTGACATCGCAATGATAATGTGGTTATCACTTTCATAAATGATTTTATCTGAATAACTAAGTAATGAAAGTATAAAAGAGTAAACAATTTATAGAAATAATATGCCATTAGATTAGAAATGACGATCAAACAAGGTTATT
>OZ038492.1:60218778-60221278 GCA_964036315.1 Acanthosepion esculentum | reverse complement strand
TGAAAAATCATTGGTGGGGCTTAAATGTCATGTCCATCCGTTGCACCGATGAATCTTTGCGGGATATTGTGCGATGTCCGTGCTCGATATTGGGAAGGCAGCCATCATATACAGAGACCGCCAAAAAAGAACTTGTATGGATAGTATAACACTAAATTTATTCAGACATTAATTAAGAGATTCAAGGAATTATAGAAGTTAACACTGATCCAAAATGGTGGCCTGTAGCTTCCATGCATTTATTAGTACGACGAACTACTGCTTGAGCAACATTGGTCAAATTGTCCAGTGCGACTGCTGCACATGCATTTTCAATTTCTTGTCTAACGACCGGAAGTGTAATGGTTATTTATCGAGAAAATCGCGTACTACAATAAACAATGTTACCGCAATTTGAGAAAAGTACGAAATAAAAGTTTTTCCTTTCCTGGAATGTATATATATTTTGGGGAGGACTCTGTATATGCACGCATATTAAAATAAACGATTTGTTTCAAAATAGAATGTTATATAATGTTACTTTCTGAAGCATTAATATAAAATATTAAGTTACAACTTAGCATATCAGCCTAGTGAAGTTTTATCTTTTTACTCTTAAAAAGTTGTTGTCCGTGGATTTTGGTAATGGTATTGAGAAATATCGCCGTATCGTTACACGGAAACATTTGGCTTTCATTAAGCGAGCAGCCGGTACAGCTGCCGGCAGGACATCATAAAACTATTTTAAATATTGATCTGAGGTGATGGTTAGTCACACAGCTGGTAGTTTATATATTTATGAACGGGTTTAGCGCTCGCCGTGGCCTCCTGCGAAAACTATTGAAGAACCTCACTTGAGTTTTCTTGGTTAATGTTTTAGTTTTGTAGCAATTTGCATACATTTACCTCGGGTGCAGGGTCGTTGTCTTCTATTCGTGGATTTTTCTTTTGTATCATACGGAATGCTTAAATGATCAGTGTCCGTCTCTTCACATCTGTCTCGGAAGGATATAGTCTCGGAAAAGATTCTCGAAATTAGGCAGTCGATCTTATTTCTTCTTTGTCGAACTGCTGAGGAGGTTTGAAATGTTTTTGTATTGGGCTCCTCTCCAGAAATGTAAGATTTTGTAGATTGATAGAGTTCGTCTATTAAATCGATATATTCAATAGGTTCGGTTCTTGGAAGGTGTTTACTCATGTATGAGAAGATATCTGTATTGACTGATCGTATGCCATTTTGAAGTCAATATATCAAGTAGGTAGTTTCTTATTAGAGGCGTAAGTAATTTCCTGGAGTCGCTTGATGACATATATACCATCGGTGCATCCGTTAACAGAGCGTGTACCAATGGTATTCGTGGGTGATTGACTTTCAGAAAACGATGAGAACCTATTTGATATAATGGGTCACAGAAATAAACTGAAGAATGCAGCTATTGCGTTTTTGACATTGTTCAGTATTTTAGTTTAGAGAAGGAGATTGTAATTAAGGAGACAGAATATATATATATATATATATATATATATATATATATATATATATATATATATATATGTTGGTTATACGACATATACACAAACAAGAAGACTTGCACTTCACATGTCTGACCATTCGTCTATTGTGAGACATATACAATAACATTCCTGTCCGCATTCAAAATATAAAAAAAATACTAATCGACAACACAACTACCCTACACCATGAAAACAACAAATCTAGATTACAAATACTAGAAGCAATTTACATTAAAAAATTAAAGCCGGCACTGAACAGAACCAACTATGAAAACTGCAGGAATGTTCTGAAATGCCTGTAAAGGAACAGTTTTTCATGCTTTAATGCGTGCGTGACCATGACATCATAACATAGAAGAAAAATTCCATAATGGATCATTTTTTTTCACGTTCTAATGAACGCACCGCACATTGTCAACCGTTTTGCATTTAAAAGCATATTGAAAATATTACAGTAAGGGATAACAACGCACATCTTTATATAAATACTTATATTAATGAACAACATATTGATTTGTATTACTTGCAACCCTGAGTATGATCTTGAGAATAGATCGAAAATATTGGGAAAATGAAAATAAAAGAAGCACATTCTTTTCATCTTTTAACATCAATACACGGAAGGTTATTCGTGAGTATGAACGGATTGTATTAAAAAGTAGCACGCATAATGTCTGTAATTTATTCAGTCAGACATGTCTAATATATATATATATATATATATATATATATATATATATATATATAAATAAATAAATGACAATAGGAAAACAGTACTTGCTGATGCGTTTCGTCCAATGCAGACTTTTTATTTACTGTTTTCCTATTGTCATTTATTTATAAATTTTGTCTTCTCTAAAAGTTAACTTTGAGAAATGTTCATATATATATATATATATATATATATATATATATATATATATATATATATATATATATATATATATATATAAGGCTAGAGGTAAACAGAGACGACACTTATTCAAGAGGAAATATGAGCCAATGT